>CM076584.1:405588968-406018213 GCA_034641835.2 Pinus albicaulis | reverse complement strand
GATGTATGTAGAGTGATTTTAAAATAATATAATTTATAGGTTTTACTTCTTGTCTCAAATATACTTAAGCATTAATTATTAGTGTTTTATTTGTTAATATTATATTTATAAATTAATATAAATTGTAATATATTAATAGTAATTTAAGTTGATTATTTTGATAAAAAATAAAAAAAATATTTATTTATTATTAGTTTCTAAATTATTAATTTTTAATTATTGAATTTTAAACTCACAAATAATAAAATTTAGTCATAATCTTAAACTTAATTTGTGTAGTCTAACTAATAGAGGAAATGACTTTTTGGTAGGAATATAAACAACTTATTTTCTAGACAGATTGTAATTACTTGTTTAAAATACACTTTTGAATTCATAAATAGGTTTTGTGCCATAAAATCATCCTAAAGCACTTGATCTTGGAAAATTAAACAACTTAAAGATACGACATATGATTTCTAAAAAATTGTACTGGATTTTGAATAAAATTGAAAAAATTAAATCTTTGAATAGAACCATTTTATATATTAATTAAACTACCTTAATTCATAATCTTGATAAAAAAATATATCATAACCTTTAGTTATTAATCCACCTACAAATTACAGTGTTTCATTCTTAATTTATTTATTTATAATTTTTGGTTTCGTTCTTGATTTATTTTTTAATTTCACTTATAAATGAGATGGGCATTTCACATATATTATTTACTATAATTATTGTTAAAGCGTTTAATAATTCTCTTATATACAAATATTTGCATTTATTAAATCATTAACTAGGGGTTCGAACCTTGGATGTGTTTAATTGGTCTCTTATATATAAATATTTGCATTTATTAAATAATTAACAAGGGGTTTGAACCTTGGATCTCTCAATTTTCATAGATTTCACATTACTTTGATCACCAATTGAGGTTCCCCCAAACTTAATTTTTATTAATCTTAATTGAATTTAAAATTATTATTAGATTTTATTTTTTAAAATTTCTATGATATTAAATATTATATAAAAATATCACTTTTGTCTGTAACTTGCTAAATCTTTGTTTTGATTGTGTTAAAATAGATTTTAAGAAAAGTGTTATTTCGCATGGTTTAGTTATAGCGAATTGTTTTGTACTTTATATTTATCCAATTTATTAATTTTTGTTTGTTAAATTTTCTTTGATAAATTAAGATGGTGGAGATAGATCATTGTTAGGTGAAATTATTCGACGTTCAATTACATTTTACATTTGATATTTCTGTATGTTTTAATTTGACTATTAATCAAAAAATATGAATTTGGGATTTAATTTTGTTCTATTTATATATCGACATTTAAAAAAATTTGACATACTTTCTTACATTATTCCTCCATATCTCCCCTATACTGGGTTGTAGAGCACATATTGGCCCAAAAAATGGGAGATTTGTAAATTATTTCATTCTTCAATATCAAAGATATATAGAGAGAGAAAGATTCTGAGAATTCTTATTCCATTAATAAGTGATTTCTAATTCAAGGTTTGAGGGTGATTCATAATTATTTCAATGTTTACTAATTTTGAATCATAATGAGTTAATATTTACTTTATTATTAATATTTATTCACTCACATGATTGGTTAATTTTTTTACAACCATGATGATTTTTTTGTTCCTATCTTCCCATTGAGTCTCTCGATTACCTATTTTGTCAACAGATCTTCTTCGATGCAAATAATTTTAACCAAATGGCTTCATTATTAGGAGGGTCAACCTCTGCCCCCACCTCCTACTCTTGATATTCAAGTGTTTAATGCCCTCACCATGAAAAACCAGTGGATTCAAACAACAAGACCCTACAATTTCATTAAAAATTGGATGATGTCATGAATATATCTTTGAATTCCAACCCTTGGATAATTATGGCACTATGTTTAGAAATTTACGGGTTGATTGGATAGTTTATAGGGCTTTGGTTATCTACCTACTCATTGAAATTTTAGGTTGAAAAAAGTGGGTGCCGCATTAAAAAAGGGAAAATATTTACCTATTTCTATGAAAAATAGGTTTTTCCTTTCATTTTGAGAAAAAAGAAGGCTCAGACCTAATTTTATGTAATGAACCTTACTTCATGGGCTCTCATGGGTTATTTTTGAAAAGATAGAACCTAAAATTTCACTCTCAGAGTGATATTCCTTCAATGGCATGAGTATTAGTGAAGATTCCCCCTTTTCCCCTACATTAATAAAATAAGGGAAAATTTAAAAGTATTGGTAGGTATATAGATCATGTTGAGTGATGAGATGGAATGCAAGCCTATGTTGAGATTTGTGTGGATATTGATCTAGAGAAGGGATTATTGGAGGTAGTATAGTTGAATATTGATAACAGAACTCATCCGCAAAAGATGTACTAGGATCATCCACTTACCAAGTGCAAGTAGCGCCATGAATGGGAATTTCACTTGATACTACCCTAAATAAGAAACCAAGTGAAAATTGTTGATTTTTGCAGCTCAGGGACAAATTCTGTAGTGTACCTATGGAGGGATAATATAGGGTACAAAGGGAGGTACCCAAGGGAATAATATGATGTATTAGTATAAGAATGATAAATAAATGGGCCATAGTTAATAAATAAAGTGGTTAACCCACATTATGTAAGGGACCACATGTAGAGAGGGAATAAAGTGATAAGCCCATTGTATTGAATGTATGGTATTGAGAGACCCATGGTAACTACTCATGGTATTACATGTATGAAACCTATATAGAGGTTAGAGACTCCTTTTTAAAATCTTCCTCATCAAATAATACCCCTACTATCCCTTAAAATAATTTAATTTGGTTAAGGAAAAATATTTTTAATATGGAAACCCCCATGTGCACAAAAAGGATATGTTGGCCCAAAAGGAAATTAGACACCCTTGGATGGCTATAAATGCAAGTCAAGTGACCCTATTTGGAGATCATTAATCATTATTTTTTATTTGGTTTGGATCACACAGGTCTGAGGTAGTTTGTGGAGATTGGTTCGTACAGGTCTAAATTTGCAGAGTGCAAAGCTTGCACACATGATTAGGGTTTTTGGTTCCCAGCGGCAGGGATGATAAAAGGTATCTTTCATCACAACCACAGGCATGCAGGCTCATGAGTGCAATTGGATGGTTTCATCTTCATGCACATCTCTCTCTGTGTGATTGGAACCAAGGGTTTTATTTTGACAGTTGACTGAAAATTTGATGACAGTTGACTATAACCTTATGAATCAGGGTTTTTATTATTGGCATTATTTGGTTCATCTCTTGCATATTGTTTAGTTTATTTTGCTACATATTTTTGTGGTATAAGATATGGATCATTGTACTCTATCTCTTTTGAATATTTCAATGAAAATATAATAAGAATAAGAATTTGAAAAAAAATTTCCCTTGTCTCTGACCAATCCTGGTGTATCTAGTTACAACTTCAATACTAAAAAATAAATTATTTTCGTTTTACATTCAACAAAAGAGGCAACTCTCACAAAACACTAAAACTTTTAGAAAACCCTAACTTCACTAATCTAAAATATCTTTCACAAATAAGAAAATTATTCAGTAAATGTCATATGCTTGCAAGAAAAAATATAAGGAGACAACAATATAACAACAACCAATCTCTTTTTTTATCAATCAACAAGAAATTAGTTGAAACCGTACCCTAATTTGTGAAAACGAGTAATTTCTCAAAAAAAATGCTTAACGACACTAAAAAAAACTCAAAAATATTAACTGGAGGTAAATAGAAGTGTAAAAGATCTTTCAAAAACCAAAATTCAGAATTTGATCAAATGAAAATCTATTTTTTCAAAAATTCCCACGATGTGCGCAGTTGAAAATTTTAGTTGAGTGCACATGTGCTCTGTTGCTAAAGAAAAATAACGTGGATCTATGTCGTGTTGCTGAAAAAAACCCACACAGGACAAGAAACTTTAAATAAAAATTCAGGAAAACAAATCACAAAATCTAAAGGATACCTATCTTGACAAGACTCAAATCAGGATATCAAAAATGGATTGAAAATCAAAAACAAGGAAAAGGAAGAGAATAGGGTGTTCCCTAGTGGAGTCACCTTTTTTTTATATTTGACTAATCCCTCTTGCGGACAAGAGTGATCTCTCTATATCTCTAACAAAACCTAGTAACAAGAAAACACTCAAAATACTCTTTCCCTGAATTTATCTTACTTGAATCATAAATCTAAAAGGAGAGGAAATGAGTTTTGTACCTTATTGCAAAATGCTTGATGAATATCCTCGCTATGCCTTGATTGAGCTCTTCAATTCTTGAAACATACCTACATACATAGAAACCAAAGGATCAAAGGCATATGCATCATATATAATTAAAATATTCAAAATAATGATCAAGGAGATTAGTAACCAACATCATTTCAATGGATCAACTAACAATAACACAAGCCATTCATAAGATCCATAAGAAAATGTAGTGAGAAAAAGAGACCAATTGTATTAATTCGGAAATATAGAGTATCCTTACAACCTTTGCCTTGATGATGTGAAGCTCCCCCTATAATTTTACAATCCTTTCCTCAGATTATAAGCTCTCAAGCCTAATTTTACCAGCATAATTCTACCTTCAACAACCTCTCCTAACCCTCTAACATGTAGTTTGTTTATATGCCAAGAGGAGGAAGTTTCAGATCCATAAAAAAAAGATGAGATCCACTTAAGGTGGGATTAGGGTTCCATGAAGAATGGGATTTAGCTCCATTATGGGAGGGGTTAGGCTCAAATAGGCACAACCTCGAAGATTTATGTTGGGATATATTCTCCCAACAAGGCTTCTAGAATTAACTTCTTCTTTTTTTTTTACTTTTTGTTGAGTCATGTGCACGGTTCATAATGTAAGATAGAGCACACTTTTCTGTGGGTACCAATGGTAGGAATCGTGCATGTGCATAAACTGGATAGGAAAGCTTGCAAGTCACTAAAAACAAGGTTTTTTTCCTTATAACCCAAAACTCTTGCTTTCTCCGAGGTGATTAAGTTTTTGAATTGCAAGGGAGTGCTTTGGAACACATGAATTGGATCATGAATGATCCATTCTAATGGTTAGTGGTCATGGTGGAAAAATGACGTGTAACATTGTGTCAAAGCTTTTCTTCTATTGTTCATTTATGTTTTGTTTCATTGATGATGATATTGTTGTTTCTATATAATTTCATATGTTATTGAATAATGTTATGATGTTGTGCAATGAATTTAATATGTAAATGATGATATGCAATTTTCTAAAGAAAAAAACAATATATCCCTAAGAAAAATCAACATGGTATACGAGTCGGCCTGAAGAAAAGTCATTGAATATCACCCATATGAAGACACCAATGATGAGATCAATATAATATGAAGGATACCTAGAAGAATGTTAGGGTTTGAAGGAAACCATAGGAAATCTCGTTATTAGGGTTCAATGGATTTCTTGACTTTATGAAGCAAACTAGATACATTTTTTTTTATATTTGGTGACTTGATATTATTCCTTAATACTTCTGATAATCATGGAAATCATGATAATAAAAGTGTGATAGTAATATTGATACTTTGTATCTTCTCGTTGGATAGGTTTTGATAACCTTAGTAAATTTTTCAATGTGGTAAATATGGATTCCCTGACTTCATGATTGAGTAATGTGATAAAGAAGTGATGTAGTGATTATGATCCTTGAAGTATTATTATACACCTAAATATATGACACTAATTCTTAATGAATTTTTGATGTCATGTTCATATGTAATGGTTAAGTACTCAATGCCGATATGCTATGAATATGATGTAGGAAATCCTCATATAGTTTGATTTCATGATCTTAGTAACAGTTTTGTTGATGCATAACAATATTATGATACACATGTTGATGTCTTAAATTATGATTTCTAAAGTGGATTCCCATTCATAGGGACAATCTCTTTATGATATCTCAGCATGTATTATTAATTTCCGAAAATGAATAGAAGATAATTGACTACTGAAGGAAGGATTTTGGACATGAATAACCATCTGATATTGTTGTAAAGGCTTTGGAAAGTTCTGATATGAGCAAAGAAGGTTTCTCCTATTGCAAGTTCCAACCACTAGGAGAAAGGCTTAAGGGTGTGATTATAAGCCTCCCAACTGCATGGAAGAAATCTTATGGATGTGGTTGAGCCTGTACGATATAAAAACTAAAGTCTTATGCACTTGGCCAAGAGCACAACATGAATATGACACACCTACATAAATGGCTCAAATGATGAAGGGTTATATGAGGAGGGAAGTTCTTAAGATATACATACTTTTTGACTTATGATAGAGAATATGAATGTTTTGGCTAATATTTTTTTTTCAGGGGACTCAAATATGCATATCAATATGTTTTTTGGTAACAATTGCAAGGGTTTGATAAGATTTGACTTATTGACTTGAATTAATATAGATGAGTAGTATTGGAATTTTTTCATGATGCTTGACAATTCATATATATTGTTTGGCTAATGAATTGATTGAATTTACAATACTAACAAGTTATAGTTTTTGATTTGGTACTTAATAATGGTGAATTGCCTTGATCTGAAATGACAGTGATATGTAGGCATAGTAAATTTTAGTGACTAATATTAGTATTCAATCTTTATTTTGTATTGGCATCATTAGCATTTTGCACACTTATTAAAGTGTAAATAGTTTTGAATCAATATACAGTGATCTCACAATGAATGGATAAAACTTATATGAATTATCCTTGGTGTATGAGTTCACATCTAGGGACAGAAATTATTCATATTATCATCATGAGGATGGTTTAATAAATTTTGGTTACATATTGTTTGGTAAATAACAAGTTGTTAACATGTCAATAGATAAGGCTGTAACCTGGTATTTGGGTGTGATATCTTCTTGACACCTAGCCCAAATATTTTGTCAATGATATTGACAGAAATTTTTAATGGCTTTGATATTAGTTTTGGTTTGGAATTTAAGGCTTGGTAAATAAAATTAGTTGATTTGATTGCATAGTATTAATTTGTTTGAGGTTGAGCATATTGGTTTGGTCGGTATCATGATTGTAGAAAGTATTGTATGGTTTAAATAAAAAAATTTGACCATGACATGTCCACATTGACGGTGACCTAGTGAAGCTTAGAAGATGTGTCAATTCGAACCTCTTATTCAAATGTTTTCCAAGGTATGCCTTTAATTTTGGTTGTATATGCTAACAATCTATTATTGAAATGAAATGAGCCTTCGATTATCAAAGTAAGAGGGAGCTGACATTTGAAGTTCAAAATGAAGAATCTTTGCATGATGAATTACTTTTTGGGATTAGAATTTTGAAAAAACAAAAGATGTCATAAATTTATTTGACATGATGGAATAAAAATCCTTCGACACTCTGATAAAATTGAATTTCAAGAATTTATGTAGAGATATTGTTGAACCTAACTTGGAAACTGACAGTTGATTGAAGAAATGATTTTCCTTATAACACCCATCGAGACATACGTTGTGTAGATAAAAACTTGATTGAATTCATGATTAAGTTGCTTCATACACATTGGGTTGTCGAAAAGAAAATTTTGAGATATTTTCATGGGACGATAATTCTTGGTCTAAGATATACTTCCAAAGATGTATGATTGCATTGATACATTAATATTCACTAGATTGGAAAATATTGTTGACAGAAAAAGAACATTTCGTTGTTGCTTTAGCTTGGGATATGCCATGACATTTGGATGAGTAATAAATAAAAGTTTGTAGCTTTAAGTTTGGGTAAGGTTGAGAAAAATATTGATAGCATGACCAGATGTGGGGAAGTTTAGTTGAGGAAGCTCTTTGGAGAGTTATTGGAGCAGGTTCTGGATATGGCACAAATACATTGTTGCAATAAAGAGTGTGATCTGATTGGTAGAAAATCTCATATGTTGATGGGAATGAGATATCTCCTTATGTTGAGACAGTGCTACTATATGAGACAAGATTAGGCTTGTGTTTGCTACCTCCGTGAGAGGGAGGATGAATAAGGTAGCCTTCGTGACGTATTTATTCTAACATAATATTTGATTTGATGAGTTGCATAAAAAATAAAATCAAAGGACTCAGGTATTATGATTGATCTATTTAGTAAGTTTTTTAAGCCTGCACCAAATATCATCATGTTGACATGTTTTTGATCTACACAAAGAATGGATGATTGTGCAAACTAATTCATCTCTTCCCCCTTTCTTGAGCTCCTAGGGAGAGGAGTTTAGATGAAGGGCTCATGGGGTAGAGGGATATTTAGACAATAGGGTATCATCCCTATTTTTCAACCATATGGTGGAAATTGTTACTCCACTATCTTGGTCTAGATGAATATACCCTAGTTTGCATCATACCCACAAGTTGGGATTGTTGGGATTGTTGCTTCCCGTAAATCCAAATGGTTGAGAGCACTTGGGGTGTGTGATCCTTAACTTTGGTAGTTCAGGTATCTCACCCAATATTATGATGCAAGGTGTTATATCTTGTGACCCTTGAGGGTCATTGTTGGGAAGATCAACAAAATGTGGAAGATGTATGCTCCTTTATGAGATGACTTGGGGTGAGAGTGTCATGTAGGACCTTCCTCATTGTCATTGGATTTTGAGTTGGGATGTACTCCATGATATGGTTCAAAGTTTATCAAATATGCTTGATGATAATCTCTTTGATGTATCTCAAGTAGTAGCATTGAGCTCCCCACTGGTAGTGATTACATGTGGTACCAATGGATCCCCGATGAATAAAGGGTGGTAGCTTCGACTCTCCTCCAATGTCAAATTATTCTTCTTTTATATTCGATAGTGTTTAGAATATGAGTAAAGTAGCATAAGAATAAATGGGAAAATGATCATAGATGAGCACATGAGAAGATATGAGTTGGGATAGGCAATCATGATATTTGATGATAACAAGATATTTCTAATAGGAAATATTTTGTAGTCAATAATTTCTCCCTAGTTGAGAGGGAGTGTTAATTTTGTAGCTCAAGGGTAAATTTCCTCCTTTAATATGGAAACCCCCATGTGCACAAAAAGGATAGGTTGACCCAAAAGGAAATTGAACACCCTTGGATGGATATAAATACAAGTTAAGTGACCCTCATTTGGATATCATAAATTAATCTTCTTTATTTTTTTTGGCTCATAATGGTCTAACATAGTTAACAGAGATTGGTTCATACAACTCTAAAATTTCTGGGTCTGAAGCTTGCCCAAGTGATTTGGGTTTTTCATTCCCAGCTGTAGGAGTTTTACAGGGTATTTTCGGTCGCAACCACAGCCATGCAGGATCATGAGTGTGGTTATATGGTCCCAACCTCATGCACATATCTCTCTTCTTGCAGTTGTAATCTAGGGTTTGATTTTGAAAGCTGACCATAGATTATGACAATTGATGATAATTGAGTCCAGGCTTCTCAGTTAGGGTTTTTATTATTTACATTGTTGGGTTGATCTCTTGGATACTATTTAGTTGTTTTTTTTAATATATTTTTGTGGTAGAATATATTGATCATTATACTCTCCATTTTCTGAATCATTCAATGAAAATATAAGAAAAGGAGGAATTTGAAAGGGATTCCCCCTTGTGGAATTTTCCCCTGTTATCTAACCAATCCTTCTTTCTATATGTATGATTTTTTTTCTTCTATTGTTCCTTTTAATATTTATATCTTAGTTGGTACTCCAAGCCCTATGGTTTGAGTATTGGAGGTTGAAGCGCCACAAAAGTGATTTGTCAGATTAGAATGCAAGCTTGGGGTTTTGTTACCAAAGTTATCGGGGCCAAAAACATAAGGAATTGGTGACATGTGATGATTTGTGAAAATAGAGGACCCCGAGAGGAACTAGAGGCAACAAAAATAATCTAAATATAAGGCCTAGAAGTCAAGATATTAATTTTTGAAGGTTATGTCTTGGCTTGTGGTGCAAAGAACAATTCAACCTTGGCCTGAGAAGGTGCCCTTTAGGGCTAGATTTTTCCACATGATATGTGTATAAGAGGAGGTGACTTAGACCTCATTTGAACAAATTCTATGGGAATATAGCATCATAATTCATATATTAAATTAGTATCAAGATAGAGGCAGGACACAAGGGAAAGGAGAACATGATTTTGTGTTTCTTTTAGGGTGTGTACTCTTTAGCAAAAGATCCAAAACCTTGATTCACATTGAAAGATGTATGGGAGTTGTTTTAGGGTATTTTAACTCCTAAAGTGAAGTTTTAGTTCACTTGAGAGTAATACGTAGATCAGAGATAAGGTAAGTGGTTGTTATGTGCATGTTTTACAATGTTATGGTATTCTTTTTGGGTTTCACATGTAGTTGATGCTACAAAATATTGTGGAGGACTATTTCTGAGAGTGAGGGGGCTAGAAAGGGTCATCCAACCCAACTACAATCATCTCTAGGAGGCCACAACCCAAAAAAAGTCTCCTTCATTGGTTTTGAGGGCAATTTTTCTTGCTGTCATGGAAAACCACTTGTAGGTTTCCTTGTGTGGAGTTTTCAAGGCCCAAAACAATGATCAAAGAGTGAAAAGTTGAAAACAAGGGTAGACTAGTGGGAGAGGAAACATAATTATTCAAGGATTGTTGTAGTATATCTTGGAAAGTTGTTGGGTTCTCTAACTAATGATATGAAGTTATATTAGTGTGCACATAATCCTAAGCAAGAGGAAAACAACAATATGGTTGTATATGGGATCTTGATAATGAGAAGATGCTTGTGGATGGTGTCCTAGGAGAGGAAACATGTATTAGACATCTAATGGACACCTCGCGGTTTGGTGTAGTTCATCGTGAGAGGGTCCATGTTTGGAGCCCTAAGTGTAGAGTCCTAAAAATGACTTTAGTCATACTAGGAGTGGAAGATTTGGAGCTGACTAAGGAAAACCCAGAGGGTTGTAGAGGATATCCTCAATCCCTATGTGAACCATATTGATGGACTAAAGTAGTTTCTATAGTAGACTAAGATTACCTCAAGGGTCTGAATAGCTAGGAGAAGTTTGAGTTTCCCTAAACTTTCCTTGTGGATAAGTACATCTACAATCGAAGAAGGGAAGTCCTCCTATCCCGTGTTCACTTTGGGAGAAGGACATCTTAAAGTGATAGGTGGAATCACTTCATTCCCTATTTTATTATTCATTGGAGAAGTGTTGGAAGACTATAGTAAGTTGAATTCCCCAAGTACCTGAGGAGAAACAGTGAAAGGTTATGAGTTGTTCACAAATGGAGTTTTGAAAAACTCAACAAGAGTCTTGACTTATTGATGTGTTGATGTAAAAAAGATCAATGAGTGAGTAGATTAGATAACCTAGATTCGGTGGCCAAATGGACTTGGAGAATTGATAGAGGAAGCTACCACATATCAAGAGCCAAAGAACTGGGCATATGTGTGATGATCCCTGGTATTGCACCAAGGATGTTGCAACTCCCAAGGGTTTCTCAAGTAAAACTATCAACCAAGGGTTCATACAAATTTAGAGGTGACAATGTTTTATACAAATTAGGTTAAAATCTACTCATGTCACCCTCATTCATGAACTCAGATTAATTTGTTTAGAGACCACTCCTACAACTAATTGTAGTGAATACTGTAGTGAATACTTATTATGAATGCATAAATGGACATGTTTCTAACTACAAAGGTGAAAATTCCATTCATTAAATGTAAATGGTGATTGAAATTTCATGAAAGGAAAAGGCTAATCTATTTGTAGAAGTAACTCATGCAACTTTACTTGCACACTTAATCAAATCAACAACCTAATTTCATGCATGAGTTTTCTACTCATACTTTCTTGAAAATGAGGAATCCAACCTTTAACATACCTATGTAAAAAAAATATTAATTCTAACTCTATTTTTCTATCTATGGTTGCAGTGAGGAAATGAGGTTAGAGTGGTCCTAGAGTCTTCCCTAATCATTAAATAATAGTGTGGGGCTCATTATTCAGCTTAACTATGCTAGAGTCAAATTATGGGGTCCATTATTGTACTGCTACATGAGGCCCTATTTCCCTACAGAAGGAGGACCTAGGAGATTTTTGAAGAAGAAATGGTGTTTTGAAGGAAAAGGAATGTGTATGATGGTAGAAGGAGGTGAATTAAGGGTGTGGGAGCCCCTTATCCAAGTCTATTATCCATCATAGGTCTATCTTGCACCAAATTTGATGCTTGTATTGTCCTGCATTTACCTTAATAGAGTTAATTCATAGACAGAATTTGGATGCAAGGTGAGGCTCTTAGGAGGAATATGGAAAGGTCCACTTGGATGTGGAATGGTGTGCCCATTGCTGCAAATTAAGATAGTTCCTGCATCTATCCAAATACATACATCAAATGATCATTATTGCAACAAAGTGAATCATCTTGAAAAATATGAGTTGAATTTTATTGAACTCTACTCTAACCTATAACAAAACTCCAATTTCCAAACCTATATTGCTAACTCCTAAGTTGCAGAGTTCAAACATGCAGAAATATTTTAATCTAATACTTAACGCTTTCCAAGAAATCATAAACAGATATTTTTGAGTTTTTATTGTGGATCTTTTCAATCACTCTTCCCATAAGAGAGGTGATAGGAAAGCATTCAATTACAAGTTTTTATGATATAACATCTATTGAAACAATGAAATAATTGCAATGATTTGAAATAAGAGCAAGAAATATATACAAGAGAGGGACTAAAGCCAATGAGTTTGGCTGACTAAGGTTTTTGGCCCTCCAAACTAACTCAAATGCAGGCTAATGGTAAAATTCCCATTAACAGAAAATGATAGTCACATACATCATGAAAAATAATAATAAAAATGTCAAGCACTATGCTCACAATAGTTACTCCTAGTTGCAAGAAAAAGTTGAATCCTAATGAGCCTATGGGGTGGTTTGTTTATACAAAAACTTGGTTGATGGTGTCTCCCTTGTAAATATGAGTGATTCCCTCCATGATCTCGAGATTTTTGGATCTGGTCCTCCTTGATATTCACATGTACATGGATTCCCTCGAATGCTGGGGAATTCTAGCTATGAGTGAGTTAGAGAGTTAACGAGGTGGACAAACCCCCTATATTCTCTCTTGGTTGTCTCCTGCATAGTAAATGCCTCCAAAAATGCATGTTTTCCTGCAAATTAATCACATTAGGCCATACAATATGAAAAACGCCCTTTATTTTTCCTAATAACCCTTTTATGACTAAAAATGTGAGTTAATGTGAGAAAATGATAGTTTTAAGGGATTGCATCATCACCCCCTTGTTGAATGTTAGATTATCCAAAAGAAAAAATATCATATTTTAAAAGTCACAATAGAATATTTAATAAAATATTGGAGAAAATTTAGAAATAAAATTAGTTGCAAAATATATGACATCCAAAAAGATGTGGTTTCTTAGGCTCCAATATAGGAAAATAGTTAGTAGATTTGTTAGTATGACATTTAATGTAAATGGAAACTTGTTAATTTAATAAGTGATCCATAACTAGAATAGGTTAGGACATTTAGCTTATATATAGCTCATTCTCCTGATTGCAAGTGTGTTGGAGTGTTTGGGTATAAACTGTTGCAAAATTTATGAGGTAATTTATTTTCCTAATTAATAAAATTATGTGTATCGATTATTGTGGTATCAAAGCTCTAGCGATGCAGTCATGTGAAGGCCATCTTTGTATAATTTTGCAAAAATCTACCAAAACTTAATCGGTATGGTAGTTGATCAACTTCTTATAAAGGAAAATAAATTTTATTATTATGGTTTCTTTTAGATTTTTAAATCTGGAAATCACTTTTTTCCATTATCAAAATTTTATTATTTAAAAAAAAATATTCCCCATTCTGCTCCACACTTTTGGGTTTTTGAAGTTGTAGTTTTCTTTTTGGTGTACAATTTGTAAGTTTTTTAATATAATGCGGCTAAACCAAACCATTATTGTATAGTTATTGATTAAAAAAATACACAAGGATCATCAATTGGAGCAAGAAACAAAGACAATTTGCATGCAGTAAAAAAATTGCAATCCAGTAAATTCATTCTACAAGCAGTGTGAAGGACCGTGGAGGAGATATCAACCTGTACCAATGGTGTGAAAATTTGAAATTCAATTGTGTGAAACTACAAGCAGTGTGAAGGACAGTGGAGGAGATATCAACCTGTACCAATGGTGTGAAAATTTGAAATTCAATTGTGTGAAACTACAAATTCCAATACAAGAGCCTAAGGAGTGTGATATGTAGCATCAAAGAACCATTGAGGAGTTGCATTGAAGGTTTACATTGAGGATTTGCGTTAAAGTTTTTTGTTTCTACCACAAATGGTTGGGCCTTTAACTTGTTGGACAATCATTTCAGGTCCAATGAAGAGTTGGCCCTTTAATTCCGTTAGTAAAACACACTCACGAATTTAAACATGTTTTAATTCAGAGGAAATAGATGGATCGAGACACAGCGTAAAGGAATTGAAGCTACAACTGTGAACTGGTAATTCCTTTCTGCGCGTGCCAAGGTAAAATTAAAAAAATGATCTCCGTTAAAAATTTATGTCGTACGTAACTTCTGATATGTTTTTTTTAAGTGTGCTTCGAAATTATTTTAGATACGTTCACTTTTAAACTGACTCCATTTACTTTTTAATTCACTTTTGAAAAGATTTCATAAAACTCTCTTAAGTGGGAGTTTAAAAGAAATTAGCAAAGTTTATTAATAGAGTGAGTGTTTTGGAAACATAAAGAAACTTTCATTATTTGTAATTTGGAGAGATCAGGAATTTTATTTTATTTGTAATATGGAGATATAAGGGATTTATTATTATTTGTAATATTGTTGGAGAAATAAGGTGTGAGAAGGTGTGAAGGGTTATTTGTAAATGTTTGGAATTGTAATTTTTGGAGTAATAAGGAGATTCTATCTATATTTTTTTTATTTGTAGAGATAAGAGTGAGATATTAACGCAAAGTAAATTAAGATTTCATTGTAAATTCTTAAGAGAATTTGACTCGAGCCAAGTGAAGAGCTTAGTCATTTTTCTCCCTCAACAACTATATGAGGGTCAAGGCCAAGCCCCGATAGATCGATTTTGCGTGAAATTTTGTGTGTGGTGTGTTTCTCATCCTGATTTTATGGCACTTGACTATTTTTGTTTCTTTCATTCATGATGTAGGAGCATTAGGCTCAAGAATATCCTTTGTATTTTAATAGACATAGGGGTCTTGTGTTTTCAAACAAATTTGGGTTTCTTATGTAATTATTGATGTTTTTGAGTGATTTTAATGAGAGATATTAATTATTGAGAGGAATTTGTAAATGTTCCTGAATGATTGGAGAACATGAGGGAAGTAGGATACTTTAGATTCCATAGGGAATGAGAGATTTGAGAATTGATTGTAAATCTTAAGTTAGAATTAGTTTCATGATTTTATGGAATTAAAGAGGATCCTTAGGGATAAATGATAGATTTTAGGAATTTGAAGATTTTAAGGAATTTTTTGAGATGATGGAGGATCTGAACCTAAATTAGTTCAGATTATTCTATATAAAAATAATAAGCCTCAAAGGCAAAACACAATAGAGAATAGTAGATAGATTTCAAGGTAGAGGCAGTATTTATAAGCTTCAATTAGCTTCATAAGTAATAGGAAAAGGTCACCGATTTAATGATGAAATGAGTGAAGAATTTCATATGTAATTATTGTGTGTTAATTTAGAGAATTCAATATTCTGAGTTCATGTTTCATTTCTGAGTTATATGGTGTGTAGACGAAATTGGTTACATGATTGTCCATTGTATGAGACTGTGTATTTAATTTTGATTGTGAATTTGTGTGAATCGATCACAGAATGGATCGATGTCACAACATGGTCCTTCATATTGATGTCAAATTTGTACAATGTAGAGACCAGAAGGCTGGAGTATTGAATTGTGACCAATTAAATTGAGAATTCAAATGTATGGCATGATTACAATTGATCCTGAGGTCGAAGATAATGGGAATCAGGTTTTAGATCTAGTAAACCCTTCCATGAATAGAGAGGGTTTGAAGACTGGTTGAGATCATTTATAGAATGATGGAGATAGAATTGTTGCCAAGTGATATGTGAGATAGAAATGAATGTTAACCCTGAGATAATTTACTGCGAAAGGAGGTTGAATTAATCAAAATCAGCTGTAGGGTTTCTATGCGGAAGAACCAGTGGAATGGAATCCATTCTCTGCACATATCGGTGCTCTAAACTTGTTCGAATCATGAGATGAATAAATATAGAAGAACACAAGTAATGGCACAGTGGAATTTCGAAAGCGTAAAAGAATCATGGTGAAATTATGCGCATGGAGCCATGAAGCGGTTTTTGAAAACCGTAAATGGTTTTTCCGTGGCTATTGAATGGTAAGTGGTAATCATTGAATTGAACACGATCGAATAAGATGTTGACACGTTGCATGGACGGAGTTTCAAAACCACCGATTTCGCATGAGTTTTGAGTGATAGGTTTCAGGGGTCGATTGAATGTGATAGTCGTTCGATCTTTGGCACTGGAGATCCAATGGTGGATGCGTGGAAACTTGCGCAGGAGTTAATCATGGTGTGGACCCGATGGTGTTAAAAGGAAGTGTTGAATTGGAGCGAGACATCAAGCGTTGTCCGTCAAATATGGAGCATTAAAATGAACAACAGAGATTGGAACTAACAAATGAATGTGTAAGTTGTATATGCCATGGGACCGAACATTAATATGTGTTGATACATTTGAGTTTTTAATGCAAATTCAAACTTTTAAATGAATGAAATGTTCACGTAGCCGAATATATAAGTGTGGGACCTGAACAAAATATTGTGTTGATATGTTGGGTTTTAAACCAAAGTATGGGGTGTTAAACGTGGTCCGAACATATATTAATGTTATCGGCATGTGGATTGGTTACCACATATGAACATTTACATAAGGTGAGTTGGTATGGTGTGGACCATTATATTTTGGGATTAAATACAAGTTCGAATATTGATTAGAATATTCATGAAAGGATTTTTGGCCTATGGTTTATAACCATAGAGTATAACACAAGGAGCGACTTTCGCTTATGAAGTTTGTAGAGTGGGTTTTATTATAAGGATTTAAACCATCAATTGTGAAAGGTAAGCTTCCGCATTAGAATTTTCCCAAATTTGACAATTATGTTGGTTGATAAATGAACTATGCATTTTTATATGCATCTTAAGGTGAGAGTGTGGGTTTTCGCAGCCTTCGACTACATCAAGTGGTATCAGAGCTGGAAGAGCTCTTTTGAAAGTTAAAGATTTTTTTTAAATTAAATCAGAATGCATGTGTAATAAAGGAAATAAGGAAAGCTTAAATTTTAAATTTGATTGACAGTAATTGTAGAATTGAGCAAATATGCAGTGAAAGTATGATAATGAGGAAATTCAGATATGCAGAATCTGGGTTTAAAAGCAAATGTGCTTTGAAGATTTACTAGGTTATGTTTTGAAAGATGTGAATATAGGTATAATGGTGATGGATAAAAAGGAAAAAAAAAAATCAGATTTGAATCTGACAGACAGCATGTAGTGTAGCAAAATATTGGAAGAATTTGCAGAAGCAATTACAAGTGGGTGTTGAACACAAACCTTGAAGGTGAGGTATTTTAATTTGTTAAAGATTATTTTTGCAGATTGCAGATTGCAGACAATTAAGGATCATCTCAGCAAGAAGATCACAACTTTAAAGAGCAGTGATGAAGGAAGCTAGTAAAGGTTTCTAAGAGAAAGAAGAATGTGGCAAAACCTTGAGGAATTCCAGCAGAGGGTGGATAAAAAGAATAGTTGTGTTCTTAAAAGGGTGTAGATGTGTTGAAGCCTAGAAGGAGCAGAGAGGAATGCTCAAGAGGTTCCAGAAAATAGAGGACCAATGCTTGCCAAAAGACCAAGTTCAGAGGAAAGGATTGGTGAGGTAAGTTGTAACAAGGAGGACTTATTATTGCAGAGGCTTTAGTATAGCTCATGATGAATGAGTGAGGAACTCATGAAGATATAAATGGAGAATAAGATGACTACTGATAGTCATAGTATAAATGGGAGAGGTTCTGAGAGAGACCACAACAGAATGAAGGTGAATAAAGAAGATGCCAAGAAAAATGGTATATAGATACAATTAAGGAAGGAAGAATATGAGAGAGAGTTATCTAAGATAAGAGAAAAAATTTTAAAATTTAAAATGATGATAGAGGAAGACCAGAGATGGGGTTTTCTTGTAAGAAGAAAGATAAAGTGGTATTAGCTACAGATGAAGAAAGAACAAATGATAATGTTCGGCTAAGGGAAAAATTACTCATAATGAACGAGTATTTGGAGAAAGACTTGAAGACTAAAAATTCAAGTGAGACCAAGAGGTCGAATGATTTTAAATCTAATAGATTTTGTATGTTTGCAGGAAGAACATGTGGAGAAGGACAAACTACTGATATTGTCATAAAGGAAAAAAATGGGACAGCCAGATGTTTTGAAAATGTCCATACACAATTGGAGAAAAGTTTTACTTTTCAACATATTGAAAGCAGAGAAAATTTAACTTATGAATATGGCCAAAATCTGGAAATTAAGCAATCAATTGAAAATCTTAAGGGGATTGAAGAGAAGATCATTGAAGAATTTCTGAATTGTATAGAGGACTTGGAACAATAGGAGGATTTGGTGATTAAATCATCAAATGAGACCATGAGGTCTTATGGTTTTAAAACTAACAAGTTGTGTGTGAATGCAGGTATTGAAGAAGACAATTCATTTGATGAAACTATATTGAGTGAAGCTGAAAGTTGCCAAGAAAAATAAGATGATGATTATCTTTTAGATGAAGATCAAATTGAATTATTGCAACAAAAGGAGTTCATAAATTCCTTGTTTTGTGAAAAGAATTGTTTCAATGGAGATATCACAATTATGTTTGATGATGAGAAATTTGTTATTGATAATGACAATGAGAAATTGATTTTGTTAAATGGAAAAATGAAGAGTGATGGACAGAAAACTAAAACTATTGCAGAGATGGACGATCAAAATTCTATTCTGATGAAAGAAAAAGAGATAGTGTCACCAGGAAACTTGATTTGTGACAAAGAAGAAGATAGTGAAGATTGTATAAATCTTTTTTCTGATGAGATGAAAGATTTATGGCACGAGTTAATTATTTTGGAGCAGAGGCTAGAAACACAGAGAATAAGTGTTCAGGTTGTAAAGTCAGAGCTGAATGAGAATGAAAAAGTTCATTTTTATAAACCAGAGCAAAGAAGCATCCTTAAAATGGATGATGTGGAAGAGAGATTAGCTGACAGTCTCGTGAATTATTTGAAGAAGTTGAATCAACATACTAATGTGCTGATAAAGAAGAAAATGTCAGCACAAAAAATTGAAGTGTTGGCAGAGGAAGAAGACACACAAAGGTCTTGTGATTTTAATGATTGTTTTATGATTGCAAGTATTGATGAAAAGACTAAAGAATGTTTGGTCTAAGAGAACAAATTAAAGCAAATAAAAGAAGATGATAGTGAGTGAAAAACTAAATACCAGTCCAAGAAATTGTTGAAGACAAAAAACAAAGAAATTGTCATAAATGACAATCAAGAAGAAGTTATCAGTTGCAGAAAACAAGAAGGTAAGGATGAAAGGGTGGCAGCAAGAATAGAAGTTCAGCAATCAAGAAGTAAAAGTACTCAGCAGTCAGAAGATATATTAGAAAAAGAAATTGAATTGATAAGAAGGCTAATGGTGAAAGTGTCTCAGAAGAAGACAACAGTAGGAAAGAAATGAAGTAGCAGCAACGGGAGAAAGAGAGTAGCAGAATGTGAAAGCATATCAAGCAAGAAGATGCAGAATAAAGTATGGAAACCTGGAGAAAAGCAACAAACAACAGTAGAAATAGATGATAACTTACAGAACAAGGTGTGGGATCTAGGAAGACAAGGAATAAAAGCACATGATTAGGAGATCATGATTATTTTTAACCTTGGGAATCTAATGCAGAAGCATTAGGCTCAAGAAAATCCTTTGTATTTTAATAGACATAGGGGTCTTGTGTTTTCAAAAGAATATGGGTTTCTTATGTAATTATTGCTGTTTTTGAGTGATTTTAGTGAGAGATATTAATTATTGAGAGGAATTTGTAAATGTTCCCGAATGATTGGAGAACATGAGGGAAGTAGGATAGTTTAGATTGCATAGGGAATGAGAGATTTGAGAATTGATTGTAAATCTTATGTTAGAATCAGTTTCATGATTTTATGGGATTAAAGAGGATTCTTAGGGATAAAGGATAGATTTTAGGACTTTGAGGATTTTAAGGAATTTGTTGATATGATGGAGGATCTGAACCTAAATTAGTTCAGATTATTCTGTATAAAAATAATAAGCCTAAAAGGAAAAACACAATAGAGTGTAGTAGATAGATTTCAATGTAGAGGTAGACAGATAGGGTTTGAATTGCAAGCCTACGGGAAGAATAGGAAAAGGCCACTGATTTAATATGAAGCCAGAGAGGAATAATTTCCTATGTAATCACTGTGTGTTAATACAGAGAATTCAATTTTCTGAGTTCATGTTTCATTTCTGAGTTATATGGTGTGTAGATGAAATTGTTTTTAGGATTGTTGATTGTATGAGACTGTGTATTTAATTGTGATTGTGAATTTGTGTGAATCGTTCACAGAATGGATCGATGTCACAATATGGTCCTTCATATTGATGTCAAATTTTTACAATGTAGAGGCAAGAAGGCTGGAGTATTGAATTGTGACCAATTAAATTAAGAATTCAAATGTATGGCAAAATTACAATCGAACCTGAGGTCGAAGATACTAGGAATCAGGTTTTAGATATACTAAACCCTTCCATGAATAGAGAGGATTTGAATACTGGTTGACATCATTTATAGAACGATGGAGATAGAATTGTTTCCAAGTGATATGTGAGATAGAAATGAATGTTAACTCTGAGATTATTTACTAAGGAAGGAGGTTGAATTAATCAAATTTAGTTGTAGGGTTTCTATGTAGAAGAACCAGTGGAATGGAATCCATTCTCTGCACATATCGGTGCTCTAAACCCGTTTGAATCATGAGATGAATAAATATAGAAGAACACAAGTAATGGCACAGTGTAATTTCAAAAGTGTAGAAGAAGCATGGAAAAATTATGCGCATGGAGCCGTGAAGCGGTTTTTGAAAACTGAAAATGGTTTTCATGTGGTGCTTGAATGGTAAGCGATAATCATTGGATTGAACACGATCGAATAATATCTTGACACATTGCATGGTCGGAGTTTCAAAACCGCCGATTTCGTGTGAGTTTTGAGTGATAAGTTTTGGGGGTACATTGAACGCGATAGCCATTCGATCTTTGGCTCTGGAGATCCAATGGTAGATGCGTGGAAATTTGCGCAGGAGTCAATCATGGTGTGGACCCGATGGTGTTAAAATGAAGTGTTGAATTGGAGCACGACATCAAGCATTGTCCGTCGGATCTGGAGCATTAAAATGAATGACGAATATTGGAACTTACAAATGAATATTTAAGTTGTATATGTCGTGGGACCGAACATTAATATGTGTTGATACATTTGATTTTTTAATGCAAAGTCCAATTTTTAAATGAATGAAATGTTCGCGTGGCAAAATATATAAGTGTGGGACTCGAACAAAATATTATGTTGATATGTTGGGTTTTAAACCAAATTATGGGGTGTTAAACGTGGTCCGAACATATATTAATGTTCTCGGCATGCAGACTGGTGACCACATATGAAAATTTACATAAGGTGAGTTGGTATGGTGTGGACCATTATATTTTGGGATTAAATGCAAGTTTGAATATTGATTCGAATATTCATGAAAGGGGTTTTGGCCTATGGTTTATAACCATAGAGTATAAGACAAGGAACGACTTCTGCTTATGAAGTTTGTAGAGTGGGTTTATTATAAGGTTTTAAACCATCAATTGGGAAAGGTAAGCTTCCACATTAGAATTTTCCTGAATTTGATAATTATGTTGGTTGATAAATGAACCATGCATTTTTATATGCATCTTAAGGTGATAGTGTGTGTTTTTGCAGAATTCGGCTGCATCAAGTGGTATCAGAGCTGGAAGAGCTCCTTCGAAAGTTAAAGATTTTTTTTTTTAATTAAATCAGAATTCATGTGTAATAAAGGAAATCAGGAAAGCTTAGATTTTAAATCTGTTTGACAGTAATTGTAGAGTTGAGCAGATATGCGGTGAAAGTATGATAATGAGGAAATTCAGATTTGAAGAAGCTTGGTTTAAAAGCAAATGTGCTTTGATGATTTACTAGGTTATGTTTTGAAATATGTGAATATAGGTATAATGGTGATGGAAAAAAGGAAAAAGAAATCAGATTTGAATCTGACAAACAGCATGCAATGTAGTAGAATATTGGAGGAATTTGTAGAAGCAATTACAAGTGGGTGTTGAACAAAAACCTTGAATGTGAGGTATTTTGATTTTGTTAAATATTATGTTTGCAGAATGCAGATTGCGGACAATTGAGGAGCATATCAGCAAGAAGATCATAGCTTTAAAGAGAAGTGATGAAGGAAGCCAGTAAAGGTTTATAAGAGAAATAAGAATGTGGCAGAACCTTGAGGAATTCCAACAGAGGGTGGATAAAAAGAACAATTGTGTTCTTAAAAGGGTGAAGATGAGTTGAAGCCTAGAAGGAGCAGAGAGGAATGTTGAAGAGGTTCCAGAAAATAGAGGACCAGTGCTTGCCAAAAGACCAAGTCCAGAGGAAAGGATTGGTGAGTTAAGTTGTAACAAGGAGGACTTGTTATTGTAGAGGCTTTAGTATAGCTCGTGATGAATGAGTGAGGAACTCATGAAGGTAGAAATGGAGAAGAAGATGACTATTGATAGTCATAGTAGACATTGCAGAGGTTCTGAGAGAGACCACAACAGAATGAAGGTGAAGAAAGAAGATGCCAAGACAAATGTCATACAGAGACAGTTAAGGAAGGAAGAGTATGAGAGAGGGTTAGCTGAGATAAGATAACAATTTAACAAATTAAAAATGATTATATAGGAAGACCAGAGATGAGGTTTCTTGTAAGAAGAAAGATAAAGTGGCATCGGCAATAGATGAAGAAAGAACAAATGATAAATGCTTGGTTGAGGGAAAAATTACTAAGAATAAATAAGTATTTGGAGAAAGACTTGAAGACTGAAAATTCAAGTGAGACCAAGAGGTTGAATGATTTTAAATCTGATAAATTTAGTATGTTTGTAGGAAGAATATGTGGAGAAGGACAAAATACTGATATTTTCATAAAGGAAGAAAATGGGACAGCCAAATGTTTTGAAAATGTCCATACACAATTGGAGAAAAGTTTTACTTTTCAACATATTGAAAGCAAAGAAAATTTAACTTATGAAGATGGCCAAAAGTTGGAAATTAAGCAATCAATTGAAAAGCTTAAGGGGATTGAAGAGAAGATCATTGAAGAAGTTCTTAAGTGTATAGAGGACTCGAAACAGTAGGAGGATTTGGTGATTAAATCATCAAATGAGACCATGAGGTCTTATGGTTTTAAAACTAACAAGTTGTGTGTGAATGCAAGTATTGAAGAAGACAATTCATGTGATGAAACTGTATTGAGTGAAGCTGAAAGTTGCCAAGAAAAATATGATGATGATTATCTTTCAGATGAAGATCAAATTGAATTATTGCAACAAAAGGAGTTCATAAATTCCTTGTTTTTTGAAAATAATTGTTTCAATGGAGATATGACAGTTATGTCTGATAATGAGAATTTTTTTATTGATAATGACAATGAGAAATTGATTTTGTTAAATGCCCAAAAGAAGGGTGATGGATAGACAACTAAAACTATTGTAGAGATGGAGGATCAAAATTCTATTCTGATGAAAGATGAAGAGATAGTGTCACCAGGAAACTTGATTTTTGACAAAGAAGAAGATAGTGAAGATTGTATAAATCTTTTTTCTGATGAGATGAAAGATTTATGGCACGAGTTAAGTATTTTGGAGTAGAGGCTCGAAACATAGAGAATAAGTGTTTAGGTTGTAAATTCAGAGCTGAATGAGAATGAAAAAGTTCATTTTTATGAACCAGAGCAAAGAAACATCCTTGAAATGGATGATGTGGAAGAGAGATTAGCTGAAAGTATTGAGAATTATTTGAAGAAGTTGAATTAGCATACTGATGTGCTGATAAAGAAGAAAATTTCAGAGCAGCAAATTGAAGTGTTGCCGACGGAAGAAGAGACCCAAAGGTCTTATGATTCTAATGATTGTTTTATGATTGCAGGTACTGATGAAAATACTAAAGAATGTTTGGTCCAGGAGAACAAATTAAATCAAAGAAAAGAAGCTGACAGTGAGTGGCAAACTAAATACCAGTCCAAGAAATTGCTGAAGACAGAAAACAAAGAAATTGTCACAAATGACAATCAGGAAGAAGTTATCAGTTGCAGAAAACAAGAGGGTAAGGATGAAAGGGTGGCAGCAAGAATAAAAGTTTAGCAATCAAGAAGTAGAAGTACTCAGCAGTCATAAGATATATTAGACCAAGAAATTGAATTGATAAGAAGGCTAATGGTGAAAGTGTCTTAGAAGAAGACAACAGCAGGAAAGCAAAGAAGCAGCAGCAACAAGAGAAAGACAGTAGCAGAATGTGAAAGCATAGCAAGCGGGAAAATGCAGAATAAAGTATGGAAACCTGGAGAAAAGAAACAAACAACAATAGACATAGATGATAAATTACAGAACAAGGTGTGGGATCCAGGAAGAAAAGGACTAAAAGCACATGATCAGGATATCATGATTATTTTTAACCTTGGGAGTCTGATGCAGGAGTGTTAGGCTCAAGAAAATCCTTTGTATTTTAATAGACATAGGGGTCTTGTGTTTTCAAAAGAATATGGGTTTCTTATGTAATTATTGATGTTTTTGAGTGATTTTAATGAGAGATATTAATTATTGAGAGGAATTTGTAAATGTTCCTGAATTATTGGAGAACATGAGAGAAGTAGGATAGTTTAGATTCCATAAGGAATCAGAGATTTGAGAATTGATTGTAAATCTTAAGTTAGAATCAGTTTCATGATTTTATGGGATTAAAGAGGATCGTTAGGGCTAAAGGATAGATTTTAGGACTTTGAGGATTTTAAGGAATTTGTTGAGATGATGGAGGCTCTGAACCTAAATTAGTTCAGATTATTCTGTATAAAAATAATAAGCCTCAAAGGAAAAACACAGCAGAGAGTAGTAGATATATTTCAAGGTAGAGTTAGACAGATAGGGTTTGAATTGCAAGCCTACGGGAAAAATAGGAAAAGGCCACTTATTGAATATCAGGCTAGAGAGGAAGAATTTCCTATTTAATTACTGTGTGTTAATATGGAGAATTCAATTTTCTAAGTTCATGTTTCATTTCTGAGTTATATGGTGTGTAGATGAAATTGGTTACAGGATTGTTGATTGTATGAGACTATGTATTTAATTTTGATTGTGAATTTGTGTGAATCAATCACAGAATGGATCGATGTCACAACATGGTCATTCATATTGATGTCAAAATTGTACAGTGTAGATGCAAGAAGGCTGGAGTATTGAATTGTGACCAATTAAATTGAGAATTCGAATGTATGGCACAATTACAAGTGAACCTGAGGTCAAAGATACTGGGAATCAGATTTTAGATCTACTAAACCCTTCCATGAATAGAGAGGGTTTGAAGACTGGTCGACATCATTTATAGAATGATGGAGATAGAACTGTTGCGAAGTGATATGTGAGATAGAAATGAATGTTAACTCTGAGATTATTTACTGAGGAAGGAGGTTGAATTAATCAAATTTAGCTGTAGGGTTTCTATGTGGAAGAACCAGTGGAATGGAATCCATTCTCTGCACATATCGGTGCTCTAAACCTATTCGAATCATCAGATGAATAAAGGCAGAAGAACACAAGTAATGGCACAGTGGAATTTCAAAAGCGTAGAAGAAGCATGGAGAAATTATGTGCATGGAGCCATGAAGCGGTTTTCGAAAACCATAAATGGTTTTCGCGCTGCGCTTGAATGGTAAGCAGTAATCATCGGATTGAACACGATTGAATAAGATGTTGACACGTTGCATGGACAGAGTTTCAAAACAACCGATTTTGTGTGAGTTTTGAGTGATAAGTTTCGGGGGTTGATTGAACGCGATAGCCATTCGATCTTTGGCATTGGAGATCCAATGGTGGATGTGTGGAAAGTTGCACGGGAGTTAATCATGGTGTGGACCAGATGGTGTTAAAAGGAAGTGTTGAATTGGAGCGCGACATCAAGCACTATCCGTCGGATCTGGAGCATTAAAAGGAACGACGAAGATTGGAACTTACAAATGAATATGGAAGTTTTATATGCCGTGGGACCGAACATTAATATGTGTTGATACATTTGATTTTTTAATGCAAAGTCAAACTTTTAAATGAATGAAATGTTCACATAGCCAAATATATAAGTGTGGGACCCGAACAAAATATTATGTTGATA
This sequence comes from Pinus albicaulis, assembly GCA_034641835.2. NCBI lineage: Eukaryota > Viridiplantae > Streptophyta > Pinopsida > Pinales > Pinaceae > Pinus > Pinus albicaulis. The sequence continues at coordinate 405,991,624 of CM076584.1, read as the reverse complement.
TGTTGGGTTTTAAACCAAAGTATGGGGCATTAAACATGGTCCAAACATATATTGATGTTCTTGGCATGCGGATTGGAGACCAAATATGAACATTTCCATAAGGTGAGTTGGTATGGTGTGGACCATTATATTTTGGGATTAAATGCAAGTTCGAATATTGATTTGAATATTCATGAAAGAGGTTTTGGCCTATGGTTTATAACCATAGAGTATAACACAAGGAATGACTTCCGCTTATGAAGTTTGTAGAGTGGGTTTTATTATAAGGTTTTAAACCATCAATTGTGAAAGGTAAGCTTCTGCATTAAAATTTTCCCGAATTTGAAAATTATGTTGGTTGATAAAAGAACCATGCATTTTTATATGCATCTTAAGGTGAGAGTGTGGGTTTTTGCAGCCTTCGGCTGCATCAATTCAACTCTACAATGTCCAAGTTAGTAAATTTATTTTATGATTCTGATAAGCTTGAAGGGGAAAAACCATACAAGACATGAAAAAGTCTAATAGAAAGCAATGTAATATATAATGAACTATGGTGAGACATATGTGATGGAGAAATTAACACAAATAAACCCACAGATGGAGCTTGTTAGCAAAATGGGAAATAAAAAATGTTAAGGCATTATCTCGAATAAGGTCTTTATTTAACGATGAGATGTATATTCATATTGGAAACACCTTCGATGCATGGTATTCTTTATGCACTTTCAAATATATATTTGATACACAACCTTAATCAAAAAATGTTGATCTACAATTAAATTTCCTTCAACAAAAATTAACTGAAGTAGGAGATGTTCTTGAATATATTTCTAGCATTAAAAACATTAAGAAAAAAATAGCAAATGTTGGATTTCCAATAGTAGATGACAGTTTCATGACCAAAATTTTAATTTCTAGATTTCCTTCTTCAACCACTCATTTTTTTGAAACCCTACAAGTGACCAAAAATTTAGATAAATTAAAGTTTGATGAGTTAAGTGAATTGTTAACTCAACATGATAAAACTTTTGGGAAGAAGAAACTAATTTGGGAATATTTCTTCTTCATAGAGGCCAACGGAAGTAAATCATTAGCTGATAGTTCCAGAAGTAGAGGAAGAGGACATTTCAATCAAAATCCAATAGCACATAGTGGACAAGGACGTGGTTGAAGCCAAAGTAGAGGGAAAAACTTCAACAGAGGCAACAGTTCAGGCAAAAGCAACTTTCAAGGTAGAGGAGACAATTAAGGCAGAGGCTATAATCAAGGAAGAGGAAAAAGTCCAAGCAGAGGAAAAACTAAAAGTAGAGGTCAAAGCAGAGGCAAAGGACAAAATCAAGGCAAAGTCTGAGATTTAAGACAAATTATTTGCAGAATATGTAACAAAGTTGGCCATTTTACTGAGGATTGTAGAACTTCCATTGACAAAATTCCAAAGTTTCATCAAAACGTAACACAATTCTTAAATTATGAGGATGATAATGATGGCTCATAATATGTCATCACAAACTCAAAATCAACAATATTCTAGATCTCTCCTTTTCTTAAAAGAAAAGTCTTCTTCAAAAGTTGGAAACTACTGGTGATAAAAGGAAATGAAATATGAAAATTCAACCAACTTCACAAAATTGGTATGAACTTGATTTTTCTTATTCTAAAAATGATTCATCTAGTCCATCTAGTTCTACTTCACCAACACCATCTGGGTCTTCTGGTAGTTCATCTAAATCTCCTAGTAGCAGCAGTTCTTCTGACAATGACTCTCTGCCCCCAGAATCTGTTGTTGATCAACAAACATATGTTTACATCAATATTCCTTACAATGATGGTGATTTTTAAAAATCTCAAACAAGTGAACATCAATTGCCAAAATGGGCAGTTCAACTTTTGAAAGATGTAAGGCCCGATGAGCAGAATAAAACAAGAACAAGACAATCACATAGAAGTGAGGGAAATTTTTCCTTACTAAAAAATTATTTAATTGAAAACTCTACATAAAAAGAGGCAGTAAAACATAAAGAATGACAACAAGCTGTGGTTAACGAATATTAGGCAGGTCTTGACAACAACACTTGAAAATTTGTTGACTGTCCTCAAAATATTAAACCCATCGGATGCAAATGGGTTTACCAAATTAAGTACAAGAAAAATGGAGATATCAACAAGTACAAAGAAAAACTTGTTTCTAAGGGTTTTTCACAGCAGGAAGGGATGATTATGAGGAAAATTTTTCTCCTATAGCTAAATGGAACACCATTTGATTTACACTTGCATTAGCAACTCAGAAAGGATGGAAAGTTCACCATATGGATGTAAAAAGTGCTTTCCTCAATGAATATTTACATGAAGATGTATATATGACACAACCACTAGGTTTTGAAATTGAAGGAAAAGAATATAAAGTCTGCAAACTGACAAAGGATTTATATGGGTTAAAACAAGCTCCATGAGCTTGGCATGCCAAAATGGATGAATTTCTTCCGAAATTTGGATTTCAACAAAGTGAATTTGATGATACATTATATGTATGCGAACAAGGTAAAAATATGGTTCTTCTTGTTATGTATGTAGATGATTTGATCATCACTAACAACAATGGTGATCATATTACACAGGTGAAAAAGGATTTACATGCAGGTTTTAAGATGACAGATTTGGGACTACTTCACTACTATCTTGGAGTTTAAGTATTCCAACGTCCACATCATATTTTCCTTTCTCAGATTAAGTATGCAGCCAAAGTTCTTCAATGATTTGGAATGCAGGATTGCAAGCATGTTCTTACCCCCATGGAAGAAAACTTGAAACTTTGAAAATTTGAAGGGGAAGAAATGGTGGATAGCACTAATTATAGACAGTTGATTGACAACCTGATTTATTTTACAACCACTCGACCAGATCTATCTTATTCCATCAATATTATTTCACGCTTTATGTAGGAACCAAGAGATAGCCACTGGAATGAAGCCAAAAGAGTTCTTCGATATATCCAAGGAATGCAAGATTTTGGTCTTATTTACAAAAAGACTAAAAAAATGGTACTTAGTGGATTTTCAGATGCCGAATTTTCATGAAAGATTGATGATAGGGCATCAACCTCAGGTTATTTAATGAACATGGGGTCAACTACAGTATCTTTGAGTTGCAATAAGCAAGCTATAGTGTCTGCTTCTTCAGTAAAATTCAGATACATATCAGCTTGGGAAGCAACATGTGAAATTTTTTTTTTACACAGAGTTTTAAAGGATTTTGGAATTCCTCAAGCAAAAGCTACATCGTTATTCATTGACATCTAGTTAGCCATAAAAATTTCCAAGAACCTAGTTTTTCATTCAAAAACAAAGAATGTGGACCCCAAGTATCATCACATGAGAATGCTCATTGCAAAGGATTTCATCAAGATGGTTTATTTCCATTCCAAAAATAAAACCTCTGATATTTTTACAAAACCACATGGCAAAATAAAATTTACTAAGTTCAGGGATGCACTTGGTATCTATTGTAATGTATCTTTGGATCATAAGGGGAAAGTTAGATGATCCAAAAATAAAAATATCATAGTTTAAAATTTAGAATAGAATATTTAAATAATTATAATATTTAATAAAATATTGGAGAAACTTTAGAAATAGAATAGTTTCAAAATATATGACATCTAGAAATATGTCGTTTCTTAGGATCCAATATAGGAAAATAGTTAGTAGATTTGTTAGGATGAAATTTAATGTAAGTGGACACTTGTTAATTTAATAAGTGATCCATAAATAGAATAGGTTAGGACATTTAGCTTATACATAGCCCACTCTCCTTATTGCAAGAGTGTTGGAGTGTTCGGGTGTAAACACTTGCACATTTTCTGATGTAATTTATTTTCCTAATTCATAAAATTATGTGTATGAGGACACGTATTCCATTACTAAAGGTGTTTCTCGCCCTTTGAGCAACTCAATCACTAATATGAATCTCATTCATAGCCCTGGTGGCTGATTTGACATCCTAAGGCACCTCAGATGGTGTGTCCTCATATGGATAGAAACCTGCATTTTCCTCTATGTGTGTCCATTTTTTTTTATTCCTTTACCTGTTTTCTTCCTTATTTTAGGACCAATATTAATAGAGGACTGAGTTTGAGTCCTATCCATCTAATCTTCAGCCCTATCATGATTCTTTTGTATAGTGGGGTCCTCTCTAAGGAATTCCTTAACTTTTCTGGGGACTGATATTCTATGATTTGTAAACACTGAGGCAAGACCTGTCATATTATTTTGAAATCCTGCAAACCTTTTGTCCCCACCATCCTAAAGGTTTCATAAAAATGTAGGATGCAATGCTCTTAGGCTAATATGTACCTATTGTCCAATTCAGGATCATAGGAGATAAGATTTTGGTTGTTAATAACAACCTTAGGGCTCACTAGTCTGTTGTAATATATAAGGCATCTTGTTCTTCTCTTGTCATCACCCTTTTCACTTCTTCAACCATTTTATCCTCATGGTTCAACCAAGAGGCTAATGTCATCAATTCAATGTCCCCCAATATTAAGTTGGGGTCCTAGAAATTCATGTATGTGAGGATCAGATTATCCATGTAAAACTTAGCTAGTTTGCCTCTATCCTCAATACTCGCTCGTTTGCAAAATTGAAGTAACTTCCTAGAGCCTTGGAAAATAAGAGAGCCATAATGTGCTAGTGTATTTATCTATAACTGTAGCCACTTATCCTTGAGTAAAATGGCATATTAATATTTGGATGGTGTCCTACTTTGTATGGCCTCCATATATAAACTTTCCATAGCAGCAAGTTTTGTATCTTTTTCTTACAGCTTCTCTGTGAGCCTTCTGTTTTTTGAATGTAGATTCTCTATCATGATTTAATACCTTAGTTTCAAATCATTAAATTCCTTTCCCATCTCATTGAATTTCTCCTCCATGAGGCCCACATCTTTTACATTTTTAGATTTTGAAATTTGAATCCATCTATGTGTTCAGCCTCTTTCCTTCTCTAACTCAAAGAAGAGTGGGATGGAAAATTTCTGAAGTGTAATCCAACCTCCCTCAACAAATTTATCGTAGGATTCAAAACTAGGTTGTGGATTAGGCTCTTAGACCCCTTGGAGGTGTTTTTCATCTTCTTTTTGGGTGGCTTCCCATTCTTGTAGCACCTTTTGCTACTCTTGTAGCATCCCCTGTTTCTCCTGTAGCAACCCTCTTTTCTCCTATAGTTTCTCTATTTCTTCCTGTAGCTCTTAATTTTCATTTTGTATCTTGAGCCTCTTAAATCTAACTTCCCTAGTCTCAGGCCTTCCCATATGTAGCTCAAGTTCCTTGGTTTTGGCCTTAGGAGAGGTAACTTCTTCAATTTTTCCCTCACTTGGTTCCACCTCTTCCTTCTTTCTTGATAACTTATAAAAAATGATATGGATTTTTAAAGGAGGCTAAGGCTTCCCTTGCCTTATCCAGGTGCTCTTGCTTATTTTAAATTATAAGGTACCTTTCCTTCGCTGCCTTCTTTTGGGCTTAACAGGTGTGCCCAATGCGGACAATGTTGCAGCCACTTCTTTCTCAGTTTTCCCAGGGGAGAGACTTATTTGTTGTCCTTTTTTTTCTATCTCTTGAGGGTTGGACGTCCCCTTAGGGTTCTTTTCCTATGTTCCTTCCGTCTCTACTTCTACTTCCTTAGTTTCTGCTTTTTCTTCCTTTGTTTTTGTTGCCTCCTCTTCTTCCCTCTTTCCGTTCCTACATCCAATGCTAGAGGCTGGTCTTTCTTCATGTGTGATGGATTGGTTTTAAATGAAAATTATCTATCCATGTGTACAGAATAATTCCATAGCACATGATTTCGTAGGTGACTTAGAGCATCCATAATATTTAGCTTAATGAGGCCATGGTGGGAAATATGTTGGTTCTTCCCTTCCATCAATTTTTGGCTCATTTCAATGATATATTGTAGGATTAAATGGGTAACATTAAGTCTTTGTGGAATAGGTAATTGCACTTTGAATCTTAGCTCATGGAGTATCCTAAAATGAAAGGAATATATAATGTTAAACCTCCCCTCACAAGATATGTATTTTAGGATGTGATAGGCCACTTCATCCCAAGGGTAAGGTAGGCTCTCTCTTCTCACTCCATTTGTATCATCTATAATATTTTCTCTCAGAATGAAGAAGTTCTTATTGGATGTAACACTCAGTACTTTATCCTCCTTGCTCCATCAAATTACTAAGGGTAAGGTAGTCACTTTTCTTATGAGTTAAACATTTAAAGAGATGGAGAGTACTCTAAAAACATTAGTGGAATTTTCCTATCCCTGAGGATTTAGTGCCATGGAAAATTCCTGAGTTATGTCATCAACATACTCCTTCAACTATTCAAATAATCCCATCCACTGATGTCTTAGAAAAATATTTACCATAGGAGGATTTTGATGAATTATTTTTTTTCTATGGGTTATCTTCTATTGAAACCTCCCCCCATTTCTCCTACTTCTCCTTCTCGTGGTTACTTGGGTGTACTTTTTTTATTTTGGCAGCAGAGCAATCTCAGGTGCAGAGACAATGCCAAATTTTCTCTTTCGGAGGGGGAGAAGGATGTTAATTACATATAAAAAAACTTTTTCTCTATTCCATGTTTTCCTTCACATATAAAATTTTCCAAAGTACTGCACAATTTTTTTCTATAGCGTACTCAGTTCAAGGGGAGAAAGCCACTTACTCCTTTCAAGATAACTATTTCACGTGCATGAAGGCTTGAGGGAAACTTTAGATAGCTTTGGCTCCCTCTATCCCTTCAATTCTCTCTTGTATTTTCTTTTGAGGCCTCCTATAGTATTTCATATCCTTCTGTAGCTCCTCCTGTAGCACCTGCAAACATTTTTCTAAGTATCTTTGTATCACCCTAGGAATTCTTTCATAGCACTGGCTCATCCTTCTCTAATTGTTTTCTAGAAATAAGAGATTATACAAATGTAGTCGAGCCTTGTACTTAATATTTTTTTTGTGGTAAAGGCTGAGAGCATTTTGGTGACATGGACCTTGCATGAACTTCCATTTTTAATCATTGTCCCCACCCCTTTAAATCATCACCCTACTCCTCATGATCATTATCTCACTCCCTCTAATCACCACCTCACTTGATTTGACTTTTTCACGTTGCATGTGTGACTGAATGAAATTTAGTTTATTAATTGAAGGTGGCCAAGTTTACTGGCCACCTCCAGCCCATAAAAAATTCCTTTATAGACCATTAAATATTTGATCATTATATGCATAGGGAAGAGGTGAGGGTTGTCATACCATAGCCTACTTGTGATATTTAATTGTTGAAGAATCGTGCATGCTAGAGCTAGAATTCATAATATGATGATCTTGAAGGTGTTGTTTTCCTTTTCTTTCTTCTGCACAAGTCCTCATAGCTTGATGATCCTTTGATTGATAAGATTGTTGTGTGTGTAGGTTTCTTCCTAGTCTCCAATATGTTGCTGCTGGAGTGGATGGACTATCATATATATTATTTGTAAGGATGGTTTGTCCCTTTTCAACTTCAGAAATGGCTTCATGATGCTTAAGGTGGTTGGATATTCTACTCTGTGGGTGTAAAAAAAAATGGTGTTGAGTTATGTTGTAACTGTACAGGCTGTTACAGGAGGAATCTCCTTCCTATAGCAGTCACTTAATTCCTCTTTCATACCTCATGTTGTATATGGGATTGAGGGAAATTCATAGGAGGCATAAGGGAAGGGTTAAGATCGTCAAGGCGTGGTGTATATGGTGGAAAAGCTTAAGACAAATAACTTTTTTGGTTTCTTTTATACAACTTAGAGTGGAATTTTAAGAGGAATATTGATTGGATGGAGTGGACGAGTGATGCAATTGATATGGGTGGACTTATATTGATCCATATCTTTGACTTCAAGAATGAATACAAAATTTCATCTAAAAGAGCATGTAACCAGGTTACATAAACACATAAAATAAGCAGAAATCAAAATAAACCATGAGACCAAACACAAAAAAACAACTTGATAAGAGAGTTCACCCAGTGTGGGCTACGTCTCTAGGCCCTGCTTAATGTGGGGAGGTATTTTTCATTAATTGGAAGTGAAATAAAATTACAGAAAAACACAAAATGACACCTTATACCTCCACTTCTAGGGATGGGATCAAAATGTAAACCTCTTTAAGAGAAATGGGTTGTAGGTTAGATTCCTAGAAAAAATTTGTGAAAAATGACTATAAAGTCGACCCCTTTCTGATACTGTCACTTTTGGACCCCTAGGGAATCTTCTAGTTTCTATTACCATCAGAAACATACCCCTAAATCAAGGTTCCTCCATGGAACCATGCATCAGGGTTCTTCACTTTTTTGATCCACACACAATTTCGTCCTGTAACTTCGTTTTCGATCCCATTAGTCTTTGTCTCTCTCCCACTAAAATGTATAATAACACATATATGCAAACTCCTCAGTGGAGTTAACAAGATTGCCTCCCTAGCACCGTGGCTAGAAGACAGTTGCGAAGTCATAGGCTTTGGTTGGGTTGTGGGTTCAACTGCACATACCCATAAAAATTTTGTTAAGTTGTATGAAATATCTGACATTATAACTATATGCCTTATATGCCAACTGACCATCGTGGGTTGTTTTTGGTTTCATTTTTATTGGTATTAGGTTACACTTTTTAAAACACCACCCATGCAGAATTCCATTCCAAACTTTCCATCGTAACCATTGTGTATTTGGCCCCACCGTTTCATGCCACTATATATGTCACAACCCACTTGCCATGTGATAACCATTGTGCAGTTTGACCACTAACCATTATATTTTGGATAAAGTTATATTCCCTCTAGTGTGGATTTTTATATATATATTGACCCCGAATTCTATGCATGTGTGTCGCACGCTAATTATTATCATATGGTTATGTTGTAACCATATAATTAATATTTTTTGGATTTTGTTTATTTTATTATTATTATTTTTTTAATTTAATATTTTGTCTTTTGTATTTTTTGCAGTGCTAGGAGGGAAACATTGGCGCCACATGTGTTGATGACTATTTGTCCATTTGATCACCACATAGGTAGAACAAGTCCCTATGTATCCTTACGACTTGCAAACTTTTAACGGTTATAGAATGGTCATACAATCTCTGATTGAGGTGTCGTTTGTTCTGTTGGGTTCGTAATGATGATTTCTATAACCTGGTGCCATTATAGGCAAGGTTCGAAAAATTCAAAATTTGAGCCTTTGAAGATATTCCTCAGTTATTCCTCCCCACTAATGTTATTTTGGGCCGCCAAAAGCTTTATTAGTTAATTGAAAAGTGAGGGAATTTCTCCGTCACTTTTTCCTTTTCAATCCAATGGGCCTTCCTTGGATGCATTCCCTTGAAACCAATATGAAGGTACTCCACATCTCCCCGTCATGAAGTCCTAGTTCTCCTGTCAAGAATGATATCCTTAGGTAGCTTGTCCAAATATTCTGGTTCAAAGTAGTCCATTGTAGGAACTTGTCCAAGCTCTTTGGTGTCCACGATGAAAGGAGGCTCCTAAATATTCAAGTTTTCAACGTTTACCATAGAGTACATCTGCATGTATGCTGACAAATTGAGACAAAAGTAATTATTTCCAATCATCTATAATATAGTGAATGGGACATATCATATTCGCCTCAACTCCTTCCCCTTTCATTCTATCATTGCTGATGTGTAGACACACCCGGTTTCCAACCTAGAATTGGTGATCAACCTGAACATAGTTACCGATCAATAGGAAAATTACTTGGTACCTATTTTTTGAGGTATCAAAAAAAGCACCCGATTTTGGAAAGTAGTGATGCAAAATCCCCATATTTTTAGAGCATATTTTTGGCACTTAATTAATTTTTTTTAATGTCATGATTGTCAAGTCGGTTTTGAAAAGTGGTGATGCATAATCACGCACTTTTTTTTAGAGGGTTAAGTTTGACACTATAGATTTTCTAATGTCTTCTTCTTCCATGAAATGTTTATTTTTAAGTGCATTTATGTACTTGTTTTTTTTATAGTTTTTGTAATGAAATCTTCATTTTTTCACATAGTTAAAAAATTAAAAAAAGGTTAATATTTTAAAGTTTGGATTTTCTATATGTTTATGTATTTTTAATTAATATTTTAGTGCACATCAAACAATTATCTCTAAAAAACCAATATTTTTAACGATATGACAAAAAAATACACATTTTGAGACTTTTTGTTAAAAAAAAACATGTAAAATAAACTTTTTTGGGGGGGGAATCTTAACAAAAACACTTAATAAAATAGCATTTTTTTGTGAATTTTATGTCAAACATTAATATTATAATATTATTCTCATAAAATATCAAATTCTAAACATTACAAGAAAAATTGATTAATAGCTCTCAAAATTGAGCTTTATTTGCAAGCAAAACTTAAAGCTGATGAATAATATCAACTAATCCATGTTCAACATCTTCTAGAACATCATTAATGTCTTCTTCCACAAAATTTTCTGCTTCATTTTGGTAATTTTCATCTTCTAATGAATCTTTCATGTCTGCAAATCTTTTAAAGTGTTATTTTCGAATCATTCTATATAATGGTCGTTTAGGTTCAAGTTCCTTTTTTTCCATACGTGATTTGTTAAAATCCCCTTTCCTCAAACCAACTTCTTACATTGCAACTGGAAGATATTGAAGAACATTAATTCTTTGTTGAATAAACTTTCATTGCACTGGGTTTTTCTCAATGGCAATGCAATTTCTTCCTTTTTTTAGGAAACATGCTAGTGTTGTACGTAATCATTAAGCAAAAAATAAATAATTAAGAAAGTTTGTATAAACACATAAAAACTAAAAACTAAAATATTTAAATGAAATTTTATATAATAAAACTTTCCTAGACCTAAGAATAAATCCAAAACCCAATCTCCTTCATTTGAACATAGATCTCTAAGATAGTTAATCAATTCTTGCAATTTTTTTATAAATGTTAACTATATCTCCTTTTGCATATTTATCCTCATATGTTAGTTTTCTTACAACAACAACATGAACTAGTACTTGACTATGACTCTTCCCATCTACTCGATTTAGAATAATAGGCTTATAACTATCCTCTTTTGTCCAACATTCAACATGGATGAACTCACAATCATTTATAATAGGTTGGTCTTCAAAAGAATCAAGATTTCACTTCAGCCTGTGATTAAACATAGTAAAAGTTCAATTAAATTGTACATAAATAAAAAAATTAGCAGTCATAAAACATACAATTTCAATGTCTTACCATGTAAGTTGCATCCTTGAGTTTTTTTTTTCCCTTGAAGCTTGTTAATAACATTGCAAATTGTGTTTCTGAATGAAATGTCACAAATCTCCAAAGTGGTGATGTTGTGACTTCTTAGAAACACATAACCACTTTACTAAAATCTTGATCATTATATGGTTCGCTATCATATTCAATTTCTGGAAATTGAAACCATGAGGAAAATCTGCAATAACTAGGACATATTCCCTTTTGGTATGAGTTTGCAATGTCTTCACAATCACCTGGTATTATTTGATATTGGAAACTATTGAGCCCATTCCAAATAAAATGATTAAGAGTATGATCAAGTTCAACATTCATAAGATGTTTCTTTCTCATATTTTCCATCTTAATTTATTCAATAAAGTTTTTGAAAGTATCTGGTACTCCATTTTAATCCTTCTTCGACATCTTTAATTACATAAAAATATATATGTATAAGTTATAAAATAAAAATAGTTTACATATGAATAAAATGAATGTATAAATCAACATACCTTATTAAATTCAATATAAAAATATTTAAGTATTGCCATAGAAATTGATTTTTGGTAGTGGCGCAAGACATTATCCGAAATGTCTTCATTCAACATTTTAACTATATTTTCTTATATTTTCATATAAATCTTCTGACTGAATAAATAAATTTAAAACTATTAATATAGTGATACATATAACAACTTCTACTAACAACATTATATTTTATTTAAAAGAAAATTATAATAAACGGAAAAGTAGAATTAATTCAACAAACTTACTTTTGAAATTCTGCACATTTCATCGATTTATAATTCACCTGACTTCACACGCAATATTATTGATTTGACTAGTTTATCATCCTTCACTCCTTGCATTGTTCTCCAAGGTGTGATAGTCATATCCTCTGGAAGTTTCTTCATTTTATGACCTGTCTTACTATTGGTACATATTATGGGTTTACTGTTTTTAACCTTTTTATTTTCTATGGAAATATTCTCTCACTACTAAAAAATATCATCAATCAATTCCCATATCTCCCCAGTTCTAAATGCAAAATGAAAAATTTATCCATGCTTTTGAATATATTTGAATGAATTTTTTCATCTTTTGATTTGATTTTGTCATCAATTTGATAACATGTTTCCATTAAACATTCCTTCTGAAAGGTTAGACTGACTTTTTCCTTATCCCCGCCACATTTTTCTATGAATTAATTATGAATAAATTTAACCCTTTGGATGAAAATCATTTTCATTTTGTAATCATTATTTTCATTATGATCCCATGCCAATAACTTTGCTTTTGTTTCTATTAAGCCAATGTAAATGATGCATTTCATTGTTTGAAAAATATAGTTATTGGGATATTCCTCAAAAAAATTGCATTTAGCCTCTACCGATTGGTTCCCTCCAATTACATAATACTTATAATCAAAACATTGTGTCTTTTCAAATGCCTGTTTGTTGGGAACCTAACGTGGATCAACAAGAACCACATAATCCACCACATACACATATGGATTGAACCTAGACAATGTTTTAATTTTATGTACATGTAGGTGATATGTCTTTCTAATTTTATATTGAGTTTGGCCTTCATTTGGCCTATAGAATTGGCTAACATTAAGCTCAAATTTTTGGCCACCACAAATTAATTTATTCTTCCTCAACTAAGATCGAATGGGATCTTGTTTTTTTAATAATGTCATCTTCTAACTCAGCACCTGATGTTATGATTTCTCTGCTTCCTTTAGAGCTTTCAATTTGTTCTTCACTGCTGCTCACGACTTTTACAAGTTGAGCAAAATTTTATTTCTTCTTCTTACCGGTTAACATATCTTTTTTTTTTATAAACAAACTCTTCATCATCATGTAGAAGAGAGACATATTTGACCATTTTTATTTTTGGTGTTTGATTTCTTTTCTCCTTTTGCACAATAGTTCTAATCTCCTCCTCACTAATTCTATCATAATTTTTAGCTTCATCATCCACATCTTCAAAAGAAACATGTTTAGGTTTACTAGATTAACCCACCTTAGTGAGACTTGGTTGATTCCCTCTTTGTACTATTGCAATGTCACGAGCTATTGATCTTTGTTTCACTCTCCTTTCTTCTTCTTTTTCTATGTGGAAAGTCTTGATCACAGTGATAACATTTGGCTCTATATAATAAATACCCTCAAACATGTTTCAAAGAGGATCAATAAAATCCTATGAAACAAAATAAAATATTTCAATGATCAATAATTTTTTAAAAACTTAATAATCCTTACAATAATGCATAGCACAAATATAGATAAGCATTGAGTTGTTGAGTTTGGAATCTCCACAGTGAGAATTTTTGCATCTACATTTCAGGTCTAGAACAAGACCCATCATCAGGACAAATCCTGTTGAAAAGAGAGGAGGTTAGATATCATATATATACAAAAGATTCCATGATGAAGGCCGACCAACCATAAAATAGTCAATATTTTATAATATATTAAAGATCTTTTTTTAACCAATGAGAAGTTTGGTGTAAGATCTAGATCACGACACTGCTTCAAGAAAAATAGATCTGTCTACCTTTTCCAAATTTTAACCCTTGTTTTTTCGAGATTACAAATCTCAGTCCAAGTTTCCCTTCTGTACAGGGTACCAATTATAGATTTCAGATTTCTGTGGTGTGAGTTTTGAGTTGTTAAGTTCGGAATCTCCACAGTGAGCATTTTTGTGTCTACGTTTCAGGTCTAGAACAAGACCCATCATCAGGACAAATCCTGTTGAAAAGAGAGGAGGTTAGATATCATATATATACAAAAGAGTGCATGATGAAGGCCTACCAACCATAAAATAATCAGTATTTTATAATATATTAAATATTTGTGTTTGACCAATGCGAAGCTTGGTGTAAGATCTAGTTCACAGCCCTTTTTTCCCTTTTTTGACGTTGAAGTTGGGAAACACTTTTTGCCCTTTTTTGACGTTGAAAATTGTAATTTTCTATGATTTTCAACTTCAACTCCACTAAACTCATATTTTTATTGCAAATTATGCTTTGACATAAAAACAAGAATTGTAGAGAATTGTCTTACCTCCATACCCATATTTAAAAAAAAAAAAATTGACATATAGAGGGGTAAATTTCTTGTTTACTAACTGCATATACTTGAAATTTTCAGGCAAACATAAATAGTCACTTTATCATCCTTTACTTTTTTTAGGGAAGGTTATTCATTTTTTGGAAAAAAACCATAGCATCATAATCTGCATATATTGCACTAGTGCACATACTATTTTTCGATAATTTTCAGATTAAATCACTATTTTTTATTATTTTTTGAAATGGACGAAGACAAAAAAACAGTGATGTTTCAGTACATTTTATCATCCTTTCATTTTCTTTTCAATGTGATCGTCAATAAGAAAAATGAGAGTACCCTTTTGAAGTAGACAGTGAGAGGAAGTGTAGTATGATTTTTTTGAATTTTTTGGTGTCCTCATTTTAAAGTTATTGAATTTTCATTTAGTGCAATTTTTCGAACAATGAAATTCCACAGTGACACAGCTTAGTAAAAAATTAATAAAAAATTGAATTTTTTAATGAAACTCCACAAATCTCATATCATCAGAAACTAGATTCAGAGATGAATCTAATGGTACTTTGTACGACATATAAAATTTTGTTTTTGTAGGTGTTCTGCCCCTCCAAAGTTGTAGGTTCCTGAAAACTGCAGAATTTTCTGTGTTTTTCGTTGACCAGAAACTCTCGGTCGAGATAATGTCTCGGACGAGAAATTTATAAAACTCTCGACCGAGAGTTTAACCCGCCTAAAGTTACACTTAAACGCATGGCCAAACTCTCGGCTGAAAGTTTAAAAAAATCTCAGACGAGAGTTTGCGCCCGAGAGTTTACTCGATGAAACTCTCGGCCGAGAGTTTAGAAACTCTCCTATGAGAGTTTAGAAAATCTCCTATGAGAGTTTAGAAACTCTCGTATGAGAGTTTAGAAACTCTCGTATGAGAGTTTTAAAAACTCTCGTATGAGAGTTTTATTCCTATAATAAAACACAAAAATTATTAATTTTTTAGAATTGGTACGTTATATAATTTAAATAGTACTTTATTAAAATTAAAAAATGATAAAAATAATAAAATTATAATTTTATTTTAAGTTATTTTATTATTATTAATGATAAAAAATACATGAAGATTTAATTAAATAAAATTTGTTACAATATTTTGTAATATCAATGTTATATAAAAAACTAAAAATATTTTTATATAAAACTAATTGATATATTAATATAAATAAAATAAAATTCTAAAACATAAATCAAAATAAAAACAACTATATATAATTTATATAATATTTTTTTTGAAATTAATGAATAAATTTTGAATTTAAAAAACAATTGACTAAATGCAATGAGGTGATAAAGGAGACAATGCATAGCACCTTAATATCGTTATAAATTCTTGGAAATCTCGAGAAAATTTTGAAGTGAGATGAGCTTCTTGGAATGGGTCACTTTATCTTCCACTTGAGTTTCACACAATTAACTTGAAAGGAAGTCTATTTTCCTAGGTATGGATGTAAGGGAATGAACAATATTATTTGAACATTGAGTGAGATGCCCTTCTTGGAATGCGTCCTCCTATATTCCACTTTAGTTTCACAAGATTAAATTGAAATGAAGTTTATTTTCCTAGGTATGGATGTAAGGGGATAAAGAATATTATCCGAAAAGGAAATGAATGTTAAGTGTGACATTCCAAGCAGAAGTGTATGGGATTGGAGAATTATGTTATTGCATAAAACTAACCCTTGACCCCTTAAACCTTAATTCCTAACCCCTAAACCCTTCACCCCCTAAACCTTAAACCTCTAAACCCTTAACCCCTAACCCATTTACCCCCACTAAACCTCTAAATCCCTAACCCATTTAACCCCTACCCCTAACAAGTTAACCCCTAACCCATTTAAGCACCTAAACCCCAAAACACATAACTCCTAACCCCTAAAATACTTAACTTCTAAATCCCCTAACCCCCTAAACCTCTAAACCAATCCTAACCCATTTAACCCCCTAAACCTCAAAACCCCTAACCCCTTAAACCCTAATTCCCAACCCATAACCCTTGACCCCTTAAACCCTATTTCCTATCCCCTATACCCTTAACCCCCAACCCCTTAAACCCTAATTCCAAACCCCTAACCAATTCAACACCCTAAACCCCTAAAAACCTAACCCATTTAAGTGTTTATTCCACTTAACCCCCAAAACCCTAACCCGTAACCCCTAAAATCCTTCACTGCTAAATCCCCTAAACCTCTAAACCTATAACCCATTTAACCCCCTAAACCATAAACCTCTAAACCCTTAAACCTTAACCCCTTAAACCCTAATTCCCAACCCCTAACCAATTCAACACCCTAAACACCTAAAAACCTAACCCATTTAACCCCATTAACCCCTAACTGCTAACCCCTAAAATCCTTAACTGCTAAATCCCCTAACCCCCTAAACCTGTAAACCAACCCTAACCCATTTAACCCCCTAAACCCTAAACCTACAACCCCTTAAACCCTAATTCCCAACCCATAACCCATTCAACCCCTTAAACACCTAAACCTCTAACCCATTAACCCTTGACCCCTTAAACACTAATTCCTAACCCTTAACCCATTTAACCCCCTAAACCCTAAAACTCTAAACCCTTAACCCCTAACCCATTTACCCCAACTAAACCTCTAAACCCCTAACCCATTTAACCCCTAAACGCTAAACCTCTAAACCTTTAACCCCTACCCCTAACTCGTTAACCCCTAACCCATTTAAGCCCTTAAACCCCAAAACCCCTAACCCCTTAAACCCTAATTCCCAACCCATAACCCTTGACCCCTTAAACCCTAATTCCTAACCCCTAAACCCTTAATCCCTAATTCCCAACCCCTAACCAATTCAACATCGTAAACCCCTAAAAACCTAACCCATTTAAGTGTGGATTCCATTTAATCCCCAAAACCCTAACCCCTAACCCCTAAAATCCTTCACTGCTAAATCTCCTAACCCCCTAAACCTCTAAACTTGTAACCCATTTAACCCCCTAAACCCTAAACCTCTAAACCCTTAACCCCTAACCCCTAAAACCCTAATTCCCAACCCCTAACCAATTAGACACCCTAAACCCCTAAAAAACTAACCCATTTAACCCCATTAACCACTAACTTCTAACCCCTAAAATCCTTAACTGCTAAATCCCCTAACCCGCTAAACCTCTAAACCAACCCTAACCCATTTAACCCCCTAAACCCAAAACCTACCTTGCCAAGCCATAATTCCCAACCCATAACCCATTCAACATAGGGTTTAAGGGGTTAAATTGAGGATAAGGGGTTAGAGGTAGAGAAGTTAGAGGGGGTTAGGAATTAAGGGTCGGGATTAAGGGGTTAGAGGTTAAGGTGTTTAGGGTTGAATGGGTTAAGGGTTGGGGAATTAGAGGTTTAAGGGGGTTAAGGTTTTGGGTTTGGGAGTTAAATGACCAGGGTTGGTTTGGGAGTTGGGGGTTAGGGGGATTTAAGCGATTAAGGATTTTAGGGGTTAGCGATTAGTAGTTAATGGGGTTTAATGGAGTTAGGTTTTTAAGTTTGATGTGATAATCTAATTGGTTAGGGGTTGAAATCGGTTTAGAGAGTTAGAGGGTTAAGAGGTTAGAGGTTAAGTTAGAATTAAATAGATTCTGAGTTTAGAGTTTAGAAATTAGAAAGTTGCTGATGAAGGATTTTAGGGGTTAGGGGTTAGGGTTTTGGGGGTTAAATGGAATCCACTCTTAAATGGGTTAGGTTTTTAGGGGTTTACAGTGTTGAATTGGTTAGGGGTTGGGAATTAGGGCTTAAGGGTTTATGGGTTAGGAATTAGGGTTTAAGGGGTCAAGGGTTATAGGTTGGGAATTAGGGTTTAAGGGGTTAGGGGTTTTTGGGTTTAAGGGCTTAAATGGGTTAGGGGTTAACGAGTTAGGGGTAGGGGTTAACGGTTTAGAGGTTTAGGGTTTAGGGGTTAAATGGGTTAGGGGTTTAGAGGTTTAGTGGGGGCAAATGGGTTAGGGGTTAAGGGTTTACAGGTTTAGGGTTTAGGGGGTTAAATGGGTTAAAAGTTAGGAATTCGGGTTTAAGGGGTCAAGGGTTAAGGGGTTAAAGGTTTAGGTGTTTAAGGGGTTGAATGGGTTATCCGTTGGGAATTAGGGTTTAAGGAGTTATAGGTTTAGGGTTTAGGGGGTTAAATGGGTTAGGGTTGGTTTAGAGGTTTAGGGGTTTAGGGGATTTAGTAGTTAATGATTTTAGGGGTTAGAAGTTAGGGGTTAATGGGGTTAAATGGGTTAGGTTTTTAGGGGTTTAGGGTGTTGAATTGGTTAGGGGTTGGGAATTAGGGTGTAAGGGGTTAAGGGTTAAGGGCTTAGAGGTTTAGGGTTTAGGGGGTTAAATGGGTTATAGGTTTAGAGGTTTAGGGGATTTAGCAGTGAAGGATTTTAGGGGTTAGGGGTTAGGGTTTTGGGGGTTAAATGGAATAAACACTTAAATGGGTTATGTTTTTAGGGTTTTAGGGTGTTGAATTGGTTAGGGGTTGGGAATTAGGGTTTAAGGGGTTAGGGGTTAAGGGTTTAGGGGTTAGGAAATATGGTTTAAGGGGTCAAGGGTTATGGGTTGGGAATTAGGGTTTAAGGGATTAGGGGTTTTGATGTTTAGGGGGTTAAATGGGTTAGGATTGGTTTAGAGGTTTAGGGGGTTAGGGGATTTAGCATTTAAGTATTTTAGGGGTTAGGAGTTAGGGGTTTTGGGGTTTAGGTGCTTAAATGGGTTAGGGTTTAACGTGTTAGGGGTAGGGGTTAAGGCTTTAGGGGTTAAATGGGTTAGGGATTTAGAGGTTTAGTGGGGGTAAATGGGTTAGGGGTTAAGGGTTTAGAGGTTTAAGGTTTAGGGGGTTAAGGGTTTATGTGTTAGGAATCAGTGTTTAAGGGTTCAAGGGTTATTGGTCAAGGGTTAAGGGGTCAAGGGTTAGTTTTCTACAATAACATAATTCTCCAATCCCATACACTTCTACTTGGAATGTCACACTTAACATTCATTTCCTTTTCGGATAATATTCTTTATCCCCTTACATCCATACATAGGAAAATAAACTTCATTTCAATTTAATCTTTTGAAACTAAAGTGGAATATAGGAGGACCCATTCCAAGAAGGGCATCTCACTCAATGTTCAATAATATTTTTCATTCCCTTACATCCATACCTAGGAAAATAGACTTTCTTTCAAGTTAATTGTGTGAAACTGAAGTGGAAGATAAAGTGACCCATTCCAAGAAGCTCATCTCACTTCAAAAATTTCTCAGAGATTTCAAGAATTTATAAAGATAGATTACTATACATTGTCTCCTTTATCACCTCATTTTTTGTTTAGTCAATTGTTTCAAATTTAAATTTATTCATTAATTTCAAAAAAATATTATATAAATTATATATAGTTGTTTTTATTTTGATTTATGTTTTAGAATTTTATTTTATTTATATTAATATATCAATTAGTTTTATATAAAAATATTTTTAGTTTTTTATATAACATTGATATTACAAAATATTGTAACAAATTTTATTTAATTAAATCTTCATGTATTTTTTATCATTAATAATAATAAAATAAGTTAAAATAAAATTATAATTTTATTATTTTTTATCATTTTTTAATTTTAATAAAGTACTATTTAAATTATATAACGTAAAAATTCTAAAAATTTAATAATTTTTGTGTTTTATTATAGGAATAAAACTCTCATACGAGAGCTCTTAAAACTCTCATACGAGAGTTCTAAAAACTCTCATACGAGAGTTCTCAAAACTCTCATACGAGAGTTCTCAAAACTCTCATCTGAGAGTTCTCAAAACTCTCATCCGAGAGTTTTTTTAACTCTCGTCCGAAAGTCTTCCCGAGAGTTTCCGTCAATAAAACTCTCGGACGAGAAAATGCATAACTCTCATCCGAGAGTTTTTTAACTCAGGTTAAACCCAATAAAACTCTCGGTCGAGAAATAGAGTTGACTATTTTCTCGGACGAGAAATTAAATATTTCTCCCAAATTCTAGCCGTCCGCCAAAAAGTGTTTCCCAACTTCGCGATTTCACCCTTCAGAAAAATAGATCTACCTCCCTTTTTCGAATTGTAACCCTTGTTTTTTCGAGATTACGAATCTCCATCCAGGTTTCCCTTCCATACAAGGTACCAATTATAGATTTCAAATTTCTGTGGTGTGAATTTTGAGTTGTTGAGTTTGGAATCTCCATAGTGAGCATTATTGCATCTACGTTTCGGGTCTAGAACAAGACCCATCATCAGGACAAATCATGTTGAAAAGAGAAGAGGTTAGATATCATATATATACAAAAGAGTTCATGATGAAGGTCGACCAAACATAAAATAATCAGTATTCTATGTTTGACCAATGCGAAGGTTGGTGTAAGATCTAGATCACGACACTACTTCAGGAAAAATAGATCTCCCTCCTTTTTCCAAACTTTAACCCTTTTTTTTTTTATATTACGAATCTCAATCCAGGTTTCCCTTCCATACAGGGTACCAATTATAGATTTCAGATTTCTGTGGTGTGAGTTTTGAGTTGTTGAGTTTGGAATCTCCACAGTGAGGATTTTTGCATCTATGTTTCGGGTCTAGAACAAGACCCATCATCAAGACAAATCCTGTTGAAAAGAGAGGAGGTTAGATATCATATATATACAAAAGAGTGCATGATGAAGGCTGACCAACTATAAAATAATCAGTATTCTTTGTTTGACCAATGCGAAGGTTGGTGTAAGATCTAGATCACAGCACTACTTCAGGAAAAATAGATCTGCCTCCCTTTAGGGTATCCATTTCTAGACTCAAAACGTAAACGCAAAAATGCTCACTGTGGAGATTCTAAACTCAACAACTCAAAACTCACACCACAGAAATCTAAAATCTATAATTGGTACCCTATATGGAAGGGAAACCTAGACTTAGATTCGTAATCTCGAAAAAACAAGGGTTAAATTTTGGAAAAGGGAGGCAGATCTATTTTTCCTAAAGCAGTGTCGTGATCTAGATCTTACACCAACCTTCGCATTGGTCAAACATAGAATACTGATTATTTTATGGTTGGTCGGCCTTCATCATGCACTCTTTTGTATATATATGATATCTAACCTCCTCTCTTTTCAACAGGATTTGTCCTGATGATGGGTCTTGTTCTAGACCCAAAACGTAGACGCAAAAATGCTCACTGTGGAGATTCCAAACTCAATAACTCAAAACCCACACCACAGAAATCTGAAATCTATAATTGGTACCCTGTAAGGAAGGGAAACCTAGACTGAGATTCATAATATCGAAAAAGCAAGGGTTAAAATTCGGAAAAGGGAGGTAGACCTATTTTTCCTAAAGCAGTGCCGTGATCTAGATCTTACACCAACCTTCACATTGGTCAAACACAGATCTCTAATATATTATAAATACTAATTATTTTATGGTTAGTTGGCCTTCATCATGCACTCTTTTGTATATATATGATATCTAACCTCCTCCCTTTTCAACAGGATTTTTCCTGATGATGGGTCTTGTTCTAGACCCGAAATGT
The DNA here is from genome assembly GCA_034641835.2 of Pinus albicaulis. Taxonomy (NCBI): domain Eukaryota; kingdom Viridiplantae; phylum Streptophyta; class Pinopsida; order Pinales; family Pinaceae; genus Pinus; species Pinus albicaulis. Next base: position 405,969,704 of record CM076584.1, on the reverse strand, counting down.
AGATGCAAAAATGCTCACTGTGGATATTCTAAACTCAACAACTCAAAACTCACACCACATAAATATGAAATCTATAATTGGTACCCTGTACGGAAGGGAAACCTGAACTGAGCTTCGTAATCTCGAAAAAACAAGGGTTAAAATTCGGAAAAGGGAGGCAGATCTATTTTTCCTAAAGCAGTGTCGTGATCTAGATCTTACACCAACCTTCGCATTGGTCAAACACAGATCTTTAATATATTATAAAATATTGATTATTTTATGGTTGGTCGGCCTTCATCATGCACTCTTTTGTATATATATTATATCTAACCTCCTCTCTTTTCAACAGGATTTGTCCTGATGATGGGTCTTGTTCTAGACTCGAAACGTAGATGAAAAAAATGCTCACTGTGGAGATTCTGAACTCAACAACTCAAAACTCACACCATAGAAATCTGAAATCTATAAATAAATAAGCATATTTACAATATTATTTTCAATGTGGCTTACGGTTTCTGCACACAACTTTGTAGATGTTTCATTTGTGTCATACTTGACCTTTAATAGATGATATCTAACCTTTTCATGTTTATTAGCCATTCTTGCAAGAACATAAATAGTTTTTGAATTCGACACCAAACATATGTCTCGTAATCTGCCCATTACCTCATATGGTTCACCTAAGTGAATCATACCACAAAACAAATAGATATGCATATCATTATTGTCTTCAAGATATCATGAAAAATATATTTTATTTATTTCCTATGCATTCTTCCATTCAGAAAAATAAAAAAATAAAAAAATAAATTTAATGAACTTGATGGGCCACTTGTTTGACTTTTATTACATTTTTCGTTTTTTGAGTGTTCAAAAATATTCATAGTGTGTCCATCAATATCCTTATTGCATCTAGTAGTATCCATAGTACGTCCAAATGCAACTTTAGATTTGGCACTTGCTACCCTTGGTCCAGAAACATTCACATGAATATTTCTTGATACCATCTTCCTGATAAAAAGAAATATATCTATTAGTTAATGAGAAAACACATATGTTAATTAATCAATTTTTTTTTAAAGTATGCCAATACATATTTAATATTAATAGAAAATTAATGTCTATAAAATAAATTTTAAAAAAAAAAATTGTAAACTATATAAATTTAAATTAAAAAATAAAAGTAACTATATAACTTTTTGAAATATAACTATATATTTTTAAAATTAAAAAACACACACACACACATTTCATATAAAAAAAAAAATATACATATAACATTTTTTAATAAATTTAAAAAATAATAATTTAATTTTAAAAAGTTTTAATATTAATTTTTTTTTTAAGTTAAAAAACAAATTTAAAAATAAATTAATATTTTTTTTTTTATTTTAAAAATATAAATGTAATTTTAAAAGTTCCAAGTTTAAATTTTTTATATTTTTATTTTTAAAATTTTTTAAAAATATAATTTTTTGTCATCGTGAGGGGTGGAGGCCATCCGTGCGGTGCCATGGAGTGCTACACGGCCGGTCTCCGGCCCTTAGCTGGTCCAACTGGGGCCAAAGGCTAGCTAGGCAGTGTTGTGCTTCGCCTAGCCAGGGGTCCGAGGCCAACCAAGCGGCACCTTGGAGCGTTGCCTGGCCGGCCTTCAGCTGGGCACGATATATATATATATATATATATATATATATATATATATATATATATATATATATATATATATATATATATATATATATATATATATATATATATATAAATGTAAATAAAATAAAATAAAATATCTATATTTTCTTTAAATAAACAAAAAAAACATTAAAATATCTAATACAATTTAAAAAACGAAAATTTAATGTTTAAAAATTTTTTTTTTTTTCATTTTTAGAAAATAATTAAACAAATATAAATGTTTTTTTAAGTGCATGGTTGTTTTTTGGTTTTCTGTTTCATAGAGGAACCCATCACCCTTGAAAAATAAAAAATTTCTAATTTTTTTTCCTACAACCCTACAAATTGAAGTTTTTTTTTTCCATTTTCTTCACTATAAAAATATTAAAAAATAGGTTTTTGAACATAAAAACCATAAAAAAATAAAATAAAATAAAAAAAAAAATAAAAAAAATAAAAAAAGAAAAAGAAAAAAAAAAAATTCTCCCCAAATTCATCATTAAATGGACAAAATAGAAGGAAAACTAACCTTTCAAATGCGAAAAAATCTTGTTTACTGTGTTATCAATGCCAATGGAACACCTCCACAAAATTGCTCCAACAAAACCCAGAAGACTTGATGTGATGTGAGGAATAAAAACAATGATTATTATTATATAGTGAAGATTGTGCAATTTCTTTAGTGTTTCACGAATGTGGGATTGAAATTAAAATTAAGAAAATTAATATGTAGTTAATATTATATTTTTATATTAACTTTTATTCAATGACGGAAAAAAAAAAAAAATCCATAAATTTTAAAAATACATTTCAATACGTACGCAATGTTAAATCGTTTAAATAAAAAAATTATTTTAGTTTGGAAGGAATGCTTGAAAGGAATATCTTGTGGATATTTTGGATAAAAAGTAGGGTGAAATATTTGAAAACGAGCAGTTTCGTAAAATGTTTTGAAATACATTTTAGATGAATATTTTTGGGGGAAATATTTCAAACAAAAATTTAGGAGAGCAATTTTTTAGCGAAAATTTTTGCGGGGAAAATTTGGAGGGAAAACTTTTAGCGATAATTTTTGGGGGAAATTTTGAGAGGAAAATTTGTATTCTTTAAGATATATATCGTAATTGGGAGAGAGTTAATTTGTATCATTCAACATATTCTTGTTGAAAGTCATGGGTTCTTCTGATAGTGAAGTTTTTCTTTCTGCAACATCAACATCTTCGTCACGCAACAACTCTATTCATATTCAGGAATATAATAGGAGTTCATTCACTATGAATAGAGAGTCAAATTTTTGACTTGGTCGTAATCCTAAGGATGATGAGAACATAATCGATGAAGGGCAGAAAAAATAAATTTACGTAAATCGAGAGTCAGTTATTCCACTTAGTCTTAATCCTAAAGATTATAAGAGCACCAGTGATGAAGGGCATGATGAATAATTTCTAGGGTTAAACTTTTCACTTCGTCCTAATCGTAATGATTATGAGGGAACCACTGATGAAGGGGGATGAATAATTCACAGAGTCAAAATATCCACTTCGTCCTAATCCTAGGGATTATGCAAGCACCACTAATGAAGGGGGTAATGAAGAATTTCAAGAGTTAAAATATCCACTACATCATAATCCTAATAATTATGCAAGAACCACTAATGAAGAGGGGAATTGAGAATTTCCAGATTCAAAATATACACTTCATCCTAATCATAAGGATTATGTGAGCACCATTGATGAAGAGGGGAATAAAGAATTTCCAGAGTCAAAATATCCACTTGGTCCTAATCCTAAGGATTATGCGAGCACCACTTATGAACTGGGGAATGAAGAATTTCTCGAGTCAAAATACCCACTTCTTCCTAATCCTAAGGATTATGCGAGCACCACTGATGAAGGGGTGGATGAATTTCTAGAGTCAAAATTTCCACTTCATCCTAATCCTAAGGGTTATAAGAGAACCACTAATGAAGGGGGGGATGAAGAATTTCCAATAAATAGAGATTAATGGCGTCCACTTATTCCTAATCCTAAGGATTATGAGAGCACCAGTGAGGAAGGGGAGGGGCGAGATGGATAATTTCTAGTGAATAGAAATTCAAAGCTTCCACTTAGGCCTAATCACAAGGATTATGAGATCACCACTAAGGAAGGGGAGCATGAAGAGTTTCTTGCAAATGATAATTTTAGAGGCACAGAACTGAATAATTCATTTTCTCTAAGTGAGCATTTCAAAGACACTCAAGGTGATGAAGAATTGAATCCTCCAAGGGAATAATTCGAAAGCATGGATGAAGACATTGAATAATTTCATCTGAGTCAAGGTTTCAAAAGCACATATGATTCTTGTGAAAAATTTTCTTCAAGTGAAGATGGTAACGAATATTTTCTAGCTAATGATGCTGATGAATTTGTCAACTATGTTGAAAATGATGATAGTGGCAATAATATTCCTCCTAATGGTGATCAAACTGCTTCTACAAAGGATAATGGAATGATGAAGCCGATGAAGCCGTTGGAAGAAAATATTGTAACCATGAGAGTAGAAATTTTCATAGAAATCCAAAATATTCCAATTATAAAAGGCTTAGGACACCATAGCTCACAAACAAACGTTCTCTCATTCATCTGACTCAAGTGAATGTTTTCGAAAGGATTTCTTGAAACATATGGATTTCAAATTTTATTTGGAGAAAAGGAAAAGATATTTTTAAATGAATAAAAGCATGAAAAATTCATATCTAGTGGGTTGCATGGAATCTACACTAGCAGGTTATGATTATCATATTAGGAATGTATTTCTCAGCAAATAGGCTTTCAAAATGTTGCATTCAATTGATAATTGTTGTTTGTTAATAATCCAAGAAATATTGGAAAAGGATCCCACATATTATTCAGAAGTATATTATAAAAAGGAGGTTGGGCCGTTAGCAAATAATGATATGTCATGGATGAAACACTTCTTTTTAAAGCATGGATAGTGTATGCCAAATATAGATACAACATATATTCCAGAAAATTTCTCGAGACGAGAAATCTACAGCTTATACAATGATTATGCAAGAGGTGTTGAAGGAGTTGGTAATTTTATTACATATTCATATTTTACAAGGGTATGGAAGAACGAATTCAACAATGTTTATATTCATAAGAAGACAAGGATGCGGGCTTACAGTACATGTGCTTCTCTTAAACAAAAAAGAGATAAATGTCAAGGGGCGGAAAGAGGTATGCGTTCAAAACATTATTTTTAAAAATTCGATAGTTATCCACTATGAAAATATATTTATTCATATGTTTCTTTTATTTTGTGTACAGATTCCATTGTCAAAGAACTTCAACAACATTTCTATTAACAAACAAGTGAAAGACAAAAATTGTATAAACATCAAAAAAAGTATTATGATAATCCAAATAAATATTTGGGTTTGATAATTGATGGTGTTAGAAAATTATATATTATGGAGCAATGCAACACATAAAATATGCGGAAAATACAAGCACACAAAAAACACATAAAACCAGAGAGACACAGATATACGTGGTTCACCCAGTTTGGGCTACGTCCACCCCGAACAGCCAGTCCTTCCTTTCTATTATCCAGCAAAATGAAAAGACAAAACCTACAACAGATCCACTGTAATATCCTCTGTTCTTTCTCACAGTCTCCCTCTCTGTTTCTCGCTCCGAGAATACACATACAATACACAGCCGCAATACAATGCCCTCATAAAAGTGAGGGGTTGCCTTCTAGGGCAAAAAACCCTAATCTAAACATAACTTCTACTGTCAGATCATTTGCCTAATGAACGACCTAGATTGACTAGAAATTACTGTACTTTTACAAGGCAATTTTACATCTGTTTTTAGCTTCGGGGGCACTTCCCTCGAAAACCCCTGCCAGGGGAGGCTCCGAAAAGCGCTGCCACCCCCCCTGGACCCCCCATGGTAGCGATTAATTATGGGTGGCGTTGCTGCCCCTTTTAAGGTACAGGGGTCCAATCTTGTGATACAAAGTAAACAAGATAATCAGACTCCACACCCAACAATGGACCACAAGAAAACACTTCTTCCACATTTGTTCTGCACACCAAAAAAATTATAGGAGGAAAATTTCATTCAACTTCACTTTGTTGGTTGTATGGTATTTAATGAAAATATGTTGCCAAGGGTTTACTTCATAGCTCTGAATATTCATAATGATGAAAATCTGACCATAACTATAATCCATGATGTGGTTACTCATTGGTCTAGTATTCTTCGTGATATTTTGTATGTACAATTAGACAACACAAGATATGAAAACAAAAATCAAGTTATTTTTAAGTATCTAAACATGCTCGTTGAATTGGGATTTTTTAAAAAGATAAATTTTGGTTTCCTTCTAGTTGGGCATAATCATGACCATATTGGTGAAATGTTTGGTCATTTTTCAGTAACATTGAGGAGGAAATTTGTTGGGAGTCTGCCATCATTAATTAAATGTATTAAGAAACCTTACATTCCAGAGCCTATTTTTCATGTGTTGGAAGAAACTATTGACATGTGAAGGTTTATTCTAGGATCGCATGGTGAGGAGAAATGCATTGAACAACTTAATGACATTAGCTTCCAGCATCAATTTCGTACCAAAAAAATTAATGGGATAACACTTATATGGGGCAAGAAATATTCAACTGCTACAGAATGGGGGCCATCATCAGGTTTAGAATTTTTGAAGTTCATTCGAGAGAATCCAATATTTTCATGAAAGGTATTGTTATTTTATTCAGTTTTTGAAGTCCATAATGCACGAAGGGATAAGAGAGATATAAATTATTTTGAATGTCTATAGGAAATTAAAATATGTATTAGAGATACATATGATTACTTTTATGTTGCTGATTCAGTTTGGTGTGAGTATTTTTTCAATAATCAAAGTGATATGATTTCAAGATCAATAAATAAAGATATACTTTTGATGACTTCATTTTTTTTTGCCACAAATATGCCAAATGAACATGAGGAAATACACATTGTTGGACAACAACACTCTCAAGGTATTATTAAATCTCCACCGGTAGAGGAAAGAGAAATTTATATTGGTTCTAGAATATCATGTACACAACGTGAAGCCATGGAAGAACTTTACATGGATTTTGTGTAGGATGTTAAGGAGGGTCGCATGATAGCAGTGTTAGCAGATAAATATCCACTTGGCTATATATTCTGGGTTTCCAAGGTTATAAAGGTCATTAATGAAAATGAAGATATTACACTTGTTGAAGTACATTGGAATTCCACAACTACCCACCCATTCAATGGTGTGTACAAGCTAGAGATGGTAGTTGAAAACAAAATTGGCAGAAAGAGAAAAAAAAAGGGCACAAATATAAATCTTCGCCACACAAATGTCTTAAAATTGGAGGATGTTGACATACTTGTGCATGAATTCAATTTGACAAGGAGAATACCTCTTTGCTTGAATACCATAAATATTTTGAAGAAATTTATACCAGAACAAATAGTGTTGAGATGGGACTCTACTAAATGTAGTCGTAGATCTAGAAGACTTTTTAAATCTGAAATGGCAGGCATGCATGTTGAATCAGATGGAGCACTAGTTGATGAAAGAGAAGAATATGGATCATCTTCATCTGCATCCCGTCATTCATCTGAAGATGTAGGTTCTGATGGTGTGCCAGAACCTATGATTGATTTTGAATAATTGTCTAAGAAATTTTTATGTAATCGATGTTTGCATGGCAACTTGAAATAAATATTTTGACTTCCATATGATCTTACATGAAGTTATGAGGCATTTATATGTTTTTTAGATTATATGTTTTAATTATGAAGAATTCATCTCTTTAGAATATCCACAATGCAACAATGAATTACAAAAATAATTTATGTTATAAATATAGCAAAGTTGATATTTTGATTAAAAGTAAAAAAAAGAAAAAAAAGAAATTAATGTTGAATTTTTAGATTATGCAGTGATATTTTCATGATATTATGTATTGTTAAGATTTGGTATAAGATATTTTTAAAAAATGCAAAAAAATATATGCCTCAGTGAAATGGGACACTTCATTTTGATGGTTGATTTTTAGGTTTTGGTTGCAATTAGATAAGTTGCCTTGGGTTAAGATTTGAAAAGAGATATATTTTTGTCCTTTAAATTAAAAATTACTCTTAGAATAATAAAAATTTCGTTTACTTGTTCATTTTTAAAAATTGTTTAATTCATATAATTTCTCCATAATTTCATGGTTCAATTATGTTAACAACTTAATATTTAAAACTTATCAAAATATTACGGTTTTTATGCCCTACGATATTTTATCTTTAATGTTATAGTTGAAAACAATTATAGTTTTAGGGTTTTTTAAAGTCAATATATTTTATATTTAACAATATTGATGAAAATTGTTGGAAATGATGGGCTTCAGACATGATATTTTTATCTTTAACATCATGTATCAAAATTTCTAGAATTTTATGATTTTTCAATGTCTTAATATGTTGTCTTTAATTCTGTTGTTAAAAAATGTCAAAATTGTGACACGATTTTTTGTGTTATACCACCATCAACTCTTTTTGTTTAGAGGGTATTTTTTCAATCCTTTTTTCAAGAAACAATATCATTTTTAGCATAATTTAAAAGAATGTTGAAATTTGACCCTAAAAAAAAATCAATGCATTTTGGAATACACACTTTTCATTTTTGAGGTGCTTTTTCATGTTTTTTTCATTTTTGGGCTAGAGTTCTCATTTTGAGGTAATAGTTCTCGTTTGATCGATAACTATGTTCTCGGTGTTTGTCATGTCAAGCCTTGTATTTAGATTAAATTTTCACCAATTTCTCCTACATTTCTTAGTGAATCATTTGAATTCGCTAAATGAACTTTCCTGATTTGTCGATATCATCTTTCGCACTCGAATATTCATCTTTCCCAAAGAACATATCTAAGGGATCCCTTGGCAGATATCCAACGTTAGGGGAATTTTGAGGTCTCAAATGGGCCTCCTAAGAAAAATGTACAACTAAAATAAACTTTATAACAACCAATAGGATTCAAGATGATGATGTCAACGATTCACCATTTTTTAAGTAAAAGGGTAAAAAGATTAAAAATAATAAAACAATAAAACTACTTTTTCAACTTGTATTTTTAACTTATCTCCCAAATTGTTTACTCAAATTTCGAGCGGGAGTACTCTTTGGATGCAAAATTTAATTCCTCATCCAAGGAGTACCCATGTTGCATACTTTCGATGGACCCTTCTACACGAATAATGATAAATAGACGAAAAAAATTGATTGCAATCACATTTTTCATCGAAAGTATGCAACATGTGGAGAGACATAATGTGTGTGATGGGGGGAGAGACAGAGGGAGGTGGGAGAGAAAGTGAGAGAGAGGAAGGAGGAGAGAGGGGACTTGAGAGAGAGGAGAGAGAGGGGGGGAGAGAGATAGACTTGGGAGGGGGAAAGAGAGAGAGAGTGAACAATAAATACATTGAGAGATATAGGTGGAGAGAGATAGAGAGATGGATAAGGGAGAGAAAAAGATGGGATATAGATATGGAAAGAAGTGGAAGAGAGAGATACAGATACATAGATATGGAGGGGGGAGAGAGGGGGAGAGAGATCAGGAGAGATAGAGGGAGATAGTGACAAAGGTGGAGGGTGGAGAGAGTGTGTGTGTGTGATGGGGGGTAGAGACAGAGGGGGGTGGGAGAGAAAGGGAGAGAAGTGAAGGAATAGAGAGAGGACTTGAGAGAGAGGAGTGAGAGATGGAGTTGGAAGGTGAATAAATAAATAAAGATAGAAACGTAGAGAGAGGGAGTGACAAGGGAGTGATAATGAGGAAGAGAAGAGAGAAAGAGGGAAGAGAGACAAATAAGGAGAGATGGAGATAGATATAGATATAAATGGAAGGGGGGGAGAGGGAAGAAGAGAAATATATAGAAAGGGAGGGAGAGGTGGAGAGATAAATGGGGGAGAGAGGGAAGGGGAGAGAGCGAAGGAGAGAGGGAAGGAGATAGACACAAAATGGAAGGTGGAGAGAAAGGGAAGAAGAAAGATACACACAGAAAAAAATACAAACATAGAAGTTAAATTTAGAAATTCATGAATATTTTGGTTTTTAACTAAAATATATGTATTGAGTTTAGTGTAGTTGATTTCTAATCATATTTTATGACTTGCACTAGATGCATTGATTTTAGTGTGAATGTTGATTTCAAATCCTATTTAACACCTTACACTAAATGCATTGATTTCAGTGTATATGTTGATTTCTACTCCTATTTGATTGCTTTCACTAGATGCATTGGTTTCAATGTAGATATTTAATTCTAATCGTATTTGATCACTTGCACTAGATACATTGATTTTAGTGTAGATGTTGATTTCTAATCCTATTTAGTACCTTATACTATATGTATTGATTTCTACTCTTATTTGATTGCTCGCACTGAATGGAATGGTTTTAGTGAAGATATTGATTTATAATCCTATATGATCGCTTGCACTAGATGCATTGATTTCAATGTATATGTCAATTTCTGATTCCTATTTAATATGTTACACTAGATGCAATGACTTCAGTGTAAACGTTGATTTCTACTCCTATTTGATTGCTTACATTGGATGCATTGGTTTCAGTGTAGATATTGGTTTCTAATCCTATTTGATTTCTTCCACTAGATGCATTGAGTTTAGTGCGGATGTTGATTTCTAATACTATATGATTTTTTGCACTAGATGCATTGATTTTAGTGTAAATTTTGATTTATAATCCTATTTGATTGTTTGCACTAGATGGAATGATTTCAATGTAGATGTTGATTTCTGATTTGATGCAACAAGATGTATGATGTACATTAATTTCAAAGTAATTAGATTAATAGTGTGCATTTATTTCATTGTAAGCACATCTTTGTCCCCCATTTATATCTATATCTCCCATTATCATTTTAATTATTATTTTTTTTTAAACTTAATTTATAGATTATTCTTAAGTTTCTATATTAAAAAAAAAAAACCTTTCTAAATTTCCATATATGAAATATATATATATATATATATATATATATATATATATATAGAGAGAGAGAGAGAGAGAGAGAGAGAGAGAGAGAAAGAGTGTGTTCATAAAGTGAAAAAATATTATCATCGCCTTAGTACTATTCCTACCCTAGTCTGCTCTAACTTTTATGGACCCCATTATTGGTTTCAACTTATTCTCTCTCCTGACAGGAATGTTCCTTCCTTTCCTCTCCCATTGGTCGAGCCCTATCGTGGGCATCCACCCAGTAGGTTTATATTTCAACCCCATGATCAGTAACCTAGTATATCTTACATAGGCATATAGCGCCCCAAATCGGTCAATTGTATGGTAAAGTTCACTCCCGTTCTTTAGGTCCACCAGGAGGTTTGATGTGCAGGTCGTGTGTCATCCTTGGCCTACGGTTCCTCAGTGGCTCCTCTAAACCTCCTTCCTGTCAAATAAAACCTCCTAGCGATGGTTGACCACTTATTCTTGGTGGGCCAACTAGCAATGGCACCCCTCTTGGGGATTAGATGGCATGTTCATAAAGTGAAACAATGAAATTTTAGTTTTAGTTCTTGCAATTTTAGTTATATCTTTTTAGAATTTTTTTTATTTTCTAAAATAAATTAAGTATTTAGAATTTGTTTGTTTAAAACATATTTTCACGATTTTGTAATTTCACACATATTATATATATATATATATATATATATATATATATATATATATATATATATATATATATATTTATTTATTTAAAAAAAATATGTTATTTTTATCTTTTATTTTTCTTTAAGAAACTTGGAATATTTTAATGCAACAATCTTATATATAATATTTTTTCAAAGTTATACAAAAGCATTCCCATATGTATTTTTTATTACAACTTTCATATACTCTCCAACTCCGCTATCCATAATCCAATTCCAATCACAAATTTAATTTTAATGCAAATTTATGTATATATATCAATACTATAAGTCGTACACATAATATTTGTATATGAATGAAGGACATAGTGCCTACTCCACCATCCATGGGCCGATTCCAATAAGAAATGTAACTTTACTACACTTTAATGCATATATATTGATATTATAAGACATAAACACGAGCATAATAATGCATATATATTGATATTATAAGACATGGACACGAGCAAAATGCTTTGTTTAAAAATTAGTGGTCTAACTCCACCATCCATATTCCAACTTCAATAAAACTTATATATATATATATATATATATATATATATATATATACATCAATAAAACTTATATATACTGCAATTTACACAACTGGAATTCCTACCCTAAAAAGCTTTTTGAATATCCAAATGCCAAGGATTTTGAAACCATGCTCACAATGATAGAATTTTTCTCATTAGAAGACATTGATTTTGGGGTTAAACGCCTGGAAAATGGAAAAGCTAAAGACATTGAAGGTTACCAGGTGGAAATCTTAAAAATTGGAGGTCATGTCTTCGCCCCCACATCCACAAGCTTTTCAACCAAGCGGTCAAGCAAGGGTTCCCTAAACCTTGGACTCAGAGCCTCATTATCCCTATTTTTAAAAGTGGGGATACAAATAACCCCTCTAATTATCGAACAATAATGATCAGCCCTCTCTTATCCAAGTTATATGGTATTATTTTGGAAAAGAATTTGAGCATTTGGCTTGAAAGTGAAGGTAAGCGGGCTAAAGGCCAAGCGGGTTTTAGAAGGCAGCACTCAACAACAGACCACCTTATTATGCTTAGGATCATTGTGGAGGAATGCTGCAATGATAAATCCAATATTTTCTGTTGCTTTGTGGACTTTAGAAAGGATTTCAATACGGTCCCTAGAAATAACCTATGGAATAGATTAGATGAGCTAAATGTTCCTTTTGAGCTAAGAGTGGCTGCTATAAGGTTATACGAGAATGTAATTGCCAAGATAAAGAGCAATGAGGGGTGGGCGAAAGATATTAAGTGTAATATCGGAGTTAAACAAGGTTTCCCCCTCTCCCCTACCCTATTTTATATTTACATCGACAAGCTAGAAGGTTGTTTAGAGGAAGCAAGATGTGTTGGCACGATCTTAGCTGGGATAGTCATCATCCTTCTTCTATATGCTGACGATATTGTTCTTCTAACAAGGTGCCCATATGATCTTGATAAGAAACATAGACTTCTTAAGGAATTCTGCTCTACCATGGGTATGTCTGTTAACATTGACAAAAAAAAGTTATGATTATCAAATCCAAGAAGGACACTTACGTTAATTTTATGTATGACAATAGTAACTTGGGGGAAGTGCCTTCTTACAATTATCTAGGAATTGATATTCATCACAAGCTCAACTATAAATATAGCATTTAGAAAAGGATTAATGTGGGGTGGAAAGCTTATTTTGGTCTTGAAAATAATTGTAAAATGACAAACTTTGTAATGTGGGATAGAAAGAAGTTCCTCTTTGAAACTTTAGTCACTCTTGTTATCTTATAAGAATGTGAGGTTTGGGGTTACAACATCTCTAGAGAATCCTGGAGAAATATTGAGCAAATCCGGAAGCGTTTTATAATGTATAACCTTAAAATTAAAAGCAATAGACCCTATCCTATTCTCCTCAATATAAGTGGGTCTTTCCCCTATCGAGATCCTAGCTATGACTAGGCTTCTGTTGTACAAGCACAAGCTCTATAGCATAGGAGACCATAGACTTCCTAAGCTAGCTTTAAATTCCAGCCAAAACCACCTAAGGCTTAAACGAGGTTGGCATAAAGACACCAGGCCCTGGTTAACCATTGGGAGATCGACAAGAATGCTTCATTGCAAAACATTAATAACATTAAAAAAATTGTTACTTCTAAGTTCAAAGAAAAAATGTGGTGTGAGAAAGATATAACAGCTAAAAGAAAATTAAGATATTATAAGGAGGTCACCAACCCCACCTTAGAGGATCAAAAGTATCTCTCTGTTTTAACTGGCTCAAATAATAAAACTAATATAGCCAAAATTAGAACGAACTCTCATGAGCTCCATAGTGAAACAAGTCGTTGGACAGTTCCTAAAACACCATGGATGGAAAGGATCTGTCATCTCTATGAGAATATGAACATCGAGGATGAAAATCACTTCCTCTTAGAGTGCCCTGTGTACAACCACATTAGAGCCCAATTTCATAATCTTTGTTGCAATACTGACCTTCCTAGCCTTTTAAGATGTCAAAATTATAGTGAGCTCGGGAGGCTTCTCTCCAATATTTTTGAGCATAGGAATAAAATCTTTAATAAAATTAAATAACTCTTTTCTTTAGGTCCTATAGACCAAATATTGGTCTCAGTGGACATTAACCATCATCATCATCATCATCATTAAAATTATAAGACATAAATATGGGCATAATGCTTTGTTTAAACCTGAGTGTTCTAACTCCACTATCCATTAGCCAACTCCAATCACAAATTTAAGATCAATGCAAATTTATGTATATATATTAACACTATAATCCATAAATTTAATATAATGCATAAAAATAATGTGTATATATGGGAAGGGCATAGTGCCTACTCCACTCTCTATGGTCCAATTCCAATAAGAAAGGTTAGCTTACTGCAATTTAATCCATATATATGGATATAATATGACATAAACATGGACATAATGTTTTTTTATTTGGGGAAAATTATTATAAAATAGTGAAAAATAAAAAATATACGTTATAAATAAGAAAATTGAAAAAAAAAATATATCTAACATCAATTTTATTTGAAATAATATTGTTTGGAAATTATTTTAATTGTCAATAGCTATAAGGTGAATGGTTTAGATTTAAACTCCACCAAATATTTTTAGTAGTATTCACATATTAAAAGATTAAATTTATTTTGAAGATAGTTATGCATTTTCTATATTTTTAATAATATTAATTAGTTAAATGAAATTTCATATATTAAACATATATCATATTAACATGAGTCATGATTTTTTGGGCATGATGTATTAAAAAGCCATGATATTGTAAATATATTTATAAATTTAAAATCTCAATGGTAAGATGAATTTCTATGATCAAGAATCATGTTACATGTTTTTATAAATGTACATATATTTAAATCATATAATAATTATTTTTATAACTACAACAGCTCTATAAATTAAATGGTTGATAAATATAGATACACATCAATTCATGATAAGCACAAAACTTATATATCTCAAATTTCTAAAATTAAAAAAATCATAGAAATAAATTATATTATAACTTTATTAAAATCATTATTAATATTAATTATAAAAAAAATATAAGTAAAACAATGTAACAAGATTTGTAACCATGAAGATTCCCCTCCACTTTATCATAAATATTTTTAATATGTAACGAGGCTTTGTTATAATACCATGAATTATCAAAAAATTACATGGGGAGGAGTTTTGAAGCAAAAGAAGGATGGACAAAAGAAAGTTGTACAGTTTGCCTCCAGTACATGGAATCCTACAGAAATAAATTATTTTACTATTGAAAAGGAGGTAAAGGCAGCATGGAATTCTGTAGATAAATTTGAAATTCATCTTGTAAATAAGAAATTTTTGTTAAGGACTGATGCCTCTACTTTGAAGAAGGTTTTAAAGAAAGATATCAAAAAGCCTAGTGAAGCCAAGTTTGCTCTATGGCAGGCTTTATTTGCAAACTTTGAATTTTAGGTAGAACACATTAAAGGAGAAAATAACAGTTTTCCAAATTTCTTAAGAAGAGAATATATTCAGTTTGATTTTAGTGAGAACAGAGATCATATTATGGTGATAGTCACTGAGTGGGATAACACTCAACAAACATAAGTCCTCAAATCCATTTCAGATACCAAAGATTGGCAAAGATACTGCTCAAAATTGCAGCCAACTTGGCAGTTGTGTAACACAAAAGTGTTAGATGCAAATATTCAGCCACATTCAGACATACAACACTATGTTCCTGAAAGGAAAGTGAATCCTAAAGGGAGTAGATGGATACATGACATGATTTATTTTAAAAGTATGAGTGCATCACATAATGCTGAAGAAGCCATGGGAAGTATTTTCCATGATATTTCTATGAACTCGACTGAAGGAAGCAGCAGAAGAAATGTTTATCACAAATATTTTTGTATAAACTAGACAAGAGATGTAGGCTGGATGGATATGCCTATGTGGCCCAGAAGTGATCCTTCCATCATTTTTCCTGACACAGTTTATAATTTTTCAGATTATAAGAAACTATGGTGGGACATCATGAATGTTGATGGGAAGGATGAAACTCATTATACCACAGTAAAATTCGGGCCTACATGGATCATGCAGCGAAATCAACAATCTGAATGGTTAAAAAGATGGTGGGATGATTATGGAATCACCAAAACTGCCATGGACCCATTTTATTTTGAATCCACTTTCCAGTTAGAATGTGATAAATGTTTTAATATTGAATGTTTTCATTCTCCATGCAGGACCATCAAAGATTTGAATCATTATTCAGAATATGACATACTGGAGCAATAAATGAAGCGGCATCATGAATGGCTTGTCATGACAAAGATCAAACACCAGATTTTATTGCGAAAACCAATGATAGTCAGGAGAATATATACTAAAGCATGGGATGAGGCTTTGTACAAAAGATTTAGATTTCCCAAAATCACCCCATTGTAATGAAGGTTTTAGTGGACTCCTTTCAAAAATTCTCCACTGTGTATGATGATGTCTAGTCACAGACTTACAATCACCGGTTTTCTCGAGGGCTTTCCAGTAAAAAGCATCCTCTATGTAATAATGAAGATATACAGTTTTCTCGTGGGATTTATGTAGCAAAAAGCATCCATTATGTTTTGTCGTGATTTTTCCCTCTTGTAAAAATGTTCAATTTCACGAGAGACTCAGTGCACTTCTTCGACATCTGGTGGGGTTTAACCCCACATCTCTCCGATAAATTGATTTGTACAAATTAATTTCGGAAAAATAAGGCTAGCTGTCACATGCTTGTCCCCTCTCCATTCTTATATAAGGTGAGTAAGGCTCATTTATTCAGCATCAGCTGATAGGTGGTGAAGTTAGAGAGTCTAAGAGTTTTGTTTTTCAGAGTCCAAAATTGATATCATTTCTTCCTGCTTTGCATCTTCGGACGAAAGGCTGAACTGCTTGCATCACGAAAAAGTTATTAGTTTCTATCTGTCTAAGTAAATCTGAGAAGCTTGTGTATCAGTGTGCGAGCACTGGTAAGAACCTAAAGTGGCTGGATTTTTAGGTCTATGCATATGTGTGTTGTGTTAAATTTTGGAGACTGAGTCTGTGATTTGGCTAGGAATCCTTCAGTAAGATTTCTTATCTATTAAGAAGAAAATTCTAATAAATTCCAACACAATCGATCTCAGTAAAAGAAAAGATAAGTTCGTACTTCAAATCTGTAATCCATCTTGAAAGATCAATAAATAAAGAGTGTTATTTTGTTCCGCATTTGAGTACTGAAACTCTGAGCATTTTTTAAAAATTCTTTTGAGGTAGTATCTGTCTCCATTATTCTGCACTTGAGATTCACCAGAGGTTCACCAGAGGTTTTCCAAAGGGTTGAAGGGATGCCATTCTATTAAAGGAAAGGAAGCCATGAATAAGGACGCCAGAGCGTGAAAAACCTGAGTAGGTTCGTATATGGGTTTTTGTAAAGGAAAATAGTGTGTTACATAGAGAAGAGATTCAGCAAGGCCAAGAAGTTTTGTTTCTCTTGCAAGCTTCGTTGAAGCAACTACATAAAATTGGTATCAGAGCCAGAAGTGTCATCTGGTTCATGAAGGTTAGTACGAAAAACAAACTCTTTATTAAAGGATGGAATCTGCACGAAGATCTGTTTCTTTTTGTGAAACAGATGAGAAAGAGTCAGCACAGGAGAATCCCCTTTGGGATATGTTTTCTTCTTCTTCTAGTCGTGTCATAAACTTTTCCGAACTAGAATATGTTGAGATTCATCCATCTCCTAGATGGTAGTTGCCTAGTATTAATTCATTTGAAGTATATTATGATCTTTCTGTCTTCCATCTAAAAGCCGCAACCAGAATTTCTATTAAAGAATCCATCAGTCAAATACAAGAAAATTTTGATTGTGTATAGTATATTCCCCTTCTTGATCCTAAAAAACTTCAAGCCGAAGCCAAGAGGTTAAACACAAAGTATTTACATTTGGGATGCATAAGAATAGGAATCATTGCTCTGACTCATAGAGGACTCAATAATTTTGTCTTAGCCACAGTCAGAGATCTAACCCATAACAAATACACTGATTCATTAATAGGTGGGATTGTTGCTCCTTTCTCTAATGGCCCAGTATATTTTGATTGCTATCCAAATTTTTCAGTTTATGTCTTTGATGAAACTATCAGTGATATTATTCAGTTGCAAATCCAAACATCTGGATTTGACATGTCAAGAAAAAGACATAACATTTCCATTCAGACCCGAGGGTGTTTTAGAAACACTAATACCCTATATCCAGCAGTCTTGCATACACCTAATAAATACTCAAATTCCAACGTGGTTGTTCTTACAAATCCCAAAAATCAAAAGATAGAACACCAAGGAATAAGATGGGAAGATCTAAGTTTCCCTGAATGCTGGTCTGTAAATAATCCCAAACCTCCAGGCATACAAAGTATTACTTCTGCAAGCATCCAAGAAAACCAGTCATTTGCAGTCTTGTCTTTCTTGAGAAGATCTACCATTGACCACAGGGGAATAGAACAAACATGTAGTAGTTCTTATTTGTATATAAATATAGAAGAAGTTGATTCAACCTATTCTTCACATTATTTTTGTAATCATATTATTTGTTTGAGTTTGCTCAAATAGTAAATTTTTCCTCCTTGGAAGTAATATGTCCTAGTTGTAAAACCAAGGTGAATTTGAGTAGTCTTGCTGGACTTGTCATCCATGAAAATCATCATCCCAATATTGGAGAAGCCCCACCTTTTACTTCTATAAGTCCATGTCCAAACCCAAAATTCTCAGGCATTCATTTTCATCATGAGTCTAATCCTGTGTTGATGATGAATGAATTACCTTCATCAGAAAATGAAGATCCAATATTAACAGAAATGTTTAGAAGAATTAGGCCACCTAATATGCCCAAATATGGCCTAGGATACCTTGAAAAATGGACAGCCTAATTCCAAGTTCGATATTTATTTCTCTTCCTGATGTTGCAAGAAGCCATCAGTGCCAGAGATGCATAAGTTCTTCTCCATGATGGGTGGTTGTGAACAACATAGAATAAATACCCAATGGATGAAAGATATGTTAAATTGGAATTTGATTACACATCCTGAGGAAGAATCATTTGACCTCAGTACCCCTAGAGAAGAAAAAGTCAGACTAGCAAATGAGTGGAAGTCATACATGGATAGAACACACATTTGGATGTCTTTCTATGTATGGAAGAAAATAAATGAGTCAGAAAATTTCATGATGACAGATACAGCATCCTCTTCCACCACGCAGGACTCTTGGACTGCATTGGATGGTAGTAAAGTTGAGACAAATACCACATTCCCATCTTATATAAGTATCATCTTAGGAGAGGCCCAGAACACTACTAAAGCTATACCACTTGTTTTGACAGATGATAATGCCTTAGGAATTTATGGTAGAATCCATAAGGTCAGTGAACAAATAAATTGGACCAATACAACAATAAAAGGTCTTGAAATGAATACTGCAAAATCTGCTATGGTCAAAGAACAAATAGATGGTCTTCAGATCTCAATTGGTGATGTAAATAGTTCTTTGAATAATATTCATTTTTCTAATTCTGTTCTTAAAGGTTATGTCAGAAAATCCTTGTCAAAAATAGAATCTGTAGAAAGAAAAGTTGATAAGGAAATGCATTCTACACAAGGATTGATATATGAGCTAATTGGAAATTTTGAAAAGCTCCAGATTAAAAGTACTGACAAACCCATCCCTCCATCTTTCTGTTAGAAAATTAAATATTACAGAGCAATGAAACACATAAAATATGGGGAAAACACAAGCACACAAAACACATAAAACCAGAGAGACACAGATATATGTGGTTCACCCAGTTTGGGCTACGTCCACCCCGAACATCCAATCCTTCCTTTCTATTATCCAGCAAAATGAAGAGACACAACCTATAGAAAATCTAATATGATATCCTTTTTTCTCTCTCATAGTCTCCCTATCTGTTTCTCGCTCCGAGAATACACCTATGATACACAGCCACAATACAATACCCTCATACAAGCAAGGGGTTGCCTTCTAGGGAAAAAACCCCTAAACTAAACATAACTTCTACCGTCAGATCATCTGCCTAATGAATGGCCCAAATTGACTAGAAATTACTATACTTTTACAAGGAAATTTTACATCTGTTTTTAGCTTTGGGGACGTTGCCCCCGAAACCCCCTGCCAGGGGGGGGCTCCATAAAGTCACGGTCGGCCCCCCTGGACCCCCCATGTAGTGTTTAATTTCGGGCGGCATTGCTGCCCCCATTAAGGTATATGGGTCCAACGCTGTGATACAAAAATAACAAGATAATCATGCTCCACACCCAACAATCTCCCACTTTGGGACTGATTGTAGCAACTCCACCGCTGCTTCATTTGCTGGACAATAACTCCTCTTTGGACCTGGTTGTTTCTCATATTCATCGTCATCCTTGAAGACCAGTTGAAACTAAGCATAATCTCAGTTTCTCACTGGTTACAACTTCTGTTAGCATATCTGCAGGATTCTAGCTAGTGTGTATCTTTTCTAGCTTTAATTGTCCATATTCCAATACTAACTGTATGAAATGGTACTTGAGCTATATGTGTTTAGTCCTGGAATGAAATGCTGAGTTCTTTGCAAGATGAATGGCACTTTGGCTATCAATTTATAACGTGCCTATATCATGGTTCTTACCCAATTCATCCATAAACCTTTGTAACCAAATCATTTCTTTACTAGCCTCCATAGTAGCAACATATT
The DNA here is from genome assembly GCA_034641835.2 of Pinus albicaulis. Lineage (NCBI taxonomy): Eukaryota > Viridiplantae > Streptophyta > Pinopsida > Pinales > Pinaceae > Pinus > Pinus albicaulis. Next base: position 405,949,019 of record CM076584.1, on the reverse strand, counting down.
CTGCTTCTATTGTTGAAAGTGCAATGACACTTTGGATTTTTGAAGCAGCAAATGGTTGTTCTACTACGATGGCTTGTATCTATGGTGCTCAACTCTGTTATCTTTGTCCACTCCACCTTATATACGCATCAACATATCCCTATGACAATCTGTTTGAACCACCCAGCAAGCATAATGTTTGATTTGTGGTACCACTCAGCTCTGAGAATCTGGCTTTTACTGCATCAATGTTCTTTTTCTAGTTGTTCCTTTGCCACCATCTCCTTTGCGTATGTAAATGTATTGTGCATGTGATGTGTTTACATACCTTTAAACTTCCACTAGTACTCTTGATTGTTGAACATATAGTCCATTTCTTCTTGGGTCTTGGGGCACATCTCCTTACTAAGTTTGAAATGGCTAGCAAAAGGTGTACTAACTGGTTTTGCATTCTTCATATTAAATCTTTTCAACACCTTTTGTATGTACTCATTTTGAGATAGTGTTAATTTGCGATTTTTCCTGTCTCCAGTTATTCTCATACCAAGGATTTGTTTTGAAGCTCCCAAATCCTTCATTGCAAATGAATTTGCCAATTTTATTTTGAGCACATTTATTTCCTACATGTTAGACCTTACAACAAGCATGTCATCTACATACAATAACAATATAATATAGCTACCATCATTTTTCCTTTTCAGATAAACACAATGATTAGAATGGCATCTAGTATAACCTTGTTTAGACATAAACTTGTCAAATTTTAGATAGCATTGCCTTGGAGCCTGTTTTAAGCCATACAAGCTATTCTTTAACTTGCACACTAATTTATATTTCCCTTTTACCTCATATCCTTCTGGTTACTTCATATAGATCTCTTCCTCCAAATCTCTATGGAGAAATGTTATCTTTACATCTAACTGTTCAAGATGTACATCTTCCACTGCTACAAGACTTAAAATAGTTTTGATTGAAGTCATTTTAACAACAGGAGAAAATATTTCATCAAAATCAATACCTTTCTTCTGTGCAAACCCCTTCACCACAAGTCTAGCTTTGTACCTTTGTTTTCCTCCATATTCTTCCTTGACTTTATTAAACCCCATTGTTAACGTAATATGAACCTGCTACCGAGCAACCTAACTAAGTCCAAGTCTAGTTATGCATTAAGGAGTCCATCTATTTCTTCATGGCTAGCTCCCACTTCATATCTATTCTTTCATTGTTTTCTTATAGCAGTCGAGTTCTGATCAGTAACGTAAATAATATAATTAGGAAAGTATCGTTAGAGAGTCTACTTATCATGAATATTCTAACACATAGGGTGTTTGGGGTGCTGTTCTTTATTGTTATGGTGGTTTCCTTTGTGGCATTGTTGATTATTGTTGTTTTTAGCTTTGTTCTTTTATGTGGTCTGTTGTTTCTAACAGTGCTGTTTTCTTTCTCTGCTTTCTTTTCCTACAATTGATTCTTATACAATACCTTTTCATTGAATATTACATCTCTGCTCCTAATGATTTTGTGATTTTCATAATCATATAAGCGATAACCAAAATCATTAACACCATATCCAATAAAGGTACACTTCTTTGACTTTTCCTCAAGCTTTGTTCTTTTTTCTTTATTAATATGGACAAAGGCCTCACAACCAAAAGGCTTTAAAAAAGAGTATTTTACCTTTTTACCTATCCATGCTTCCTGTGGAATACCACCATCCAAGGAACTTGAAGGTCCTTTGTTTATTAGATAAACAATAGTATCTACAGCATCTTCCCATAATTGTAAAGGCAATCCTGCATGAAATCTGATGCACCTTGCATGCTCCATGATTGTTCTATTCATCCTTCTGACACACCATTTTCTTGTGGTGTTCTTGAAACTGTCTTCTCTCTAGGAATTCCATGCTCTGAACAGTACCTATCAAACTCTTTGCTGCAATATTCACCTCCATTATCTGATCTAAGACACTTCAACTTCTTCCTATGTCAATTTCAACCAAAGCTTTCCATTTCTTAAAAGTATCAAACACATCAAATTTATTCTGAATACAATAAATCCAAGTTTTTCTAGTTGCATCATCAATAAAAGTCACATAATAGCGAGAGCCACCAAGAGATGATACCTGAGCAGGTCCCCATACATCTGTATGTGCAAGCTCTAATTTTTCACTCTTCTTTTCTTTCCCAACTCTGAGAAATATGACTCTCTTCTGTTTTCCATAAATCCATCTCTCACAGAAATCCAAATCAACACTCTTCAAACCCGGCAACAAATTTCTTGAGTGAAGAATCTTCATCCCCTTCTCACTCATGTGTCCGAGCCTATGATGCCATAATACTGCATCTGCTCCTTTGGAAGTTAAAGCATTAACAGAGTTAGAAATACAATTGCATAAATACAATGTACCAACCATTTCAACTTTTGCTATTACCAGGGCTCCTTTCGTGACCTTCCAAATTTTATCTATGAAATTTGTCACCATGTCATATGTTGTCTTAATCATATTTTTTCTTAGGATACGGAACACACCACCTCCTTTAATAGCCATTGGTTTCCCGTGTGTTTACGAACATACCCGACATTGTTTTTCAATTTTACGGTTCACATCATCACCCAAACGAACTTGTCCAAAATCTCCTTGAACATAGTCATGAAAATATTTCGTATCAGGTGTGGCATGGAATGAAGCCCCTGAATCTACAACCCAATAATTAGTAACATTTTCAAAAGAAAGAATCAAAGCATCTTGTAACACATCACCTGTCACATTTGCTTCATGATTTTTTTCTTGTTGTGTGTCTCCTTCTTTTCCCTTCCGAGATCTACAGTCTTTCTTTAGGTGTCCTTTCTTTCCGCAATTCCAGCACACTATCCCCGATCTGGACTTGGATTTGCCTTTCCTTGATTTACTGCGATATCCCGAGCTCTTTCCTCTTTCCATTCTTCTTCCCCTAGACTCTGCACTCAAAGCATTACCTGATGTCTCACTGGAGCTTTTCCATCGCATTTCCTCGCTAAGGATAGCACCGAAAACATCATCAAACTTTAAAGTACTAGATCCAGAGACAGAGTTACTAATGGCCATTACTAAACCATTCCAACTCTCTGGCAATGAGCACAAGAATAACAGAGCTCTAACTTCATCATCAAAGTTTACCCCTCCAGAACTTAATGGTAACATTGGTGTGTTAAATCATTTAAATGATGTTGATGATCCACCTTGAAGCATCTTCACTTAAATGATCGTTTCACAAAAATACCTTATTTGGTGAGGTTTTCATATAGATTTCGCCAATGCCTTGAAAGCCACTCTTGTTGTTCCCTTGAAATATTTACTGAAGGCCTAAAATAATAGCAAAAATATAAATATCTTGTTCCTAAGTTCTATCTTTCTATAAAGATGTCCCATTACATATGTAGTCTTAAAACACTTGTTTTCTACTCAATGGTAGGTACAGATCTTTCTGATACAGATAATCTTCCATCTGCATCTTCCAAAGCGGGAAGTTTTGGCCGTTAAATTTCTCGACCCTAAATTTACCATCTTCCACCATTGCTCCCACTCGAACCAGGAACCCTTCTTTCCTATGAGTTTATCAACGAAATAGACCTTCGGCTTTGATACCAGTTGTTAGAAAATTATATATTACTGAGAAATGAAACACATAAAATATGTGGAAAACACAAGCACACAAAACACATAAAACCAGAGAGACACATATATATTTGTTTCACCCATTTTGGGCTACGTCCACCCTAAACAGCCAGTCCTTCCTTTCTATTATCCAGAAAAATGAAGAGACACAACCTACAGCGAATCTGTTGTAATATCCTTTGTTCTCTCTCACAGTCTCCCTATCTGTTTCTCGCTCCGAGAATACATCTATGATACACAACCACAATACAATACCCTCATACAAGTGAGGGGTTGCCTTATAGGGCAAGAATCCATAAACTAAACATAACTTCTACCGTCAGATCATCCGCCTAATGAACTACCCAGATTGACTAGAAATTAATATACTTTTACAAGGAAATTTTACATTTGTTTTTAGCTTCGAGGGCGCTGCCCCCAAAACCCACCGCTGGGGGGGGGGGGGGTCCATAAAGTCGCATACGCTCCCCCCTGGACCCCCCAAGAAGTGTTTAATTTTAGGTGGCGTTTCCGCCCCCATTAAGGTACAGGGGTCCAATGCTGTGATACAAAATTAAAAATATAATCAAGCTCCACACCCAACACTTTCTTGCATAAAAGAAGTGTCCAGATCCAACATCTTGTCAAGCCAGTTGATAGATTCCCCTAGTTACTTCCAAACGAAGTATTACAGTCCAAATCAGAAGAAAAACCCTCAAAGGAGGAAATATTTGAACATATCACAGTAGCCTCTTTATTTAAAGAGACTAAGCTTGAAGTTTTAAAAATTTTAGATTCACAATTATTCCCCATCTATGAACCACTAGAAAGTCCGTTTACAAGATATCCTGCTCCTGATCTAAGTGGTAAAGGTAAAATCCAGGAAGCCCATACATTCCATATTGATGCACATAGAGAATGGAATATAGATAATCTGAGTGTGGGACAAATAAGATAAATGATAGATATGATATTCACATAATATAAGTTAATGTGTCTAAGAGGGGAAAATGAAGTAGAAGCCTATAAAACCATTATACAATGTTTTACCGATACTCTTCTCAGATGGTGGGAGACAAAAACAACTCCAGCTCTCATATCCAAAATGGAAAATGAGCTATTAAAAGATGAGGCTGGTGATATTATTCACAACTCTGATGGTACACCCCAGAACAATATGATAGGAGCTTTGACTTCTATGATCCTAGAACACCGGTATGGTTCTGAGACAGAATTGGAAAACAAACATGAGATGATTCTCATGAATTCAAAGTGTAATAAAATGTCTCAGTATGAAGATTTTGATAGGCACTGGGTACAAAGAATATATGAAGTAAAAGATTCTAATTTTTTTTTATGGAAACAGGTTTATCTTGTTGCTATACCTTCTAATTTTGTTGATTATCTTAGACAGCAAGATGCATTTCAGTTACCATTTGAATATTTTACTTGGGGTGAGATATATAGTATCATTACTAAGACTTTGGTTGGTCTGTGTACAAGCTCCAAAGTTAAAAAATCTCTGCAAAAGTTCTCCAAGTTTCTTGACAGCAAGTCAATCTGCAGTAAGTATGGCCTACCAATAGATGATCCAATAGTCAAAATAAGAAAGGCCAAAAAGTAGGCAAAGAAAATAAAAAAGAGCTATAATGATCACACAATCAAGTATCATAAGAAGAATAAAAGTAACCAGCACAGATTTCAAAAGGAATAGTATAAATATATCCCTAGGACCCATTATTATCAACCTTTTGATATCCACTTACATTCCTTAAAGCAAGAAAATTGGAATAGGTTGACATGTTGGTTATGTGGCCAGCGAGGGCACACCTCCAACAAATGTCCTATTGGGGAAGAAACTAGAAAAAATAGAGGCAAGAAATATCAAGCTCTCGCAAAACGGAAAAAAGATGTAAAAATAGAGACTCCTATGCTATACTATAAATGTGGTTCAAGGAGTCACCAATCTGAAAATTGCCCAAACATTGTTCTCAGGGAACAGTTACAACAACAACAACTAGAAAGTCCATCTTCAGATTCTTCCAGTTCTTATTCCTCAGACTCATTTGTTGAAGAACTTAATACTCATATGGAAAATTGTTTATGTTCAAATTGAGAAAATTATAATTGTAAATATTCTTCCAATTCTAAATATTTTGATGACAGTTCTTCAGATTGTGAAGATTTCAGCACTAAACAATAGCCAAAAGAAAAGGTGTTGATGGCTCAAACTGCTGATGATGCTGAATTAAAAATTCTATCACAAATACGTGCACTTGAATAAGGAGACATGAAAGAAAAACTCCTCGAAGCTTTTCTCAGTCAAGTGCATTCCACAAAGAAATCTTCTTCCAGTAGCAAACCTTTCTTTGTTGATGCATCATATGAGTGAAATACTAAAGCCTTGCAGCGTGATCAACTGCAAGGGAAAGTTCGTTCACTCACTTTGGGGGAGGTAAGTAGAGAAATCCATTTGCTCAAATCTGAAATCTCTACTCTAAAAAATAAGGTTGCTCAGTTAAAAAAAGGCAAGCTGCCAATGAATGAAAAAGGAGATGAAGAATCATACACTGCACCCACCAGAAATACAAATGTAGAAATATTCAAGGGTAGAAGAGATAATGCTACTATATTTAGAGACATGAGAATCCTTACAATCCAATACCAGAAGCATCATGTTATGTTAGATATCTGTATTAAATGGTATATTTTTACCCTCAAAACATTAATAGATTCAGGTGCAGATGTAAATCTCTTGAATTCAAAAGTCATACCAGCCAAATTCTGGGTAAAAGCTTTTAGATAGGTAGTCGGGCTGGGAAACAAATACCTACACTATGAAGTTCCACAAGCTTCAATTTGTTTTGATGAACATTGCATAAAATTGAGGTTTTCAATAGCTGACATCCCCATATATTACATTCTTGGAAAAAAAATTCTGGCTACAGTGGAACCACATGGTTCAACCATACTGAAGAACAATAAAACTGGTTATTTTATTACTATGCCCAAGTCTGATGGGAGTTTGAAAATAATCAATTTTCCTTACATATCTACTCCCCGTGTCTCAACCATGGTCCAAGCCATGGAACAACTTGAAAAGGCCATTAATAAACTGGTTGAAATCAAATATCTTAAGGCAACCATGAAGATAGGAGAACATCTCCTGACTCCTATTGTAAAACAAAAAATATTTGAACTCGGAGAGAAAATTGAAAAGGAATGTTGTGAAGAAGAGCCAAATGCTTTCTGGAATAGAAGGAAACATTATGTTGAGCTTCCTTACAAGACAGAATATGAAGGAAGACCATGCAAAATAAAATTCATTCCTATGAATAAAGAGTACAGAGAATTATGTGAAAAGGAGATTAAAAATTTGATGGATAGGAAATTGATTAAAGAATCAAACAATCCTTGGAACTGCTATGGTTTTTATGTGAAAAAAAGATAAGAACAGGTTAGAGGAATTCCCAGACAGGTCATAAATTATAAGTCTCTAAACAATGTGCTTGCAGACAATACCTATCCAATTCTCCACAAGGGAGATCTGTTGGCTAGAATTGCATGAGCCAAAATCTTCTCTAAATTTGATATGAAATTTGGATTTTGGCAGGTGGCTATAAGAGAAGAAGACAAATTCAAGACTGCATTTAGTGTGCCAACAGGCCATTATGAATGGAATGTCATGCCCTTCGGTTTGAAACATGCACCATCAAAATTACAGAAAGTCATAGATTCCATCTTCAAGCCTTTCTTTGATTGATTGATTTTTTATATTGATGATATTTTTGTCTTTCGAAAAATGTGCAAGACCACTTTAAGCATGTAAATATTTTCTTCCAAGTGGTATAAAAGAATGGTTAAGTTCTCAGTAAGAAGAAGATAGATTTATTTCAAACTTCTATCAAATTTCTTGGTCACACTATCAAAGATGGTCAAAATGAGAGCTAGATATGTTTCTGTCTCCCACCATCTGAGCAGAGTACCAGTAAAATAGTGTATAATGGTTTTACAGGCTTCTACTTCATTTTTCCCTCTCGGACACATTAACTTATATTCTGTGAATATCATATCTATGATTTTTCTGATTTGTCCCACACTCAGATTATCTATATTCCATTCTCTATGTGCATTAGTATGGAATGTATGGGCTTTTGGGATTTTACCTTTACCACTTAGATCAGGAGCAGGATATCTTGTAAACTGAATTTATAGTGGTTCATAGATGGGGAATAATTGTGAATATGAAATTTTTGAAGATTCATGCTCAGTCTCTTTAAATAAAGAGGCTATTGTGATATGTTCAGATATTTCCTCCTCTGAGGGTTTTTCTTCTGATTTGGACTGTAATACTTCCTTTGGAAGTAACTGGGGGAATCTGTCAACTTTCTTGACATGATGATGGATATTGACACTTATTTTATGCAAAAAATATGCAGGGATGGGTTTTTCAGTGCTTTTAATCTAGAGCCTTTCAAACTCGCCAGTTAGCTCATATATCAATCATTGTGTAGAATGCATTTCCTTATTAAATTTTATTTCTATAGATTCTATTTTTGACAAGGATTCTCTGAAATGACCCTTAAGAATAGAAGCAGAAAACTAAATATTATTCAAGTAAATATTTACATACCAATTGAGACTTGAGGACCATCTATTTGTTCTTTGACCACATCATTTTGCAGTATTCATTTCAAGACATTTTAGTGTTGTATTGGTCCAATTTATTTGTTCACTGACCTTCTAGATTCCACCATCAATTCCTAAGGCATTATCATCTTTCAAGACAAGTGGTAGAGCTTTAGTAGTGTTTTGTGCCTCTCCTAAGATGATACCTCTATAAGGTGGGAATGTGGTAGCTGTCTCAACTTTACTGCCATCCAATGCAGTCCAGGAGTGCTATGTGGTGGAAGAGGATGTTATATCTATCATCATGAAATTTTCTGACTCATTTATTTTCTTTCATACACAGAAAGACATCCAAAGGTGTGTTATATCCATATATGACTTCCACTCATTTGCTAGTCTGACTTTTTCTGCTCTGGGGGTACTGAGATCAAATGCTTCTACCTCAGGATGTGTAATTAAATCCCAATTTAACATATCTTTCATCCATTGGGTATTTATTCAATGTTGTTCACAACCATCCATCATGGATAAGAATTTATGCATCTCTGGCACTGGTGGCTTCTTGCAATCAACAAGAAGAGAAATAAAGCTCGAACTTGGAATTAGGCTGTCCATTTTTTCAAGGTAGCCTAGGCCATGTTTGGGTATATTAGGTGATCTCATTTTGCTGAAAATTTCTATTAATCTTGGATCTTCATTTTATAATGAAGGTAAGTCATTCATCATCAACACATGATCAGACTCATGAGGAAAAGGAATGTCTGAGCATTTTGGGTTTGGACATGGACTTATAGAAGAAAAAGGTGGGGCTTCTCCAGTCCTCTGATGATGATTTTCATGGATGGCAAGTTCAGCAAGACTACTCAAATTCACCTTGGTTTTACAACTGGGACAGATTACTTCCAAAGAGGAAAATATTACTATTTGAGAAAAATCAAACAAATCAATATGCTTACAAAAAGAATTTGAAGAATGGGTTGAATCAACTTCTTATAGATTTCTGTACAAAGGAGAACTTCTACAGGCTTGTTATATTCTCTTGTGGTCAATGGTAGATCTTCTAAGGAAATACAAGACTACAGATGACTGGTTTTCTTGGATGCTTGCAGAAGTAATTCTTTGTATGACTGGAGGTTTGGGATTATTTGCAACCCAGTGTTCAGGGAAACATAGATCTTCCCATATTATTACTTGGTGTCTTATTTTTTGATTTTTGGATCTGTAAGAACAACCACGCTGGACTTTGAGTCTTTACTGGGTGTATGCAGGACTGTTGGATGTAGTGTATTAGTGTGTCTAAAACACCCTCGGGTCTGAATGGCAATGTTATGCCTTTTTCTTGATGTGTCAAATCTAGATATTTGGATTTTCAATTGAATAATATAACTGATAGTTTCATCAAGGACATAAACTCAATAAATTTGGATAGCAATCAAAATATACTGGGCCATTAGACAAAGGAGTAACAATCCCGCCTATTAAGGAATCAGTGTATTTGTTATGTGTTAGATCTCTAACTGTGGCTAAGACAAAAGTATTGAGCGCTCTATGAGTCAGAGTATTAATTCATATTCTTATGCATCCCAAATGTAAATACTTTGTGTTTAACCTCTTGGCTTCGGCTTGAAATTGTTTAGGATCAAGAAGGTGAATATACTGTACACAATCAAATTTTTCTTGTATTTGGTTGATGGATTCTTTAATAGAAATTATAGTTGTAGCTTTTAGATGGAAGACAGAAAGATCAGAATATACTTCAGATGACTTAATACTAGGAAACTGCCATCTAGGAGATGGCTGACTCTCAACATATTCTAGTTCGACAGAGTTTATGACACAAATAGAAGAAGAAGAAAACATATCCCGAAGGGGATTCTCCTGTGCTAATTATTTCTCATCTATTTCACGAAAAGAAACAGATCTTCGTGCAAATTCCATCCTTCAATAAAGAGTTGTTTTTTAGTACTAACCTTCATGAACCAAATGACACTTTTAGCTTTGATACCAATTTTATGTAGGGGCTTCAACAAAGCTTGCAACAGCAACACATCTGCTTGGCCTTGCTGAATCTCTTCTTTATGTAACACACTATTCGCCTTTACAGAAACCCATACACGAACCTACTCATGTTTTTCACACTCTGCCATCCTTCTTCATGGCTTCTCTTCCTTTAACGGACTGGCGTCCCTTCAACCCTTTGGAAAACCTCTGGTGAAACTCTGGCGAATGTCAAGTGTAGAATAATGGACATAGATACTACCTCAACAAACTTTTTAAAAAATGCTCATAGTTTCAGTACTCAAATGCGAAATAAAACAACTCTCTTTCTTTATTGATCTTTCAAGATGGATTACAGATTTGAATTAAAAACTTATCTGTTCTTTTACTGAGATCGACTGTGTTGGCATTTATCAGACTTTGCTTCTTAATAGATAAGAAAGCTTACTGAAGGCTTCCTGGCCAAATCATAGACTTAGTCTCCAAACTTTAACACAACACACATATGCATAGACCTAAAAATCCAACCACTTTAGGTTCTTACCAGTGCTTGCACACTAATACATAGGCTTCTCGGATTTACTTAGACAGACAAAAACTGATAACTTGTTTGTGATGCAAGTAGTTCAGAATTTCATCTGCAATTGCAGAGAAGGAAGAACTAATATCAATTTCGAACTCTGTAAACCAAAACTCTTAGACTCTCTAACCTCACCACCTATCAACCAATGTCGAATAAATGAGCCTTACCCTCCTTATATAAGAATGGAAAGGGGACAAGCATCTAACATCTAACCTTATTTTTCCAAAAGTATTTTGTACAAATCAATTTGTCGGAGAGATGTGGGGTTAAACCCCACCAGATGTCGGAGAACTGCACCGAGTCTCTCATGAAATTGAATATTTGTACAAGAGGGAACAATCATGACAAAACATAGAGGATTCATTTCGCTACAGAAAGCCCACAAGAAAACTATATATCTTCATTATTACATAGAGGATGTTTTTTACCAGAAAGCCCTCGAGAAAAGCGGTCACTGTAATTCCATGACTATATGTCATCATACACAGTGGAGAATTTTTGAAAGTATTCCACTAAAACCTTCATTACAATGGGGTGATTTCGGGAAATCTAAATCTTTTTTACAAAGCCTCATCCCATGCTTTAGTATATATTCTCCTGACTATCATTGGTTTTCGCAATACAATCTAGTGTTTGGTATTTGTCATGACAAGCCATTCACAATGTCGCTTCATGTATTGCTCTAGTATGTCATATTCCGAATAATGATTCAAATCTATGACAGTCCTGCATGGAGAATGAAAACATTCAATATTAGAACATTTATCACATTCTGACTGGAAAGTGGATTCAAAATAAAATGGGTCCATGGTAGTTTTTTTTATTCCATAATCATCCCACCATCTTTGTAGCCATTCACATTGTTGATTTTGCTGCATGATCCATGTAGGCCCAAATTTTACTTTGGTATAATGAGTTTCATCCTTCCCATCAACATTCATGATGTCCCACCATAGTTTCTTATAACTATGGTTTAAATTTTTAAACCTGAAAATTTTTAAACTGTGTCAAGAAAAATGATGGAAGGATCACTTCTAGGCCACATAGGCATATCCATTCAACCTACATCTCTTGTCCTGTTTATACAAAAACATTTGTGATAAACATTTCTTCTGCTACTTCCATCAGTCCAGATCATGGAAATATCATGGAAAATACTTCCCAAGGCTTCTTCAACATTATGTGATGCACTCATAATTTTAGAATAAATCATGTCATGTATCCATCTACTCCCTATAGGATACACTTTACTTTCAGGAACATAGTGGTGTATGTCTGAATGTGGCTGAAGATTTTCATATAACACTTTTGTGTTACACAATTGCCAAGTTGGCTTTCATTCTGAGCAGTATTTTTTCCAATATTTGGTATCTGAAATGGATCTGAGGACTTCTGTTTGCTGAGTGTTATCCCACTCAGTGAATATCACCATAAAATGATCTTTATTCACACTGAAATCAGACTGAATATATTCTATGCTTAAGAAATCTAGAAAACTATTATTTTCTCCTTTAATGTGTTCTACCTCAAATTCAAAGTCTACAAATAAATCCTGCCATCGAGCAAACTTGGCTTCACCAGGCTTTTTGGTATCTTTCTTTAAAACATTGTTCAATGTAGAGGCATTAGTCCTTAACAAAAATTTCTTATTTACAAGATGAATTTCAAATTTATCTAAAGAATTCCATGTTGCCTTTACCTCCTTTTCAATATTAGAATAATTTCCTTCTGTAGGATTCCATGTACTGGAGGTAAACTGTACAACTTGCTCTTTTCCATCCTTCTTTTTCTTCAAAAATCCTCACCACCCTAAGTCACTGGCATCTGATTCAACAATTTTAAAAGTGTCATCATCAGCAACATATAAAATGGGAAGTGATCTGACTTTACTTTTTATTTTTCTAACTGTTGCAATATGATCATCTGACCAAGGCAGTGGATTTTTCCTCAATATTCGGTTTAGTAAACTTCTATCTCTGGCACAGTCCTAGTAGAAATTTTTGGCATAGTTTAGACAACCCAAAAATCTTTGCAATTTAATTTTGTCCATAATTACATCTGCAAATTTATCTGCAAATTTCAAAGCATGTTTTTGCAAGGATATTTGACCATCTTTGATAGTGTGACCAAGAAATTTGATAGAAGTTTGAAACAAATCTATCTTCTTCTTACTGAGAACTAAACCATTCTTTTTTACCACTTGGAAGAGAATATTTACATGCTTAAAGTGGTCTTGCACATTTTTAGAAAAGACTAAAGTATCATCAATATAAACAATCAGCCAATCAAATAAAGGCTTGAAGATGGAATCCATGACTTTCTGAAATTTTGATGGTGCTTGTTTCAGACTGAATGGCATGACATTCCATTCATAATGGCCTGCTGGCACACTGAATACAGTCTTGAATTTTTCTTCTTCTCTTATAGCCACTTGCCAAAATCCAAATTTCATATCAAATTTAGAGAAGATTTTGGCTCCTGCAATTCTAGCCAATAGATCTCCCTTGTGGGGAATTGGATAGATATTGCCTGCAAGCACATTGTTTGAGGCTTATAATTTATGACTCGTCTGGGAATTCCTCTAATATGTTATGATATTTTGTTCACATAAAAACCATAACAGTTCCAAGGACAGTTTGATTCTCTAATCAATTTCCTATCCATCAAATTTTTAATCTCCTTTACACATAATTTTCTGTACTCTTTATTCATAGAAATGGATTTGCTTTTGCAAGGTCTTCCTTCATATTCTTACTTGTAAGGAAGCTCAACATAATGTTTCTTTCTATGCCAGAAAGAATTTGGTTCTTCTGCACAGCATTCCTTTTCAATTTTCTCTTTGAGTTCAAAGATTTTTTTGTTTTACAATAGGAGTCGGGAGTTGTTCTCCTATCTTCATGGTTGCCTTAATATCTTTGAGTTCAACCAATTTATTACTGGCCTTTTCAAGTTGTTCCATGCCTTGGACCATGGTTGAGACACGGGGAGTAGATATGTAGGGAAACTTGATTGTTTTCAAACTCCCATCAGACTTGGGCACAGTAATAAAATAACTAATTTTATTGTTCTTCAATCCGGTTGAACCATGTGATTCCACTGCAACCAGAAACACATTTCCAAGAATGCAATCTATGGGGATGTCAGCTACTTCACACTTCAGTTTTATGCAATGTTCATCAAAACAAATTGAAGCTTTTGGAACTTCATAGTGTAGGTCTTTATCTCCTAGCCCGACTACCTGTCTAAAAGCTTTTACCCAGAATTTGGCTGGTATGACTTTTGAATTCAAGACATTTACATCTACACCTAAATCTATTAATGTTTTGAGGGTAAACATCTGCCCTTTAATATAGATTTCTAACATAACATGATGCTGTTGGTATTGGATTGTAAGGATTCTCATGTCTCTAAATCTAGTAGCATTATCTCTTCTACCCTCGAATATTTCTACATTTGTATTTCTGGTGGGTGCAGTGTATGATTCTTCATCTTCTTTTTCATTCATTGCCAGCTTGTCTTTTTCTAACTGAGCAACCTTATTTTTTAGAGTAGATATTTCAGATTTGAGCAAATGGATTTCTCTACTTACCTCCCCCAAAGTGAGTGAACGAACTTTTCCTTGCAGTTGATCACGCTAGAAGGCTTTAGTATTTCACTCATATGATGCATCAACAAACAAAGGTTTTCTACTGGAAGAAGATTTCTTTATGGAATGCACTTTACTGAGAAAAGCTTCGAGGATTTTTTATTTCATGTCTCCTTCTTCAAGTGCACGGATTTATGATAGAATTTTTAATTCAGCATCATCAATAGTTTGGGCCATCAACACCTTTTCTTTCTGTTGATGTTTAGTGCTGAAATCTTCACAATCTGAAGAACTGACATCAGAATATTCAAAACTAAAAGAATATTTACAATTGAAATTTTCTGAATCTAAACATAAACAATTTTCCATATGAGCATTAAGTTCTTTAGCAGATGAGTCTGAGGAATAAGAACTGGAAGAATCTGAAGATGGATTTTCTAGCTCTTGTTGTTGTAACTATTCCCTGAGAATAATGTTTGGGCAGTTTTCAGATCGGTGGCTCCTTGACCCTCATTTATAGCACAACATAGGAGTCTCTATTTTAATAGCCTTTTTCCCTTTTGCAAGAGCTTGAGATTTCTTGCCTCTATTGTTTCTAGATTATTCTCCAAAAGGAAATTTGTTGGAGGTGTGCCCCTGCTAGGCACATAACCAACATGTCAACCTATTCCACTTTTCTTGCTTTGAGGAATGCATGTGAATATCAGAAGGTTGATAATAATGGGTCCTAGGGATATATTTATAGTATCCATTTTTAGATCTGTGTTGGATCCTTTTATTCTTCTTATGATACTTTACTCTTCTTTATTTCCTTTGCCTTCTTTTTGGCCTTTCTTCTTTTGACTATTGGATCATCTATTGATAGGCCATACTTACTGCAGATTGACTTGCTGTCCGGAAATTTGGAGATCTTTTGCAGAGATTTTTTAACTTTGGAGCTTGTACACAGATCAACCAAATTCTTAGTAATGATACTATATATCTCACCCCAAGTAAAAGATTCAAATGGTAACTGAAATGCATCTTGTTGTCTAATATAAACAACAAAATTAGAAGGTAAAGCAGCAAGATAAACTTGTTTCCATAACAAATTTTTAGAATCTTTTACTTCATATATTCTCTGTACCAAACCCCTGTGAATTATGGGTTTGTGTAAAGGCGAATAGTGTGTTACACAAAGAAGAGATTCAGCAAGGCCAAGTAGCTGTGTTGCTGTTGCAAGCTTCGTTGAAGCCCCTGCGTAAAATTGGTATCAAAGCTAGAAGTGTCGTCTGGTTCATGAAGGTTAGTAATAAAAAAAAACTCTTTATCGAAGGATGTAATTTGCACAAAGATCTGTTTCTTTTCATGAAATAGATGACAAAGAATCAGCACGGGAGAATCCCCTTCGGGATATGTTTGCTTCTTCTTCTAATCGTGTCATAAACTCTGCCGAACTAGAATATGTTGAGAGTCGCCCATCTCCTAGATGGCAGTTGCCTAGTATTAATTCATCTGAAGTATATTCTGACCTTTCCGTCTTCCATCTAAAGGCCGCAACCAAAATTTCTATTAAAGAATCCATCAATAAAATACTAGAAAATTCTTATTGTGTATAGTCTATTCCCCTTCTTCATCCTAAACAACTTCAAGTCGAAGCCAAGAGGTTAAACACAAAGAATTTACATTTGGAATGCATAAGAATAGGAATCAATTCTCTGACTCATACAGGGCTCAATAATTTTTTCTTAGCCACAGTCAGAGATCTAACCCATAACAAATACAATGATTCCTTAATAGGTGGGATTGTTGCTCCTTTGTCTAATGGCCCAATATATTTTGATTGCTATCCAAATTTTTCAATTTATGTCTTTGATGAAACTATCAGTGATATTCTTCAGTTGCAAATCCAAACATCTAGATTTGACATGTCAAGAAAAAGACATAACATTTCCATTCAGACCTAAGGGTGTTTTAGAGACACTAATACCCTACATCTATCAGTCCTGCATACACCTAGTAAAGACTCAAAGTCGAGCATGGTTGTTCTTACATATCCCAAAAATCCAAAGATAGAACACCAAGTAATAAGGTGGGAAGATCTAAGTTTCCCTGAACACTGGTTTGTAAATATTCCCAAACATCCAGGCATACAAAGTATTACTTCTGCAAGCATCCAAGAAAACTATTCGTCTACAGTCTTTTCTTTCCCAGAAGATCTACCATTGACCACAGGAGAATAGAACAAGCATGTAGAAGTTATCCGTTGTACGGAAATCCAGAAGAATTTGATTCAGCCTGTTCTTCACATTATTTTTGTAATCATATTGATTTGTTTGAGTTTGCTCAAATAGTAAATTTTTCCTCCTTGGAAGTAATCTATCCCAGTTGTAAAACCAAGGTGAAACTGAGTAGTCTTGCTGAACTTGTCATCCATGAAAATCATCATCCTAGGACTGGAGAAGCCCCACCTTCTTCTTTTGTAAGTCCATGTCCAAACCCAAAATGCTCAGACATTCCTTTTCCTCGTGAGTCTGATCATGTGTTGATGATGAATGAATTACCTTCATTAGAAAATGAAGATCCAAGATTAGCAGAAATTCTCAGCACAATGAGGCCACCTAATATGCCCAAATATGGCCTTTTCTACCTTGAACAAATGGACAGCCTAATTCCAAGTTCGAGATTTATTTCTCTTCCTGATGATTGCAAGAAGCCATCGGTGCCAAAGATGCATAAGTTCTTCTCCATGTTGCATGGTTGTGAACAACATAGAATAAATACCCAATGGATGAAAGATATGTTAAATTGGGATTTAATTACACATCCTGAGGCAGAATCATTTGACCTCAGTACCCCTAGAGAAGAAAAAGTCAGACTAGCAAATGAGTGGAAGTCATACATGGATAGAACACACATTTGGATGTCTTTCTATGTAAGGAAGAAAATAAATGAGTCAAAAAATTTCATGATGAAAGATACAACATCCTCTCCGACCACACAGCACTCCTGGATTGCATTGGATGGCAATAAAGTTGAGACAGCTACCACATTCCCACCTTATAGAGGTATCATCTTAGGAGAGGCCTAGAACACTACTAAAGCTATACCACTTGTTTTGAAAGATGATAATGCCTTAGGAATTTATGGTAGAATCCATAAGGTCAGTGAACAAATAAATTGGACCAATAAAGCAATAAAAGGTCTCGAAATGAATACTGCAAAATCTGTTGTGGTCAAAGAACAAATAGATGGTATTCAGGTCTCAATTGGTGATGTAAATAGTTCTTTGAATAATATTTATTTTTCTACTTCTGTTCTTAAGGGTTATGTGTGAGAATCCTTGTCAAAAATAGAATCTATAGAAATAAAAGTTGATAAGGAAATGCATTCTACACAAGGATTGATATATGAGCTAACTGGCAAGTTTGAAAGGCTCCATATTAAAAGTACTAACAAACCCATCCCTGCATCTTTATTGCATAAAATAAGTGTCGAGATCCAGCATCCTGTCAAGCCAATTGACAGATTCCCCCAGTTACTTCCAAAGGAAGTATTACAATCCAAATCATAAGAAAAACCCTCAGAGGAGGAAATATCTGAACATATCATAGTAGCCTCTTTATTTAAAGAGTCTGAGCATGAAGCTTCAAAAATTTTAGATTCACAATTATTCCCCATCTATGAACCACTAGAAGGTTGGTTTACAACATATCCTTCTCTTGATCTAAGTGGTAAAGGTAAAATCCCAGAAGCCCATACATTCCATACTGATGCACATAGAGAATGGAATATAGATAATATGAGTGTGGGACAAATCAAACAAATGATAGATATGATATTCACAGAATATAAATTAATGTGTCTGAGAGGGAGAAATGAAGTAGAAGCCTGTAAAACCATTATACAATGTTTTACTGGTACTCTGCTTAGATGGTGAGAGACAGAAACATCTCCAGATCTCATTTCCAAAATGGAAAATGAGCTATTAAAAGATGAGGCTGGTGATATTATTCACAACTCTGATGGTACACCTCAGAACAATATGATAGGAGCTTTGACTTCTATGATCCTAGAACACTAGTGTGTTTCTGAGACAGAATTGGAAAACAAACATGAGATGATTCTCATGAATTTAAAGTGTAATAAAATGTCTCAGTATGAAGGTTTTCACATGGACTGGGTACAGAGAATATATGAAGTAAAAGATTCTAAAAATTTGTTATGGAAACAATTTTATCTTGCTGCTTTACCTTCTAGGTTTGTTGATTATCTTAGACAACAAGATGCATTTCAGATACCATTTGAATCTTTTACTTGGGGTGAGATATATAGTATCATTACTAAGACTTTGGTGGGTCTGTGTACAAACTCCAAAGTTAAAAAAATCTGCAAAATCTCTCCAAATTTCCTAACAAAAAGTCAATCTGTAGTAAGTATGGCCTATCAATAGATGATCCAATAGCCAAAAGAAGAAAGGCCAAAAACTAGGCAAAGAAAATAAAGAAGAGCTATAAAGATCACCCAACCAAGTATCATAAGAAGAATAAAAGGATCTAGCACATATCTAAAAAGGGTTACCATAAATATATCCCTAGGACCCATTATTATCAACCTTTTGATATCCACTTGCATTCCTCAAAGCAAGAAAAGTGGAAGAGGTTGACATGTTGGTTATGTGGCCAGCTAGGGCACACCTCCAACAAATGTCTAGTTGGAGAAGAATCTAGAAAAAATAGAGGCAAGAAATATCAAGCTCTTGAAAAAGGGAAAAAATCTGTTAAAATAGAGACTCCTATGTTGTGCTATAAATGTGGGTCAAGGAGTCACCGATCTGAAAACTGCCCAAACATTGTTCTCAGGGAATAGTTACAACAACAATAGCTAGAAATTCCATCTTCAGATTCTTATAGTTCTTATTCCTCAGACTCATCTGCTGAAGAACTTAATGCACATATGGAAAATTGTTTATGTTCAGATTCAGAAAATTGTATTTGTAAATATTCTTCTGATTCTGAATATTCTGATGACAGTTCTTCAGATTTTGAAGATTTCAGCACTAAACAGCAGCCGAAAGAAAAGGTGTTGATGGCTCAAACTACTAATGATGCTGAATTAAAAATTCTATCACAAATCCGTGCACTTGAATAAGGAGACATGAAAGAAAAACTCCTCGAAGATTTTCTCAGTCAAGTGCATTCCACAAAGAAATCTTCTTCCAGCAGCAAACCTTTGTTTGTTAATGCATCATATGAGTGAAATACCAAAGCCTTCCAGCTTGATCAACTACAAGGGAAAGTTCGTTAACTCACTTTGGGGGAGGTAAGTAGAGAAATCCATTTGCTCAAATATGAAATATCTACTCTAAAAAATAAGGTTTCTCAGCTAGAAAAGGGCAAGCTGCCAATGAATGAAAAAGAAGATGAAGAATCATGCATTGCACCCACCAAAAATACAAATGTAGAAATAGTCGAGGGTAGAAGAGATAATGCTACTAGATTTAGAGACATGAGAATCCTTACAATCCAATACTAGCAGCATCATGTTATGTTAGACATATGTATTAAAGGGCAGATGTTTATCCTCAAAACATTAATAGATTCAGGTGCAGATGTAAATGTCTTGAATTCAAAATTCATAGCAGCAAAATTCTAGATAAAAGATTTTAGACAAGTAGTCAGGCTCGGAAACAAATACCTACACTATGAAGTTCCACAATCTTCAAATTTTTTTTATGAACATTGCATAAAATTGAAGTTTGCAGTAGCTAACATCCCCATAGATTGCATTCTTGGAAATGTGTTTCTGGCTGCAGTGGAACCACATGGTTCAACCAGACTGAAGAACAATAAAGTTGGTTATTTTATTACTGTGTCCAAGTCTTATGGGAGTTTGAAAACAATTAAGTTTCCCTACACATCTACTCCCCGTGTCTCAACCATGGTCCAAGCCATGGAACAACTTGAAAAGGCCAGTAATAAACTGGTTGAACTCAAAGATATTAAGGCAACCATGAAGATAGGAGAACAACTCCTGACTCCTATTATAAAACAAAAATTCTCTGAACTCAAAGAAAAAATTGAAAAGGAATGTTGTGAAGAAGAGCCAAATGCTTTCTGGCATAGAAAGAAACATTATGTTGAGCTTCCTTAAAAGTCAGAATATGAAGGAAGACCTTTCAAAAGAAAAGTCATTCCTATGAATAAAGAGTACAAAGAATTATGTGAAAAGGAGATTAAAAATTTGATGGATAGGAAATTGATTAGAGAATCAAACAGTCCTTGGAATTGTTATGGTTTTTATGTGAACAAAATATCAGAATGGATTAGAGGAATTCCCAGACTAGTCATAAATTATAAGTCTCTAAACAATGTGCTTGCAGACAATACCTATACAATTCTCCACAAGGGGGATCTGTTGGATAGAATTGTAGGAGCCAAAATCTTCTCTAAATTTCATATGAAATATGGATTTTGGCTGGTGGCTATAAGAGAAGAAGACAAATTCAAGACTGCATTCAATGTGCCAGCAGGCCATTATGAATGGAATGTCATGCCTTTCGGTCTGAAACATGCACCATCAAAATTTTAGAAATTCATGGATTCCATCTTCAAGCCTTTCTTTGATTGGCTAATTTTTTATATTTATGATATTTTAGTCTTTTATAAAAATGTGCAAGACCACTATAAGCACGTAAATATTTTCTTCCAAGTGGTCAAAAATAATTTTTTAGTTCTCAGTAAGAAGAAGATAGAGTTATTTCAAACTTCTATCAAATTTCTTGGTCACACTATCAAATATGGTCAAATATCCTTGCAAAAACATGCTTTGGAATTTGTAGATAAATTTCCAGATGTAATTATGGACAAAACTCAGTTGCAAAGATTTTTGGGTTCTCTAAACTATGTCAGCAATTTCTACCAGGACTGTGCTAAAGGTAGAAGTTTACTAAACCAAATATTGAGGAAAAATCCACTTCCTTGGTTAGACGCTCATACCGCAGCAATTAGAAAAATAAAAAGTAAAGTCAGATCACTTCCCATTTTATATGTTGCTAATGATGGCACTTTTAAAATTTTTGAATCAGATGCTAGTGACTTAGAGTGGGGAGGAGTATTGAAGCAAAAGAAGGATGGACAAGAGAAAGTTGTACAGTTTGCCTCCGGTACATGGAATCCTGCAGAAAGAAATTATTCTACTATTGAAAAGGAGGTAAAGGCAGCATGGAATTCTGTAGATAAATTTGAAATTCATCTTGTAAATAAGAAATTTTTGTTAAGTACTGATGCCTTTGCTTTGAAGAAGGTTTTAAAGAGCGATATCAAAAATCCTGGTGAAGTCAATTTTTCTTGACGACAAGCTTTATTTGCAAAATTTAAATTTGAGCTAGAACACATTAAAGCAGAAAATAATAGTTTTCCAGATTTATTAGGTAGAGAATATATTCAGTCTGATTTCAGTGTGAACAGAGATCATATTATGGTTATATTCACTGAGTGGGATAACACTCAGTAAACAGCAGTCCTCAAATCCATTTCAGATACAAAAGATTGGAAAAAATACTACTCAGAATGGCAGCCAACTTGGCTGTTGCGTAACACAAAAGTGTTAGATGCAAATATTCAACCACATTCAGACATACAACACTATGTTCCTGAAAGAAAAGTATATCCTAAAGGGAGTAGATGGATACATGTTAGGTCCCTATATTACTAGTATAGTCCCTTATTGATGTTAGTGTAACCTCCTTATTGTTATTATTGTACTCCTATAACCCCCATATTATTATTATTGTGCCCTTAAACTATTATTGTTAGGTCGGCTAGGATTACATTGTGGCCCACTAGGATTACATTGTGGCCCCATGGACTCCTATATATAGAAAGGAAGTTTTGTAATTTTTATCATCGAAGAATTGTTCATTCATGTAATGTATTGGAGGTTCCCCCCTCGAAGTGGCTTATTTCTAAGGCGTTTATATCTCTTTTCTTCTATTTTTGGAGCTGGTTTCACAACATTTGGTATCAGAGCTTTGGGATTCTAGGGTTTCGCTGCTCCAAACAGGTCATCGTGACATTTTCTCTATAACTTTTTTTATATGAAGGTTCAGAAGTTGAAATTTTTAGAGTGCTAAGCCAAAATCGTGAGGCACATCGTCGCAAAATTTTAGAGCTTGGTTCACAATATTTTCGAAGATATGATCTATGGAAGGTAGGTCATTTTGCAAGCTCCTGAATTTAACCTAAACAGGGCATCATGGAATTTTTGCTATAAATTTATTTCTACAAAGGTTCAGAAGCTAAAATTTTTAGAGTGAAA
Organism: Pinus albicaulis; assembly: GCA_034641835.2. Classification (NCBI taxonomy): domain Eukaryota; kingdom Viridiplantae; phylum Streptophyta; class Pinopsida; order Pinales; family Pinaceae; genus Pinus; species Pinus albicaulis. The sequence goes on along the minus strand of CM076584.1, from coordinate 405,926,312 downwards.
AGCTGAAATCCTGAGGAAAATCGTTGAAAACTTTTTGATCTTGGTTCACAATATTGGCGGAGATATGATCTGTGGAAGTTAGGGCTTTTTCAGGGTTTTGAATTTTATCTCAAAGAGGTGATCACAGGAAAACCTTCATAACTCTCTCTCTGCGCATCGGATTGGAATACTGTAAAAAGTTACCAAAATCACATGGACTGTAGTTTTCTTTCTATCAATTTCATAGCCAAAGGAGGAAACAGTGACATGTGGCAAGTCATACAAGTTCGCTCTACTGAACTAGTCCATAATTGGGTCGTTGAGGGATATTGGACATAAATTTACCTTGAAGAATCCAAATCAAATCAAACCTGTCGAATTTGAAAGAAGCTTCAAAGGGATACTATAGGGCCGAATTTCAAATATTAAGGATCCGCAATTATAGAGATAATTCAATTTCAATATCGAGCTCCTCAAAAGCAAGTAAAAGGTGTGTATTTTTTTTCCGAATTGCATAAGTCTTGTTTTAAGAATCAAGTTGAATTGATTCGAAGGGCATATTGTACAATAGATATCAGTATTTGATTCTAAAACGGCCCCTAAAAATAATTCAATACGCATTAAGCCTTTAGAAGGCTCTACTATGACTCATGAAGACGAAGAATGGCAACATGACATATCAAAATTACAAGAGCAAGTGCAACAAATTTCTCTCTCACAAAGAGCAACAAAAAATGACATGGAAGTTTTGAAGGCATGGAAACTAAGATGGATGGTTTGAAGAAAGGTGTGGAATCTAAGATGGATGGTCTGAATAATTTCATGGATGGCATGGAAGCTGGCATGGAATCTAAGATGGATGACATGCAAGCTAAGATCAATGAAACAATGGAAAACATGAAGAATGATATAAAAGCAGACATGGAAGGTTTGACAAAGTTGATACAAGAAACGTTTCCTAACGGGGAAAAGATAGTAGCAGAAACTCATGATGAGAACAAAATAAATTTTAATCGTGATTTCATAAACTCTAATGTTGGAAGGAAGAACCACCATATTCCAAAAATTGATATGAGGAAATTTGATGGAAAGGATCATGTAACATGAATACTGTTAGCCACCTATAAAATTTGTTATAGCAAAAGGTGGCTAAAATTTTTTGGAGCCTTCAAGGAACAAATTATATTACTAAAAAGTGTTGGCTCTTGAAGACTTTTGAAGGCCTCATGCCTCTGTCCAAAATCTTCATTTTTGTTCCCACTTTATACTCGGAAGTTCTGTTGTTTTCGTGAGAAGAAACTGCTGCAAAATCATCATTTTTTCCCCTTCCTCCACTCAAAACTAACCTTCATTTTGCACCCCTTTTTCTACATAAAACTCCTCCATTTTCATGATTTCTTTTCTTCCATTCATGAAAATCATTTTTACAAGGTTAAGAACTCACTTTTTAACCTTACGGAAACCCCCAAATCCATTGAACACTCTGAAAAATTTCATAAAAAACAAGTTTTTACTACTAAGGACTTAAGACCCCTTGGGCTAAGTCTTAAACCACTTCCCCCACATGCCTGCACCCTAGAACTAGGTGCTAGAGCCTTTTTAGCGCAATCGCATCAGATAAATCCACAATGGGTTGATTGAAAGACCGCATCTAAACTTCTGATGCGATTGGGTCACATATATGTAAACCACGCCCCCTCCACTTTCCATCACATATAAGCTACGCCCAGGACCAAGAGTTTAAGTCCCGAGGCGCCAATCGCATCGCAAAATTCCAATAGGGATTGAAAAGACCGAGCCCGAGGCTCCAATTGCGATTGGCCCTTTGTTATATACGCCTTGGGCATATTATATTTCACAAAGACCAAAGGCCCTGCAGTCGGGTGCCAGCCTATTCGTATATATATATTCCACCACCAAAACCTTTGTTTTATTAAAAATTTTGGGTTTTTTATGTCATAAAGGGTTTCCGCCAGTGCAAAGTTTAAAGCAATATCCACCGTCGATCTGGAGCCGATCGAACGGTCGGTGCTTAATTGCATCGCAATTTTCATTTGATCCATTTATTTGTCCACCCCCAATTGTCGATCCCCGATTGGTTGTCCACCATTGATCTCCCCTCCACCTTCCCAGATCTGACGACCCACAATCGCTCTAATCATTAACGTTTCCTCCACTGATTCACACCCCACCATCGATCTGATCCTCAGATCGACAGCGAGTGCCCAATCGCATCATTGTTTCCCTGTACATCAGCGTCATTTAAGTTTTGCCCCCGATTGCGATCCTCCGATTGGATCTGGACCATCCACGTGTCCAGATCGGACGGTCCCAGATCATTCTAACTGATTACTTCCCATCACTCTCCTCTCGACTATTATACGCAGATCTCCATCGTTGGATGCTGCCATACAACGGCTACGCTCCTCCCCACATCCTCTGCAGCAGTTAGACCCACAACGCAGGATTTCTTGATATTTTGTGTGTTTTTTGCAGGATTAATGGTTTTCCATTATGTTAAAATAAAGGGCCAAGGGTTGGGAATGACGATTCCCACACATTTGATTTATCAAAGGGAACCATTCACAGGGCTTAAATTCCACATTTCGTCAATGTTTCATGAGGCATTTATGCCATATGAGCCTTGCGTGACCTACACATCAACAAGAGACAGTGTTATTGAATCACAATTAAAAGAGTATCAATGTTGAAGACAGAATACAGCAGAACAGAAGATTGAAGACAGATTTGCGGGGATCACGGCTAAGATTGATTATCAAAATCCTAATCCCCCAGATTAAAAACACAATTAAAGGAAAATCATAAGTGTTTAACAGAAAGAAAGGCCTCCACCACCACATCTGAGGCAAATTGTTTCCTCTCAGCTACCACAGTGCCACCTGTAGCCACCACCATCCAAACAGAGGCCGAAGTTATTGATTAAACGAAGATATTTTCCTTAGCGCAGCGAGAGAGTTAATTCTGCAAGAGAATTTAATGCACAAAATATCATTAGAGTTACTTTAATATAAAACAGAGCCTCAAAGGTCAACAAAAGCTCCCACCGAGCTTAATTCATAAATGTAAATCAATTAATACAGTAACACACCTGTAAACTTCTCCATCGAGCTCCTCAAAGGCCGAGAAGTCATTAATCTATAATAATTTTCCTGAGAGATCTTTTATTAGATCTCACCTTCTCATTATTCTATAAGTACTTTTGTAGATAATGAGAAATTGTTGGTTGCAGAACTTTGAAATACATTTGAGCTTAAACTTCTGATTGTAAATAGTGTTCACTAGCCCTTGGAGCTCTGCTTGTGATAGATAAGTTAGGCTGAGACGAGTAGATGATTGCTAAACTAAATCATTGAACTTAAAGTTGTAACTGTTTTGGAGCATCAATACAAGCTGATTTATGGGATCCTGGTCTATGTTGACGGTGATGTTTTTCTCATTGTAACTTGTTATTTTGTTTCTGTTTTCACTGTGTTTCATCTTCTCTTATAAAGAACAACATGCATAGAGTTAGGACCTACTGTATATCAGTACCCTTCTCTGACAGAAAATCTTTATTTACATGTTTTTTTCCAATCTGTGTTATTTAGGAATGATTTAATTTAGTTTAAGCATAGGAATGTTGGTGTTCCCTCGTCTTATTGCCTTAGCTAAATATTATTCTTGAATTTCATGTTCAGTATTAGTTAAGTAGAGATGAACTAAGGAAGATATGGTGTGCCCTGGTCCTAGTTTTATCCCCAAAGACTGTCTGAATGTTTCCCTTGGAATGTGTTAAAAACTGGCTATTTCAGAAGTGCTTACCAGATCTTAGGCCATTCTGTGTTATCTTTGTGTTTGTCTTGAAAGTAACCAAGTAAATTAGAGCTAGGAGAGGATTTGTGGTGAGCTTGACCCATTAGTTTCTACTCGAATAGTTGCCTTCAAGTTTCCCTTTGTTTTAAAATGTTTTCTATTGAAAGTGTATCAAAGGCTGGCAAGTTTAAAAGTACTTACCAAATCCTAGTTTACTTTCATGTTTTTCTTAAGTGTATGTCAAAAGCTAGCTAGTTTAAAATTACTTACCAGATATTGGGCTGCTCTTTTTTCACCGTCTATTTAAATTCCCCTTCTTATTGTACCATTTCATTCCATAAATCAAACTTCAAAGAGATCCTTAGACATAGATGACTTGCCCCATGGACCACTCTTGCCTCTTACTGTTTCGATTAAACCCTATTATGACTCCATAGCCCAGTGGACTAAAACCTGCAATTATCTATCTTTCTTGGCCAAAGCTTTTTCTATTTTCTTGCAACTTCACACCTTTGAAACTCTTTGCATTTAGGAATTTCCACCTCAAACAATAATCATACTCAACCATCCAAAAACAAAACAAACCCTTGGCCTTCATAACTAGCCTAATATCATTACCCCAAAATTCAAAGACAAATCCATCTTTGCACTTATTGGAGAGATCCCTCTCTGGATTCAGGAGGGCTAGATCCTAGAATCCCAAAGTGGTTGAAACGATGTTTCTCCCTGCGGTCAGACTTTTGCCAATCTTGCTAATCACAGATTCCTAACATTTTTGGCGACTCCACTGGGGACCAAACCCAGAATCATTTTCATTTTAAGGTAACCATAGGACATCACAGTTTGTTTCAAAGAACATTTGTTATATCGACCAACTGAGCCACCAGCAACTAACATTTCTGGCGACTTCGCTGGGGAAACTTCCCTTAAAATAAATAAAACCTTGTGAGTAAAAAGCAGCTTTTTCAAGCACTACCAAAGAATGGTAATCATGATAAAACTTGTTTGAATCAGTGACAAACTAGGTAAACCCTAGGATTCTCTTAAGTTTTTATCTAATCTTGAGAAATCAACTAGCTTAGCCATAAGAGTATACTGTCTTTGTGTCATAACCGTAGCTAAGTTTTGAAATAGAGTTAGGATATTCTTAGAAACCACACCACTGAAAAATAACTCAGAAAAACACCAAAAATATTTCAGATTGGTATCCAATAAACATGGTGGTGGACCATAAAACCTTTTACCTCCAAAAGAGCTAAAAACTTCCACTTGGTGACTCCACAATCCTCAACAGACCTTAAGCCTCCATTGGGAAGAACCCTTACCATCATAATATCATTCGAACTCAGTTAGAGGACTGTAGGATTAAAATTTGTGAAACATAATTAGTTTACCTCTTAAATATTGTCATATCTGGTTGAGATTTTCTTGTTTAAAGTTGGGCTAAAACATAGCATAGTGGCTTCTAGAAAGATTCATACTAGAGCCTTTCTCGACCCTGATCCACCTGAAATAGTTGGTAACCTAGAAAGTATCCTTAGGAAGTCTCCTAAGATTCAATTATCAATTGTTTTCAAATTACCCTTGAGAGCTAATTCAGTCCCTAAAAATCTTTCAACTCTACAACAATCACAAGTTGACTTAGTAAATCCATTGAGAACTAGGTCATTTGATGATATAATTCAGCTAGACTCTGAGTCTTCACTTTCATCCCCGGAGACAAGTGAACATCCTGGTAGTAGAGACACAACACCTCTTGATATGCATTTCCTTCACAATTTAGGTGTCTCTCATCCAAGATCAGCTCAGCAATCTACTGTTGTTCCATCCACATCCCTTCATCCTTCATTCACTGTCCAAACCACTTCACTTCAGCCCACTTTTCCTCTTGTTAATCCACCTCTTGTAAATCCACCTACACCACATATCATGGCAGCATGGTATGCTCCCTTAGTCCTTCATGTACCATTAGTAAATCTTCCACGGGACTATCAGTCCAAAATTCCATTATATGATGCTAGTAATGCTACAGCTGCATCACAACATGTGGATAAGATGAATGACTACTGTTGAATCCCAAGATTGTTCTTTATTCCATCATACTTCACTCCATTTTATTTTTTCCATTGTTATCCCAGGCTCAAATGATCAATGAAATTAGTTAAACTTTAAGAATTAATATCATGACTAACTTGCTAAGTTTGTGATTTTGTCATTGTAATACATTTTGAACTGAAACTAGCTACAGAATGCAGACATTCCGTAGCTAGTCACCAATTCTACAGCTGTCTTCACGTTCAAGCATGTTCCAGGTGTCCTCTCAGGAAAAGCCACACATGGGTGTATTCCAAAACATGTCCTCAGCGTTTGTTGCTCACCATGAAGATTGAACGGAATTATGGACGTGGTTTTGTACGTGGGAACTCACACAAGGAGACAGACTCCTAATAGGACAAGGATAGTCTAGATGTCCTTTGTCATTTTACACTGCCACCTTTAGAGTTATAGTCCGATTTTGATATGAAAAGACAATGATCCCCGTATTATCTCAAGTTCTGTTATGAAGATTTTCTATAAATGGAACTCAGGAAACCAAGAGAAAAGTTCTAGATTTTGATGAGATTTCGTGGATTGACTGCTATATTTCTTGATGTCCGAGAATACTATGTTTTAAGTTATTTTTTTCTTTAATGAAGAAGACAGCATTTCTTTGAACGCGTTGAGTTGATCTTGAGCTAGATTTCGTGCTACTCTGGTGGTAGAGGGCCCCTGCCTCCTGAGCAGCTTTACTTTTGCAATTTAGATAAGTATCTTAGTTTGTTTTCAAGTTTTTGAAGTTTACGTTCATAGTTAATTTCATTAATCATTATAGCTATACTTTTTCTAAGAAACTCTTCCAAAATATCATTACAATGAATAAGAAATGGCTGTAGTGTTATAGATTTTATTTGCAATTCCTTTCGTTCATTATCACAGTTAAACTTACTCTAGTAAACTCTTCCAAGATATCATTATGATGAATAAGGCATAACTGTGATACTGTAGGTTTAAGTTGTTTGTTTACACTAAGTAGCATAGCTAATATTACTCTTAGAAAGCTCTTCCAAAACATCATAGCAATGAGTAGGAAATAGCTGTGATGTCTTAGTTTGTTTTAATTGTATTTGCTTTCAATTTTTATGTTTGTATTCAATTGCATTGAATTGTACAGCTAGGATTGTTCTAACAATCTCTTCCAAAATACCATTCATGATGAACGAAATAGGCTGTAGAATCCCATAGATTAATTGCATGATAACTTAGTTAGAGCACTCCGGAGGAAAATTTCATTTAGTTCATGCTCTGTTATTTCGTTTCAAGTTTGATAATGGATTTTTAGTTTAGCACTGTTCACTGTGGACTAGTAGCACCCTAGTTCAGTTCTAGCTTAGCTCACTGTATTTACATTCCAAGTTTAGTTGACATCCATGGCATTTTAAATTGCATTAGTAGTTAAACTTAAATACCACGGTCTTCATTATTTACAAAACTTCTTTTGTTCCAAACCTATATTAACTCATAATCATCTGGACAGAAGATAGTATCATTCTAAGGCCTGGAGTACTTTTACAACCTTTTTACCATTTCACAAACAAGCCTTTCCTCAAAGACTATTCAAAAAGGAAATCTATAACTTTTGAGTGAGGTTTAGTGGTGTTAAAATAAGTTGCAGAATAGAATTAGGATCTAGTTTTAGAGTAGAGATCTTATGATGTTACAAATGTTCTTTTCCAAATATGTTTCAATAAACCTTTAACCATGGATGAGATGTTGTATCATTATAAGTTGATTGTTTAATTGTTTAGTTAGGAGAACTTTATTTACACTTAGCTGCCCATTTCTCAAGCTCTTCCAAAACATCTTTAATGAATGAATTGGACAAGTTAAGTTCATGTTCTGATTTATTTTCTTGAAGTCATTATCAAGCTTTTTATTTTGCTAAGTCATAGTTTAGGTTTGGTTCTGTTTTAGTATTTGCATTTGTCATTTCTCATCAATAATTTAGGCTTCACTCTGTTTTTAACCAATAGCTTCTTTCCACCAGCATTTAGTTCTTTCCCTTGTGAACATAAAACCATAAAAAACCCAAAAACATCATAAAACACTAGACACAACGTAGTAAGAAACAAATACCTAGGCACATATAGTGCACCACACTTCAACAGTTTACCAACCCTGGTTGACAATTAAATGAACTCAATTTAGGAGACTAGGTTGAGCACAAACAACTACTTTGATAGAAATGAAATTGATGATGATTCTGTAAAGCTTAGATTATTTGCTCAAAGTCTAGGGGGAGAAGTGAGAAAATGGTTTAAAGGTTTAACCCCCCATAGTATCAATGATCTCCAAGCCTTCCATCAGATGTTCTTGAACAAATGGGAAGTAAAGAAGAATCCTCTCCAAGTCCTTTCTGATTACAAGAACCTCCATAGAAACACTGGGGAAAGTGTGCAAGCTTATTGCACTAGATTTAACAGTGTGTATAATGCCCTTTCCCTAGATCTAAAACATCCACAAGGCTCAGCTTTAAACAAGTTTCCTGAAGGGTTTGACCCTAAAATGGCCTATCAGCTGAGAGAGAGAGATTCTCCAACTCTTGAAGAGATGCAAAAAGGAGCTCTTGCTGTGGAAGTCAACTTGATAGAGAAAAGAGAAAGAATGAAAAATGAGAAGAGAGTGTCTTTTAGAGAGGAAAACACACCTTCTACTTCCAACTCAAAGATGGAGACAATGATGGAGGAGATGATGAAAGAGATGAGAATAATTAAGAGAGCGCAAGCCAATCAAAACCAAATTTCTCCTCAAAATAGAAATCAGAACCAAAATTAGAATTTTAGAAGGAACCAACCTCCAAACAAACCTTGGGAAGATGATCAACAGATCACTCCTCCCTTTCATCAAAACTATGTAAGTGAGGTTGAGGAAACAAATGAGATAACAGAGGAAGATGATATCAACATGTTGGGGGTAGATAATGATGACTTTGAGATTCATTATAACAGAAGGCAAGGTCTTTATACACCTTATGATGACAAAAGTGATGATGATGAAAATTATTATCAAGACATGGAAAATGTCATCATAAAGCCTCAAAGAGAATATGACCTTAGAAGCAAAACCAGTCAACAAACCCCCAACAACAAAACCTCTGACAAACCTTTACAAAATATTTTTGCAACCAAGCTTAAGGTTTTCAAACAAAAGGACAAAACAATAGCTATAAATTATGATAATGGTAAAGAGAAAGGCACTCAAAACAATGAAAAATAGAGTGCAGACATTAGTAGTACTAATATCTCAGCTAGTACTCCTATTAAAACCATTTTGTCAAATGTAAATAGGACAAATCAGCAAGCTGATATTGTTGATAGAGTGATAGCTAATAAGGCTAAGACCAACAACTTAAAGAATAAAATTCCTTTCAGCCTTGAGCAGGAAATTTCAAAAATCAAAATCTCTATTCCCTTGACTGAGTTAGCTTCCCAGCATGTATATATGACCCAAATTTTCAAGGCTTTAAATATAGAGGAAAACAAGGATATAGTCAATCTTAATGATGACCAGCCCGAGCTTATTTTTGGTCCAAAGATTGAAGGTATGTATCAAGAGGGACCTGTTCCTCCCTTTTATGTGAGTTTAAACGGTCATGACAAAATTTTGCACAACGCTATGCATGACTCAGGAGCTTCTCATAATTTAATGCCAAAAGCTGTAATGGAGAGCCTGGGTCTAGAAATCACCAGACCTTACAAGGACCTGTACTCCTTTGATTCAAGAAGAGTAAAGTGTTTAGGATTAATCAAAGGCCTCTGTGTTAACTTAGCCCAGATTCTAGCCAAATGCTTAGTCATGGATATTGTGGTGGCTGATGTTCCCCCCAAATATGGAATGTTGTTATCAAGATCGTGGGGGGCTAAGTTACAAGGGACTATGCAAATTGACATGACCTATGCGACTATCCTTGTTTTCAATCAGACTAGAAGACTTTACAGGGAGTCCCATATGCAATACATAGTTACAAGCCAAGACAGACCGCAAAACTCCCCTTTATACTCTGTAAACATAGGCCTTGATTCATTTATCCTTTTTAATGAAGAAATATTGGATGAAAAAGTAACTTTAACAGAGTTGATGGCCGGTAGAGAGGAGGAGGAAAACACCACAGAACTGTCAAAACAGTTTGCTGAACCATTAAACAACAACGAACCAAATATGGGTCTTGAACTACAAGTCATGCGTCCTTTGCTTTTAAACCTTGACACTCAAGAAAAAGTTCCTCCACTTAACGAAAAACCTGAAGAGTAAAAAAAAATTCAATTAACTACCGCTAATCATGAACAATTAGAAAGCACAGTAATTGAAGAGGACGGTAACCAAACAGACGAAACCAAAAACAGTCCTCTATGGAGTATGTATTTTGATGGGTCATGCACTAGAACTACCGTTGGTGCAGGTGTCTAGATTCCCAACACTGAAAACAAACACACAAAATGCATTTCTTGCAAATTAAACTTTCAGTGTTCTAACAACATATCCGAATACGAATCCCTACTTTTGGGCTTACATTTGTTGAAAAATTTAGGAGCCAGGAGAATTAAATTTCACGAGGATTCAGAGTTAGTCATTAGGCAAGTCAATGGGGAGTATAACGCAAATCATCCCAGACTTAGGGCCTACCGATACGATGTCATGGATCTTTTGAAAACATTCAAGGAGTCCAAACTAATTTTTGTCCCAAGAAAAAGAAATATTGCCACCCACAATTTAGCCTTTGTAGCTAGAACACACTTAATTCCATATGAGACCAAAGACTGTACAACTCAGATAAAATTTAGACCAGCCATGCCTGATAATGAAAAGTATTGGTAGATTTTTGACGGAGACAAACAAATAGAAGACTTCATGGAATTCAGAAATGAGTTCAAACCACACAGTTCGGACTCAGACTATCATACAGACTGTGGTGAAGAAAAGTTTCTTGGTGAAGAAGAGTCGTCTCCTGAGCTTGTAAATATTAATTTTCTGACTAGAAAACTTATAAACAAAGCAGAATTTAATGTAGAGTTAGAAACTCTGCACTCTAAAGATGAAATTTTGCCTAAGGGTCTGGCCCCTTTAGAAGAGTTGTTTGATTTTGACGATGTGGAAAATAAGCCAAAACTGGAACCTGTAGAGACTAAAGTGGAAGAGTGCAATATAGGCAGTGAGAAAAAACCGAAAATGATTAAACTGTCTAAGACTTTACCAACTCACATTAAACTCAAATACATAGAGCTGTTTAAAGAGTTTTCTTATGTTTTTGCGTGGAGTTACAAAGATCCTAAGTCCTATGACATTGAAATAATACAGCACAAGATCCCTCTCAAAGAAAACCAAAAACCATTCAAACAGAAACTGCGCAGAATAAACCCTGTTCAGTTGCCTTTGGTTCAGAAGGAAGTCATGAAAATGTACGATGCTAGTATTATTGTCCCTATTAGATATTCAGAGTGGGTGTCTAATCTGGTGTCAGTTAGGAAGAAAACTGGAGAGATTAGGCTTTGTATAGACTTTAGATACTTAAACAAAGCTTCATTAAAAGACAACTACCCTTACCCAAGATGGATCACATATTACAAAGAGTAGTTGGTGTTGACCGTGTCATCCTCCTATTAAATTTTGCAGGGAAATCCCACTCAAATTATTCAACCCCCCTCTTTTTGACCTAAAAAGTCCTTTTTCTGCATATCGTTACCTTTGCCTAGCCTCAAAATCGCATTAAAAATGGCCAAAAACCCGCATTTGAAAAAATATAAGGATTGGCACCTTTCGGCCCTAGCCCCTCAGTCTTTTCCTCCATGTAACCTAGGTGCCAGAACAAGCGCTAAACCTGGAAGTTCTTATCACACATATATATATCAGGCGCGTTTATAATCGTCAATATGAACAGATCTGACGGCATTCGCAAATCTTCATCGCACTCGAGGCCCACTCTGTCCATCACTCAAATCGCCTGCCCACCATCCAATTAAACCATAGATCAATGGCTCACAGAACACCCACCCTCGGTGGTCCCCACGCCGTGCACTGTGCAAAACCCGCCCGGTTTCTATCGCACTGCTTTTGGGCGGCAGGCGGTATTTCATTTTTCAGAGCGATTCCATACATCGTTTTCCGCGTGTCTCTGCGTATAGCCCAAAAACCGCTGTTCATCGCGCGTTATAGTTCGGCAGCAGACGTGGCACGATATGCGCGTGAGTTGTCCGATCTATAGCAGCCCATTCGACGGCGATCGCTCCTTGAAGCTGCGCGGAAGTTAACACGGGGAAATCGTGCCCGTGGCCCACCATTCATCACCCTCCGACACCTTTCCAGCTTTCGATATCCCCCAGAGATCGGACGGTCTAGATTAATTGCTCATCCACCACGTGTTTTCCCGCCACATCATCATTCCATGCACTCTTGTCCCGTTTTTCTCCATCTTCCTTATGCATTTCATTCAAAGGCCCAGGTGTCATATTTTAGCATTCCGCCAACTTTCACCATGACTATCTTATACAGTCACGCTGCATTTTCCGCCACGCTGCATTGTTCCACCATTTCGCCATATCCACCATCCCCATGCATGGTTTTCCTAATGAGTTTGTGGGTTTTTCAGGGTTACAGCGGTGGAAAACTGCCATGATTTACAGCCTTTGTTACAGTAACAGAGAACAAATCAAAGGACCTTTTTTCAGAGGCTGGAATTATGGTGAAGGGCCTGGGAAGGTATATCGACAAGACTTCCATTAAAGAAGCAGCGTTAAAATCTGTCAAACCCTCCAGAGTCATTCAAAGCATAGATTGTGCAGATGGAGATATTAATGGAGCAGCAGATAAATATCAATGGATGATCGAGGAATTCAACGTTCAGCATTGAAGATCTTAAACCATAATTCAGAGTTAGAAGGCAGAGGCTACCATTCGCAGAAAAAATACCCTAAGGCTTTCTTTTCAGCACCATTCTCTTTCAGAAAAGGACGTAATGTCTATGAGATTTTGCTTCTTTGCCGTGTCCCTGAAGAGATTTCTACCCAGGGCATTTATTTCAGTAAGTAGGCATCAGAGTACATACAAAACTACAAATTTATTCAGCAGTATGGGCATGCACGTTTCATCCATCCTGTCTTTATGAAGCATATTAAATATTCATCACCTACTCCCTTTTCGAGCTTTCATGTTCTCCTATAAAGCTCCCAAAGAACAGATGATTTAAGGTTCCATATTTTATCAGAAAATCATGCAGTGAAAGGATTTTTGTATACATTTTGCTGAACTCTTGTATGAAGGCTCAGAGCCCGTAGGGTCTCAGTGAGGAGGAGTTCCATCTATTAAGAGGATTCTGGTATTTGGTATTTCACAGTCTGTAACTTTCTCTTATGTGTTATTTTAATAGATCATTTCATTTCATCCATCTTTCCTGTATCATGTTTCTGGAATGCGAGTGGCTCACTGATTTTGATATGGATTTATCCTAGTTGACACCCATGCTCAAATTAGTCAAGTGCTTTAAATATGGCTCAGGCATGATATTCTGTCCCACTATTCATCTAAACCGTATTTCTGCTATATTAGTTTCTTTGGGAGGGTGTTTTTAAAATGCTATTGTCATGTATGGATTCTTATATTGGTAAGCCCATTACATGGTGGTATTGTGTATCTGGATATCAGCTCAGTGACAACTAATATTTTCTCAATATTTCATTCACTACATACACCTTTTGATAATTTATTTCTGTGAGGTATTTCTGAATTGGCCCTCTTTACAGTAAGTTGTCTCTGAATTGTCTGTTTCTTTTATATTGGATTTTTGCATGTTGCCTCTGCAGTATCCCTTTCTCTGTGTCAGTTTCTGAAGGTCTTGGTCCCATTCAAATCAATATTCCTTGTCTTTCAGGAAATAGCATGAGAGCTTCTTATTGATAACTTCCCCTGTTATACCCTATGCTCCTTGCTAATATAAGATTTCCTAGGCACTGGTCTATCACAACTCTAGGATGTCTCTAGGAACGAAAATAATTGGTTCAAAAAGAATTTCTTTGCTGGAGGGATATTCAAGGTACACCCAAATTTTAGTCCACCCTGATGATCAATTAAACACAGCATTTACTACACCTTAAGGCACTGTGTATACAGAAAAGTTATAATTAATGAATGCTGGTGCAACTTTTCAAAGAGCCATGGACATAGCATTCTCGGAGGAACTAGGCTACTTCATCATTATCTATCTTGATGACGTCACTGTGTTTTCAAAAACAGATGAAGAGCACTTAGAACATTTAAGAAAATTTTTCGAGAAATGCAGAAAGTTTGGAATATCTTTAAACCCTAAGAAGACACTATTCGGTCTCCAAGAAGGTAAACTTCTTGGGCGCATTATTTTTGAGGAGGGTATAAAGATAGATCCAAAGAGGATTGAGGCCATATTGCAAATCTCTCATCCTCGAAAACATTAAAGTTTTAATATTTCATTGGAAAGATTAAATTTTTGAGAAGGTTCATCCCCAACTTGGCTGAGCTCCTTAGAAATATCACAAACATGTTAAAAAAGGAGCAAGGGGTAAAATGGACCTTGGAAGCAAAGAAGTCTTTTGAGCTGGTGAAACAAGCGTTAACCAAAACACCGGTTCTTATAAGCCCTAATTTTCAAAAGATTTTTATATTTTCATTTTGTGAGAATATACAGAATAAAGTTGTCACTTCTGAGAAAAATCACAGTTTAAAGCAACTTCTTAAGTATTTGAATAGAGCATTGAGGGATGCCCAAAGTGCAGCTGCAACATTATGGAGAAGCAAAGCTTTTGGCTTTGATTTAAATCTTTCCAGGAGCTTTGAGATGTGCATGATTACTCACATCATTACCTTTATCCCAAAGTAGTTGTGTCTTAGAAGGTATTCCAACACGGACAGATGGTAAGAGAGGTAAGTGGATTTTTGTTATCCTTGAATACGATTTAGAGATAAAACCCACTAAACTCATCAAAGGCCAAGGTCTAGCTAGATTAATGGTTGAATCCAATTTTGAAGTTCTTGATATTAATATGATTGATGCTTTGGATGACCAAGAAGGATTCTCAATTCCTATTGTTGAAGACCATTTTATGAATTCTCCTTGGTATGCTGATATTATTTATTTTTTTCTTAATTTAAATACATCTCCTGGTTTGACAAAGACAAAGGCAAGATTCCTAAAGTTAAAAGTTGTAAACTATTGCATTATAGATAAATGTCTTTATTGGAAAAATGAAAGTGGTATATTGCTTAAATTTTTGCCTGAGTTTGATGCAGAGAAGGTTAAGCATGAGTTCCATGAAGGAGAATGTGGAGGTCATTTATACTGGAAGATAACAACCAACAAAATTTTGAGGGCTGGCTTCTATTGGCCTACTCTTTTTCCTGATATACACAAGATGATCATAGCTTGTCATAAATGTCAACTTTTTGAAGGCAAAAGAAAACTTCTACCCCTGCCTCTGCATCCAATCACTGTTCAAACTCATTTTCAATAGTGGGGACTTGACTTCATAGGATAAATCCATCCCCCATCTTCTGCCCAGCATAGATGGATTCTCACTACCACGGACTATTTCACTAAGTGGATAGAAGCCATACCTTGTAGGCAGGCCAATGATTTAGTTATTATAAAATTCATGGAGACCAACATTCTCTCCAAATTTGGATGTCGTACCAAGATCATCACTGATAATGCAGCAGCATTTGGATCAAAGAGGATGGTTGAGTTCTTTCATAGATATTAGATAGCAATGGGGCATTCCACGGCCTATTACCCTCAAGGTAATGGACTTGCAAAATCCTCAAACAAAATTTTAGTGAACATTATCAAGAAATTGTTGGAGGACAATAAAAATTCTTGGCACACAAAGCTAGTTCATGCACTTTGGGATGACATATTGACTTTGAAGAAATCTATTGGCATGTCACCTTTCCAGCTTGTATATGGTACTGATGTAATTTTTCCAAACAGCCTTGGTGTACCAGTGATGAATTTGATTCAAGAGTTTCAAACTGAAGATAATGACATGATCAGAAGAATAAATCAGACCATTCATATTCAGCAAATCAAAGAAGAGGTATATATGAAAGCATTGCAGAAGCAGATTAACATCAAAAAAAAAATTAGCAGAAGAGAAAAGGCCAACAATTTCAAAATTGGGGACAAAGTTTTAAAATGGGACTCAAGGAGGGAAGACAAGGGCAAGCACGGAAAATTTGACAACTTATGGCTTGGCCCTTATCTCATTCATTCAGTTGTTGGTAACAATGCATTTTTCTTACAAGAGTTGAATGGAGCTGAGATGTTTGGGGGTCCTGTCAATGGCAGGATGCTCAAGCATTACTTCTCTTGATCCATGTCATGAGTTTGAAGGCTTTTTATATTGTTTCCATTATAAATATCTCATCCACCATTGCATTCAAAGTTAGAAAAACAAAAAGTACAAAAATAGTAAAAGAAAGAAAAGAGGGCGAATTGTGAAAACAAGAAAGGTATAGCCCCATACCAAAAAAGAGAAAAAAATCTGAAAGTGTGCAAGCTCAAATGCCACTCCAGAAGAACACACTTCTAGTTAGTCAAACAGCTTAATCTTGACTACTTATCTTTAAATTTTCTGTTGATAGGATAGTGAATTCGATTTGCCAAACTATTTAATCTTGGCTTATCAGTAGATAGTTTAGGATAGAAATTAAAGGTTCAAACATGCTCAAAATATGAACCTAAATTTCCAAGCAAAAGAATGATTCAAATCTGTTTTAAATCCTGAGTCACAAAAAATGTAAAACTGGTTCTAATCAGCTCAAAATCTAAGCCAGTCAATAGAAGAAAAATAGCTAAAACAAATTCAAAACAGAGCTGAAGAAAAGATGAAGGATGTGCTTTGAAATTTCAGATCTCAAGCCTTCCATTTTGTTTTAAATTTTGTGCAAAATAATGTCTATGTGCAACTTGTTTTTATGCCATAGACCAGCATCAAGTTAGACTATTCAATCTTGACTTGAATGCTTTTCAATTTCTGTTGTAGAATTTAGAGAATAAAGTCTGTTGGACAGTTTAATCCCAACAGACAATAGATTAGGTAGAGAATCATATGGGCTCAAATGCTTAATCTGAGTCCATGGAGAAATAAGAACTATAAATATATTAGTCTTCCTGCTTTCAAAAGAATAAAATGTTGTGAAAGAGTTTTCCAATCCAAGTGCACTCTAATGAAGAAAAAATGTTAGATTAGTAGGATTGGGTAGGTAGAAAGCTTGTAGATGAAAGATCCATTGTTTTTATGGCTGCTAATATGTTTTTAGAGCAAGATCATCCCAACAAAGGAAGGGCATCCCAATGGATGAGGCACAGGTCAGCCTCCCAGAGAATGCAAGTCTGAAGTTCTTGATGCCTTCAAGAAGGCACCATCCCCAAGTGGAGCCACTGTTAGCCACCTATAAATTTGTTATAGCAAAAGGTGGCTAAAAGTTTTTGGAGCCTTCAAGGAACAAATTTTATTACTAAAAAGTGTTGGCTCTTGAATACTTTTGAAGGCCTCATGCCTCTGTCCAAAATCTTCATTGTTGTTCCCATTTTATACTCAAAAGTTCTGTTGTTTTCATGAGAAGAAACTGCTGCAAAATCATCATTTTTTCCCCTTCCTCCACTCAAAACTAACCTTCATTTTTCTCCCCTTTTTCTCCATAAAACTCCTCTATTTTCATGATTTCTTTTCTTCCATTCATGAAAATCATTTTTACAAGGTTAATAACTCACTTTTTAACCTTACCGAAACCCCCAAATCCATTGAACACTCTGAAAAATTTCATAAAAAACAAGTTTCTACTACTAAGGACTTAAGCCCCCTTAGGCTAAGTCTTAAACCACTTCCCCCACATGCCTACACCCTAGAACGAGGTGCTAGAGCCTTTTTAGCACAATCGCATCGGATAAATCCACAATGGGTTGATTGAAAGACCGCATCTAAACTTCCGATGCGATTGGGTCACATATATGTAAACCACGCCCCCTCCACTTTCCATCCCATATAACCTACACCCGGGACCAAGAGTTTAAGTCCCTAGGTGCCAATCGCATCACAGAATTCCAATGGGTAGATTGAAAAGACTGAGCCCGAGGCTCCGATTGCGATTGGCCCTTTCTTATATACGCCCCGGGCATATTGTATTTCACAAAGACCAAAGGCCCCGCAATCAGGCGCCAGCCTATTTGTATATATATATATTCCGCCACCAAAACCTTTGTTTTATTAAAATTTTTGGGTTTTTTATGTCATAAATGGTTTTCGCCAGTGCAAAGTTTAAAGCAATATCTACCGTTGATTTGGAGCCGATCGAATGGCCGGCGCTTAATCACATCACAATTTTCATTTGATGCATCTATTTGTCCACCCCTGATTTCCAATCCCCGATTGGTTGTCCACCATTGATCTCCCCTCCACCTTCCCAGATCTAATGGCCCAGAATCGCTCCGATCATTAACCTTTCCTTTGCCGATTCACTCCGCACCATCGATCTGATCCTCAAATCGACAACCAGCGCCCAATCGCGTCGGCGTTTCCCTGTACATCGGCGTCATTTAAGTTTTGCCCCCGATTTTGATCCTCTGATTGGATCTAGACCATCCACGTGTCCAGATCAGATGGTCCCAGATCATTCTAAATTATTACTTCCCATCACTCTCCTCTCGACTATTATACGCAGATCCCCACTGTTGGATGCTGCCATCCAACGGCTACGCTCCTCCCCACATCCTCTGCAGCAGTTAAACCCACAACAAGGGATTTATTGATATTTTGTGTGTTTTTTGCAGGATTAATGGTTTTCCATTATGTTAAAATAAAGGGCCAAGGGCTGGGAATGACGATTCCCACACATTTGATTTATCAAAGGGAACCATTCACAGGGTTCAAATTCCACGTTTCGTCAATGTTTCATGAGGCATTGATGCCATATGAGCCCTGTGTGGCCTGCACATCAACAAGACACAGTGTTATTGAATCACAATTAAAAGAGTATCAGTGTTGAAGACAGAATACAGTAGAATAGAAGATTGAAGACAGCTTTGCGGGGATCACGGCTAAGATTGATTATAAAAAGCCTAATCCCCCAACTTAAAAACACAATTAAAGGAAAATCATAAGTGTTTAACAGATAGAAAGGCCTCCACCACCACATCTGAGGCAAATTTTTTCCTCTCAGCTACCACAGTGCCACCTGTAGCCACCACCATCCAAACAGAGGCCGAAGTTATTGATTAAATGAAGATATTTTCCTCAGTGCAGCCAGAGAGTTAATTCTACAAGAGAATTTAATGCACAAAATATCAGCAGAGTTACATTAATATAAAACAGAGCCTCAAAGGTCAACAAAAGCTCCCACCGAGCTTAATTCATAAATGTAAATCAATTAATACAATAACACACCTGTAAACTTCTCCATCGAGCCCCTCAAAGGCCGAGAAGTCATTAATCTGTATTAATTGTCCTGAGAGATATTTTATCAGATCTCACATTCTCATTCTTCTATAAATACTTCTGTAGATGATGATAAATTGTTGGTTGTAGAACTTTGAAATACATTTGAGCTTAAACTTCTGATTGTAAATAGTGCTCACTGGCCCTTGGAGCTCTGCTTGTGATAGATAAGTTAGGTTGAGACGAGTAGATGATTGCTAAACTAAAGCATTGGACTTAAAGCTATAACTGGTTTGGAGCATCAATACAAGTTGATTTAAGGGATCCTGGTCTATGTTCACGGTGATGTTTTTCTCATTGTAACTTGTTATTTTGTTTATGTTTTCACTGTGTTTCATCTTCTCTTATAAATAAAAACATGCATAGAGTTAGGACCTACTGTATATCAATACCCTTCTATGACTGAAAACCTTTATTTACATGTTTTATTCCAATCTGTGTTTTTTAGAGTTAGAAATAATTAATTCCTACTTGTCTATGGTTGTAATTCTCCATTTGAGGATTTTGTTCCTACATAATAGGAAATAGCTAGAATATAGTTTCTCCTAGTTTAGTGTGTGGGTGAGAGAATCTCTCAACCACAGTATTGTACGTCCAAGATAAAATTCCTATCTTGAGACTATTGCTTGTATAAATATGTGTGTAATTTACTTCATTCATAATATAGAATATATAGAGTGTTCTATTTTATCTTGGTATCAGAGCTTCAGAGCCCGTAAGGGCCTCTGGCCCTTCCTGGGCATAGAGAAATAAATTACTACGTTTGTATAGCTCTATTAAATTTTTTGTTTTTCCATCAGAGAGCAGTTCTAGTGCTGCGTAGGACTGAGCCTGGAGCGTTGTTGGTAAAAGCTCTAGAAGGCTGTGACAGAGATCTGAAAGCTGGTTTTGATGGGTGTGAGCTCTCATCGACAACGCTATCAAAAGGAGTCGTTGTTCTATCAAAAAGACTGCAGATCCGCACATAGAAGGCCGAGAGATGGCATTTTTGGTTCGGGATCTGTCCGAGTGTGGGGATTTTCATTTCTTTCTCCAGTTGAGGAATAGTACTTTATAAGGGACTATTTCTATTAAAAGCCTGCAACGGTGAGGAAGGTGCACAGGAGTCGAATCATTAGATCTAAGTAGGTAACGACATCCGGGGTTTAATAATTATCTACACGGCGACGGCAACGGCGAAGACGATTTTGAAGAAGCTAGTGTTTGTGAAGGTGAATGAACTGCAGCGGGGGACCGCCAGACATACGCTGGTCGTGAAAGTCGTGAGTTCGAATATGGTTCTGCAAAGGGCGCATCTTAATGGCTCTCATGTTTTCCAGATCCACATTGTAGAGTAGAAGGTTGGAGAAGTGTAATATGTTGTAAGGTCGAGGTGAGGAAAGAAACTCGACGTGCTGTGTAGACATAGCTGCGATCGTGGTGCACACTTTTATAACAGATGTGATCGCCCAGAAGGGAGAAATTTGAAATGTACCTTCTGGTGGAGGGGCGGCTGTAGCCATTTTAGTGGAGGAGAAGGCATATGAAGTTGCCATGGAGAGCGCCTGAGGTTGTGTAAGTCTGTCCTCTGCGTAGATATGGACGATGCCTGAACAATCTGAGAAGTGGGCAGTAAAGGAGTGGTGACAATGAATCCGCAGAGAAAGAACATGACTGTGTAGCGCACTCTCTATAAAATGTGGCGGCCTTCCCCGATCCACAGATTGAATCCGTCTGAAGAGATGGATGTTGAGAACATTTTCCCTCACCATCCCATTATTGCAGGAATTCTCTTCTGCTGTTACCATGGGGCTGATGGCGAACGCACACTCCTTCGGCCCTCCTGGTTTCATAAGGTCAAGCGATCGAATCCTGGGGCAGATCCGCAAGATGGAGATCCTTACAATTGGTGGCGCAAGGACTGGAACAACGTCAGGCGTGCTGGAGAATGGTCTAAATCCATAATGCAATGGACCAAAACTGAAAAAATTTGCCCGCAGGGTGAAGAACGACAGAAAAACGATGTGCAGTTCCTGGCGCTCGAGGTTTGGGTACGATCTTCTCAGTTACGAGCTCAATTTCGACCAGGGGTCTCGGAAAATTGAGAATTATGAGTACCAGGGTATGCCTTTGACTGCCATGAAACCAGGGGAGTCTCAGGGAAACCTTGAATGAAAGTTGAAAACCCCTAGAGCGTGCCCTGCAGAAAATTAATTATTGAGGTCTGCGGCCTTTTTTGTGGATTCGAGATTGAAACACTGGTGTATGAATAGTTTTATGGGTTCACTGCTCTTTGTATCACTACAAATATTGGCACTGGTGGAAGTGGTGTACGGGGCGGAGATATGGAGGTCGTTGTCAATGGAGAAGAGGCAGAAGAAAATGGTGAGTATCATCTGGTGAAGGCTATTCAATTAATGGAGGTTGTGCTTCGTTCATATATGAAGATGAACTCCTTGGAATAGAGAATGCAGAAAGTGTGGCTATATCATTAAAAAATGGCTCGGGTGTTGGAGCTACTCCCCTTGTTGCATCTCATTCTATATACACAGAAGGGAGAAGTTTATGCTACTATCCAAATTTTTAATTCTCTGATGATGTTTTAAATTTGCAATGTATTGATTAACTATCATAACAATGAAATTGGTTGTAATTTAAGTGACACTAGTATGACCAACTAATGTCACAATTCTGAGTGTGTGTTGGAACTGGTCATTTCAACACTAAGAAAATTTGCAGGATATGATGAAGACATGACAGTTACATCAGAGATTGGAGGATGATCAAGTTTGTGCGTGTCCGGTGTAATGGAAACAGATTTTGGAGACAGATCTGCATGTTCAACTGCGAGGAGCTTCGCTGGACAATGGGTTTTAGTTGTTGCAGTACGTCAGCGAGCATGAGACAGCATGCTTGGAAGCAGTTACCAAGCCTTGATACTGTGAGCAGAGGAAGTGGCATTGCGATGCTGGGAGAATTGGATACTGAAATGCGACGAAGGATTGGATAGTGGAGTCCTGGATTAATGTTCTTGAAGGGAAATTGTGTTCTCTTCGTGTGGTTGTGAGTGCCTGTGTTCCGTTTTCTTTATCAGTGGACCCCTCATAGGTATCATTGGAATGGTTACTGGTATGCTTGGGAAATAATCATCTTTGGGAAGAAAAAGAAATTAATGTGAAGAGTTCATGTTTTATTTAGTTTCTTGGAATCATGTTTAAATATTATTGAGCCTTATTGAGCCTAGCTAAATCAATGTAGGTAAAGTTTTTTTGTTAGAATTAGCTACTCTAACAAATGACAAGTGAAACATGGAGTTCCAAGAATTTATTTCAACAGACAAGGATGCCCAAGATGTGAACTATAAAAAGATGAGGTAAAGGAGCAGCAACAATGTTTATGGTGGACAACAAAGTAGATGTTTATTTGAGTTAGTGTGGTTTGTGGAATAGACTCCCTAGCATCATATAAGTAAGTCCAGTTGTTGTAATGGTCATTGTATGTATCCAGAAACTCCAAAATGTTGAAGTATGAAATGTAAGCTTTTAAAGCCATTTGAAAATTCGTGGTGATCTTAAAACCACTTTGTAGAGCCTTTGTGGCTAGTTTCCTTTGTGGCTTGAGGTACTTTTGTGGCCGCATGTACATGAATGGCCGCGTGTACATGAGAGCTATGTGCTCAGCAGAGCTTTGTGCTCAATCGAGTAGGTGGACTATAGTAACACCTAGCTCAGTCTCAGATGATTCATTAATCTCTAAGAAGAAGGGGGTTGGCGTGCTTTCTTAACTGACAGTCGTGCTAAGAAGTGCAATTGGCACAACTATTCAGTACATACTCGTGCCAACGCGCCAAATCACGGGAATGGCGTGGAAGCGCACGATAAACTCATGCCAAGGTTTTTATTCTGGGCGCGTATTTTTTATTCAAGAAGACGCCAACTCAAATTCATGGGGATCCATGGGAAGCCTCATCTTCGTTTTATGATTTTCGAGAGGAGCAGATCGGAGAAGTTGCAGATCTATCCGGGAGAGGCAGATTGGAAGATCCGCCGGAAGCCTCAACTTTGCTGGACGATTTGCGAGAGGAGCAGATCGGAGAAGTTGCGGATCTGTCTGAGAGAGGCAGATTGTGTTTTTGGAGATTCTACACATGCAATTCGCCTGATGGTGGTGGATTTGTAGGTACATATATGCAGTGATAACGGTCGATAGAATCATGTATGTGAAGGACATCCTACAGGACAAGCAGTTGTAGCGGTTCGTACCCATGCATTCCAGTGGATGGTTGCTCTTTTATATGGACGTTGACATATTCTTTGTTATGTTTGACCACAACCAGACATTGTGAAGCACTATCATGACAAGTAGTCATTAAGGGGGGGAGTTAGAAATAATTAATTCCTACTTGTCTATGGTTGTAATTCTCCATTTGAGGAGTTTGTTCCTACATAATAGGAAATAGCTAGAATATAGTTTCTCCTAGTTTAGTGTGTGGTTGAGAGAATCTCTCAACCACAGTATTGTACGTCCAAGATAGAATTCCTATCTTGAGACTATTGCTTGTATAAATATGTGTGTAATTTCCTTCATTCATAATATAGAATATATAGAGTGTGCTATTTTATCTTTTAGGAATGATTTAATTCAGTTTAAGCATAGGAATGTTGGCGTTCCCTCATCTTATTGCCTTCGTTGAATATTATTCTTGAATGTCATGTTCAGTATTAGTTAAGTAGAGATGAACTAAGGAAGATATGGTGTGCCCTGGTCCTAGTTTTATCCCCAAATACTGTCTGAATGTTTCCCTTGGAATGTGTTAAAAGCTGGCTAGTTTAGAAGTACTTACCAGATCTTAGGCCATTCTATGTTATCTTTGTGTTTGTCTTGAAAGTAACCAAGTAAAGCAGAGCTAGGAGAGGATTTGTGGTGAGCCCAGCCCGCTAGTTTCTACTCCAACAGTTGCCTTCAAGTTTCCCTTTGTTTTAAAATGTTTTCTATTGAAAGTGTATCAAAGGTTGGCTAGTTTAAAAGTACTTACCAAATCCTAGTTTACTTTCATGTTTTTCTTAAGTGTATGTCAAAATCTGGCTAGTTTAAAAGTACTTACCAGATCTTGGGCTGCTCTTTGTTCACCATCTATTTAAATTCCCCTTCTTATTGTACCATTTCATTCCATAAATCAAACTTCAAAGAGATCCTTAGACATAGATGACTTGCCCCATGGACCACTCTTGAACCTGATTGTTTCAATAAAAACCCTATTATGACTCCATAGCCCAATGGACTAAAACCTGCAGTTATCTTCCTTCCTGGCCAAAGCTCGTTCTATTTGTTTGCAAATTCACACCTTTGAAACTCTTTGCATTTTAGAACCCTCAAGCAGTAATCATGCTCAGCCATCAAATGGAGTAAACCTTTGACACCATGGCCAGCATATCTCCTTGATTTAAAGTTAAATCATCTTGCACTATTGAAGTCTCTACAGTTGGGCATGATCTAAGTCAGTAGGTTAAATATCCTTTGCTCTGCAAACATTTGCTGTCTACATTAGAAATTCATAAATACTTCTGATGGAAGTGATAACATCTCTCTGGCAAACACAAAAAGGCACTGCTCCCAATACGCTACAGACAATGACACATAAGTATCGATGGCTTTCCTCCCATAAAAAAATTATCACTTGGTCAATTTTTACGAAGAAAATGATAGCACATTATGAGGATACAAAGAGCAACACCTTGTTTAGCCAATTGATAAATCTCAAACAAAAGGGTTCAGTGGTGGAGCACATTGAGGACTTCCAAAATTTGAATATAAGGGTAACTAATATTCCAGAGGAACACAGGATTGATGTCTTCATAGGGAATTTAAAGGATAAAATCCAACATGAGTTTCTCCTTTCGGAACTTAATTCATTGGAGAAGGCATTCAGGTTGGCAAGGTGGATAGTGGCGACAAGGAAACTGCCACTCCACTTCTATAAAGATGGAAGTGTTGCTACTCCTATACTTCCACAACCTACAAGGTTGACACCACAACAATTGGAAGAAAAAAGAGCAAAAGGGCTTTGCTACGGTTGTGATAGCAAATACACTAAAGGTCATAAGTGTGCTGAGAAGAAATTATTTTACATAGATTGTGAAGAGGAAGAAGAAAATGAACAAGAATTTTCAAAAGAAGAGAGTATACACTAGGAATCAATCCTAGAAGAGGAAGAAATTAGTCCGAGCATATCATGTAATGCATTGGTAGGAATTACCACTTCTCAAACTCTTAAGATAGAAGGAAATATCAAGAAGAAACAATTAATAGTGTTGATTGATTCAGGTAGTAGCCATAATTTTATTCATTGTAAGGTAGCCAATTGTTTCTGTAAGCTAGCCAAGGAATTGAATTGTTTCCTATACCCAGCAGCAGAATATAAAGTGATGGTTGCAAATGGAGGAACTATAAATTGCTCTGGAAAATGCCATAATATAAAACTAACCATGGGGGAATATGTATTGAATAGTCCAATGCTTTCGATTCCTATGGGAGGTGTTGATGTTGTACTAGGAGTACAATGGCTACAATCTTTGGGGATGGTCTCTTTTAATTTTCAAGAACGTTTCTTGAAAAAATTTTCAGAAGGTAAGGAGGTTGAATTACAGGGCATTGCAGGGAATATGGGAAAGATAATAAGCTCTAATTTCATGGAAAAGCTTCTAAAGAAAGAACATCAAGGCGTAATTGCACAATGATGCTCACTAGAAGTTCCAACATCAAAATCATCTATTTCTTCAGATCTCCAAAAATTCTTGGACAATCATTCCAATGTGTTTGAAACTCCCAAAGGACTCCCACCTATTCATGATCATGATCATGTTATTCATTTGATTCCAGAAACTGTTCCTCCAAAAATCATGCCTTATAGATATCCTTATGTCCAAAAGAGTGAAATTGACAATATAGTTGTAGAAATGTTAGAGTATGGTATAATTCAACCTAGTCAAGGTTCTTTTTTTGCTCCAGTAGTATTGCTGCACAAGAAGGATGGATCATAGTGCATGTGTCCGGATTATAGGGAGCTCAATAAGCTCACTATTAAAGATTAATTTCCCATTCCTATGATTGATGAATTATTGGATGAATTACATGGAGCAATTTATTTTACCAACTTGGATCTTCGTTCAGGATATCGTCAAATTAGAATGAAGACTGAAGATATTCTGAAAACAACATTTCGAACTCATGAGAGTCATTATGAATTTTTTGTCATGCCTTTTAGCCTTACCAATGCACCTTCTAAATTTCAAGGGTTGATGAATTCCATTTTCAAACCATTCCTTAGAAAATTTGTGCTAGTATTTTTTTATGATATGCTAATCTACAACAGGTCTTGGAAGGATCACGTTCAACATGTTAGCAGGGTGCTCAAACTATTGCAGGAGAAACAATTGTATGCAAAAGCATCAAAATGTTTCTTTGGAGTACAAGAGGTGGAATATCTGGGTCATTGTATATCTCACGAGGGTGTTAAGGTAGACCATAACAAAATTAAATCCATTAAGGAATGGAAATTACCCACAACCATAAAGCGCTTGCGAGGATTTCTCAGGTTAACGGGGTATTATCGCAAGTTTGTTAAGAATTATGGGAGAATAGCTGCACCCCTAAAAACATTATTGAAGAAAGATGCATTTTCATGGACTCTTGAAGCAACTAAGGCCTTTGAACATCTTAAAGAGGCAATATGCCTAGCACCAGTTTTAGCTACGCTAGACTTCACAAAAAACCTTTATTGTGGAATGTGATGCCTCAGGAAATGGAATTGGTGTTGTTTTAATGCAAGAAGGAAGAACCATTTCTTTTGAAAGTCATCCAATCAAAGGAAAGTATTTACAGAAAGCTATTTATGAGAAGGAAATGTTAGCAATACTGCATGCACTAAAGAAATGGCGACCTTACCTAATGGGAAGACACTTCAAGGTAAAAACTAATCATGATAGTCTTAAACACCTTTTGGAACAAAGACTATCTTCAGAAGAGCGGAAAAAATGGGTCACAAATATGTTGGGTTATGACTTTGAAATAATCTACAAAAAAGGGAAGCTAAATGTTGTTGCAGATGCACTCTCAAGAAAGAATGAAGAGCTGGAACATTGCTTTGTGCCATTTCTATTATCCAACCAGATCAGATAACCGAAGCAAGGGATGAATGGAAGAATTACGAAGAAGTGTGGACACTCATTCAAAAGTTGCAGCAAGATCCTAGTACATCTGATACATTTAGTTGGAAAAATGATTCCTTATGGTACAAAGATCGCTTATATCTTTGTAAGAATTCCCATTTTTACTGGAAATTTTTAGACGGAGTTATTTCCTTGTTTGGGTACTCAATTAGCTCATAGCTCATCTTATAATCCTTAATTCGATGGTCAAACTGAGATAGTAAATAAATGTTTGGAAGGATATCTTCGTTGTTTTGTATCTGATAAACAAACACAATGGGTCAAGTGGTTACCTCTTGCTGAATGGTGGTATAACACTTCTTTCCATACTACAGCAAAAATGACCCCATTTATGGCACTTTATGGATATCATCCACCGTCCATCACATCATCTTTAAGAGAAAATTCGAAGGTTTAAGCAGTGGAAGATCACATCGAGCATCAACAAGAATTTCTCCAACTCTTAAAGGATAACCTGAATTTGGCACAAAATCGAATGAAACAACAGGCAGTTCAACATCGTAGTGGGAGAAGTTTTAATGTAGGAGACTGGGTATTTTTACAGCTACAACGATACAAACAAATGTCCCTCAAGCAAGCTAATAAGGATAATAAATTATCGCCAAAGTACTATGGTCCTTACAAAGTGTTGCAAAAGATTGGTACTATGGCATACAAATTGGAGCTTCCGGCTTGTTCACAAGTGCATCCAATTTTCCATGTTTCATGCTTAAAGAAGGTTATAGGTGAAAATCTTCCAGCTCAAACAATATTTCCCGAACTTGATGAGGAAGGAAAAATCATATAGGAACCTGAAGCAATCACAGAAACAAGAACTCGACAGCTATGAAATCAATCAATTTCAGAGTATCTCATCAAGTGGAAGAACTTACCCACTGAAGACTCTACATCGGAGGATGATAATTTTATACAGAAGCACCTAGAGCTACTCAAGCATTGAGGACAACACTTTTTGAAGGAGAGGGGCATGTTAGGTCCCTATATTACTAGTATATTCCCTTATTGTTGTTAGTGTAACCCCCTTATTGTTATTATTTTACCCTTGTAACCCCCATATTGTTATTATTGTGCTCTTAAATTATTATTGTTAGGTCGGCCAGGATTACATTGTGGCCCACTAGGATTAAATTGTGGCCCCATGGACTCCTATATATAGAAAGGAGGTTTTTTAATTTGTATCATCAAAGAATTGTTCATTCATGTAATGTATTGGAGGTTGCCACCTCGAAGTGGCTTATTTCTAAGGCGTTGATATCTCTTTTCTTCTATTTTTGGAGCTGGTTTCACAACAATACATGACATGATTTATTCTAAAAGTATGAGTGCATCACATAATGCTGAAGAAGCCTTGGGAAGTATTTTCCATGATATTTCTATGATTTGGACTGAAGGAAACAACAGAAGAAATGTTTATCACATATATTTTTGTATAAATAGGACAAGAGATGTAGGCTATATGGATATGCCTATGTGGCCGAGAAGTGATCATTCCATCATTTTTCCTGACACAGTTTATAATTTTTCAAATTATAAGAAACTATGGTGGGACATCATGAATGTTGATGGGAAGGAGGAAACTTATTATACCAAAGTAAAATTCGGGCCTAAATGGATCATGTAGCGAAATCAACAATGTGAATGGTTACAAAGATGGTGGGATGATTATGGACTCAACAAAACTGCCATGGACCCATTGTATTTTGAATCCACTTTCCAGTTAGAATGTGATAAATGTTTTAATATTGAATGGTTTCATTCTCCGAGCAGGACCATCATAGATTTGAATCATTATTCAAAATATGACATACTGGAGCAATACATGAGGCGCCATCATGAATGGCTTGTCATGACAAATATCAAACACTAGATTATATTGTGAAAACCAATGATAGTGAGGAGAATATATACTAAAGCATGGAATGAGAATTTGTAAAAAAGATTTAGATTTTCGGAAATCACCCCATTGTAATGAAGGTTTTAGTGGACTCCTTTCAAAAAGTCTCCATTGTGTATGATGATGTCTAGTCACGGAATTACAGTGACCGGTTTTCTCGAGGGCTTTCCGGTAAAAAGCATCCTCTATGTAATAATGAAGATATACAGTTTTCTCATGGGATTTCTGTAGCAAGAATCATCCACTATTTTTTTTCATGATTGTTCCCTCTTATAAAAATATTCAATTTCATGAGAGACTTGGTGCACTTCTCCGAAATCTAGTGGGGATTGACCCCACATCTCTCCGACAAATTGATTTGTACAAATTACTTTTGGAAAAATAAATCCAGCTGTTAGATGCTTGTCCCCTCCTCATTCTTATATAAGGAGGGTAAGGCTCATTTATTTGGCATCAACTGATAGGTGGTGAAGTTAGAGAGTCTAAGAGTTTTGGTTTTCAGAGTCCGAAATTGATATCATTTCTTCCTGCTCTGCATCTGTGGACGAAATTCTGAACTACTTGCATCACGAAGAAGTTATCAGTTTTTGTCTGTCTAAGTAAATCCGAGAATCCTACGTATCAATGTGCGAGCACTGGTAAGAACCTAAAGTGGCCATATTTTAAGGTCTATGCATGTGTGTTGTGTTAAAGTTTGGAGATTGAGTCTATGATTTGGCCAGAAATCCTTCAGTAAGCTTTCTTATCTATTAAGAAGCAAAGTCTGATAAATTCCAACACAGTCGATCTCAGTAAAAGAACAGATAAGTTTGTAATTCAAATCTGTAATCCATCTTGAAAGTTCAATAAAGAAAAAGTGTTATTTTGTTCCGCATTTGAGTACTAAACTCTGAGAATTTTTTAAAAATTATATTGAGGTAGTATCTATGTCCATTATTCTGCACTTGAGATTCGCTAGAGGTTCACCAGAGGTTCTCCAAAAGGTTGAAGTGATGTTAGTCCATTAAAGGCAGGGAAGTCATGAAGAAGGATGCCAGAGCTTGAAAAACCTGAGTAGGTTCGTGTATGGGTTTGTGTAAAGGCGAATAGTATGTTACACAGAGAAGAGATTCAATAAGGCCAAGCAGCTGTGTTGCTATTGCAAGCTTCATTGAAGCCCCTGCGTAAAATTGGTATCAGAGCCAAAAGTGTCGTCTGGT
The DNA here is from genome assembly GCA_034641835.2 of Pinus albicaulis. Lineage (NCBI taxonomy): Eukaryota > Viridiplantae > Streptophyta > Pinopsida > Pinales > Pinaceae > Pinus > Pinus albicaulis. The sequence goes on along the minus strand of CM076584.1, from coordinate 405,895,669 downwards.
TCATGAAGCTTAGTACTCAAAAACAACTCTTTATTGAAGGATGGAATATGCACGAAGATCTGTTTCTTTTCGTGAAATAGATAAGAAAGAATCAGCATAGGAGAATCCCCTTTGGGATATGTTTGCTTCTTCTTCTAGTCATGTCATAAAATCTTCCAAACTAGAATATATTGAGAGTCAGTCATCTACTAGATCGCAGTTGCCTAGTATTAATTCATCTGAAGTATATTTTGATCTTTCTGTCTTCCATCTAAAAGCCGCAACCAGAATTTCTATTAAAGAATCCATCAATCAAATACAAGAAAATTATGATTGTGTACAGTCTATTCCCCTTCTTGATCCTAAACAACTTCAAGTCGAATCCAAGAGGTTAAACAAAAATTATTTACATTTGGGATGCATAAGAATAGGAATCAATGCTCTGACTCATACAGGGCTCAATACTTTTTTCTTAGCCACAGTCAGAGATCCAACCCATAACAAATACATTGATTCCTTAATAGGTGGGATTGTTTCTCCTTTATCTAATGACCCAGTATATTTTGATTGCTATCCAAATTTTTCAGTTTATGTCTTTGATGAAACTATCAGTGATATTCTTCAGTTGCAAATCCAAACATTTGGATTTGACATGCCAAGAAAAAGACATAACATTGCCATTCAGACCCTAGGGTGTTTTAGACACACTAATACCCTATATCCAGCAATCCTGCCCAGTGTTCTCGGCCTCTCCTAATATGATACCTCTATAAGTTGGGAATGTGGTTGTTACACCATTTTTTGGTCATCTAACCTATTATTATTAGATGGACCCAAGTACACCATATAAGACCAATTTTACACTAAGTAAAATTGCTTTCACTGTGAAAATAACTTAGTAAACTGTAGTGCTCAACTTAGTGTTCCTAAATTGAGGTCATAAATTGTCAACCAGGGCTAGTAAACTGCTGAAGTGAGGTGCACTATATGTGCCTAGGTATCTGTTTCTCACTACGTTGTGTTTAGTGTTTTTCTGATGTTTTTGGTTTTATGTTAAAAAGGAAAAGAACTAAGTTTTGGTAAAGAGAAGTGGATAGTTATACTAAAACAGAGCAAAACCTATTCTAAACTGTGTATGACATAAGTGTTGGTAAAGAGAAGTGGATGGTTATACTAAAACAGAGAAAAACCTATTCTAAACTGTGTATGACACTAAAGAACAGAAAATGCAAAGCTTGATAAGGACTCATAGCAATGAACTAAATCACATCTTGAACTCAATAACTCATAACATAAACCCGTCCAATTCATTCATTCGAAATATGTTGGAATAGCTTGAGAAAAGGGCAAGTTTAGTGCAAATGAAGTTCTCCTAAGTAAACAATCATCTTACAATATTACAAAGAATCTCATCCATGGCTAGAAGTTTATTGGGACACATTTGGAAAAGATTATTTGTAGCACAATAAGATTTCTACTCTGAATTAACTTGTAATGCATGGAAAATTTTAGGGGCTAATATTCGTAGATGGGCTAATTTTCCATGTTTTTTCCCAAAAAAAAGATTCGGTAATTTCCATTTTTTATAAAAATGATTTGCCCGAATTTTACAATATAAAATTATTTTAACTTAAAAATCACCAACATTATATAGAGTATATAGAAAATCATTATAAATTTGAATATTTTTACAAATATATCAATAAACATGTTATACTTTTCATATTAGGGACTCGTGAGATTCGACAATGTTTTAAATTTAAAAATAATTTCCCATCCTTATAATTTTCCCTGTTGTAATGCTAAGATTAGTCCATTCTGCAGCTCAACTTGTCACTACTAAGCCTCATCTGAAAGTTAGAGATTTTCTAGAATAGTTTTGGGAAAAAGTCTTATTTGTGAAATTGCAAAATATTGCAGAACAATTAAGGCCTTAAACTGATATCACTAATTCATTCCTGTCCATATGATGATGCATTAATAGAAAGTCAGAACAAGATTAGTTTGTAAACAATGAAGGTCATGAAGTCTAATTTTGACAGTCAACACAACTTAAAGAACAATGAATAATACTGAACTAGAATGCAATTGATCAAACTTGAAACATGGTGACCACAACTGAACTAAAATTCCATTAACCTAAATTGAAATGCAGTGAATTAAAACTGAACTAGAGTGCCATTATAAAACTTAAAACACGGTGATAGAACTAAAATAGAATGACATCTACCTCCGGAGTGCTACAACTAGACTAAAGATGCAACTAATCACTGAAATGTTTCATCTCTGTCTCATTCGAAATTAGTGGTATTCTGGAATAGTTTCTAGAATAGGACTAGCTGCAACATGTTATGTAAATGAGCATGAAAGCATAAAATTCAAAAAAACACAACAAAGCTCTAAAACACCACAACTATGTCTCATCCGAAGTTAGTGATATTTTGGAAGAGTTTATAAGATCATGACTAGCTGTAACAACTGATTTAATTGAGCATAAAAACGAAATTCAACTAACTCCTAAAATAATACAGTTATACCTCATCCAATATTAGTGATATTTTGGAATAATTTTTGAAAACAAGACTAAACTGTAGTATCCAATGCAAGTGAACATAAAATGCAAAGTTCAGAAAATTGATTAAACTAAGAATGAAACGAGGCTAATGTACTTATCTAAACCATATGAACAAAGCTTCTCAGGTAGCAGGGGCCCTCTACCACCGGATTAGCACGCAAATCTACTCAATATTGACTCAGCTCTTGCAATTAAGTGATGCTTCTTTCATTAGAAGAGAAATTCTTCAAAACAGAGTATTTACGGTCTTCTGAGATCTAGCAATAAAACATAAATCTAGCTAGCTGTTTCTCGGTTTCCTGAGCCATACTTATAACAAAATTACATAATTGTCTTTGAGATAAAATAGGAATAATTGTCTTTCCCAATTAAAATCAAACTAGGACTCTGGTGGTGGCCTCGTATTATGATTAAGGACATCTATACAGTCCTTGTCCTATTAGAAGTCTGTCTCCTAGTTTTGATTTCCCACGTGCATAACCACCGGTAGACTCGAGTTCAGACTTCATGGAGAGCAAGAAATGATGGGGGAGTGATGTGGAATATGACCATATGTGTTTTTCCTTACAATGACACCTAGAACCTACGTAAACATGAAGATAGTTGCAGAACAGACGACTGGCTACAGAATGCCTGCGTTCTTTAGCCGAGTCCAGTCAAAAATTACTACAACAACAAAATCATGAAAACATAGCAAGTTAGTCATTATATACATTCTTAAAGTAATCCTAATCAATCCTATTGATCATTTAAGCCTGTAATTTATGAGGGACAAAGGAAATGAAGTGAAATGTGATGGAAAAGAAGGACATCTTTGGGGCTCAACATAAACCACCTTTATTAAGTTGTTTATGGTCTAAACAGGAAACCCCATGAGGAAATATTAAATAAATCTATATTTGTTTGATTTTCCTCAAGGAATAATTGGTTAAACAACAGTTTAATTAATATTCCCAGTTATATTTAACCCAAAACAAGGAAATTGATTATATAAATCATTATTTATCTTAATATTTTCTAAAGAATAATTATTTAAACCTTATTTAAATAATATTATTTGTTAAATATGACTAAATCACCCATAAATAATTAAATAAATCATTATTTATTTGATTATTACTCAAACACATCCTTAAAATGTTAAATAAATCATTTATTTATTTATTATTTACAAATAAAGGGATTTGACCCAAATCAAATTCCTTTTCCCTCCAACAAATATAATAAAATATTCCATAAAATTTGGATCTTGATTTGGTTAATAATATTTTAATTATGCACCAATATCTTGACTAACTCAATATTTTGTTATAAATAGAAGGGTTTTCCCATTCATTTACCACCTTTTGTTGCCTAAAGATCACTCTAGATCTATACTTTTTGTCTGACTATTGATGCACCATCATAGTCATATTTTGCTACCATTTTTATCTGGGTTTTCTACACCATCAAAAGAGAGGAGTTTTAGATATGAAGTGTTGAGGACTTACAAGAACGCATCCCATTGAGGATAACTAGTAACACCCTTCTGTGTTTTCCTCCTAGGTTCCATTAATGCAAAATTCATTCAACATATTCTTGTCTTGTCTATTGGATGTATGGAGTAAATATTTTTTTTCTACTGTTTAATATCTCCTAATGCATAGATCTAAATTTTTGCAACATTTATCTTGATCACCTAACTACAGATCTGAAGATATTGACATCCATCCTTTTTGTTAGGGATGTTTGTTATGCACAGCTAAAGTGGTCTTTTTTTGTACGCTTGGAATTAAGATTCATACTAACAACTGGCAACTCCACACGGTTTCACGATTACGACCGCTGATGTTTTTATGATCCTTGCATATCCAGCTGCTTCAAACCCTATGATTTCTCTTCAGCCTCTTGTTTTTTCTTTTCTTGATGTTGTTTTTAACCTATAAAACCCTAAAATGATAAAAATTCTAACTTCCGTGTGTTTTCAGCCCTATTGCGCAAGTGACAAAAATCAAACACAGCTGAGACAAAAAAAAAAATTAAATCTTCCGCCGAGAGTGCTGGAAGTACAGGTCGCACTTTTTTGCCCAAAAACTACGACCTAGACCCTCAGGATTCACCTTTCAGCCCAAAAACTGCGTCCTGGACTTTTTGCCGGAATTTTTCTGAAAGATTTCTGGGTTTGTCTGAGCCTCTGTTTAGGGTTGTCTGACCTCCGTCTCTAACCGTTTTGGACCTATACTTGTTCTTTTTTGCTCAAATAAGTGGGAACCTAGCCCCCAGGGCTTCAGTACCCTCCACTTCTTGTGGAAGAGTTTTTGTTGTTGGAGGTTGTCTGAAATTTCAGAGTCTTCAGCCATTTTTTCAGATCTAATACCTCACCTTCAGATCCGCTTCAAATCAGCTTGTTATCCATCCGAATCACCTCATTTAGCTTTGTTTTGGTTTTCCTCTAGGGTTCACTCCGTTTCCCTCCAGGAGATAGTCTTTTGCCACCTCATTTCAGCAATTTTTCCTCTGATTTGTTGTTGTTTTCTGCGCCACTTTCCAAAAGATTTTGTCCTTTAGATCCCTGTCCTTCCTGACCTTAGATCTATTGGATTTTTTGTAGTGTGTTTTGTTTATTTTTTTACTCACCTATAGACTAATTGTTGAGATTCCCGCCTCCTTGGGTTTAGATTATTGGATTATTAGCTGTTTATTTATTTTTTTGCAAGCTTATCTATTGTCATTTGTAGGTTTATTTGCAGCTATACAACACACTTTTTCTTTTTTCTCTACAAACATCTGGGTTTAAAAATTAAAATTTACACACTTCACAAAAACACCCTAAGCAAGAAAGGGCTTGGTTAACACCGCCAAGAAAAGACTCTAAAACATTAAAATCAATTGAACCTACACCTCTCTGCCCTTATTTTGACACTGTAATCAGTTGATCCTGCACCTCCCTTCCCTTGTCAGTCTCTTTTTCCTTTGTGCCATGTTTGTTTCATCATCATTGTGCCATCAAGGCATTTATCCCAGAGACTTCTTGGCCTTCATCCTCAGTTTCCTATAGGAATAATTACTCCTTCGCGTAGGATTCGAGTTAGTTGTCCAACGAGTCCACACACTGACTCTTCTTCTAGTCCTTTGGGTTCTCCTTCTCATTCCACCTTAGGTTCTCCCCTTGTCACCTTCACCATGTCTAGTGCAGGACCTAATGCTGGTGGTAACCCCGACCCTCATGCTAGGAACCACTAGTGGGACCACAACAGACACTACCTCGGTTACGCCCTTGCTCCCCTTCATGGTAGGCCTCAGCCTCCCCGATTTTGACCAATTGATAAATGACCCTATACACCATGATGCTAGTTGGTCTGTTATGCCGACGAAACTCTGTTCTGACATCCAAAAGTTTGAAGGCCTTACTGGAGAAGATCCTACAAATCATGTTCGATATTTCCACATGTGGTGTTCGTCTAACTCCATTACTGATGATTCTATCCATCTTCGGTTGTTCCAAAGTACGATTACAGGTGAAGCTTCTAAGTTGTATTTTTATCAGGCCCCTTCCTCTCATACCACCTTTGTGACTATTGCTCGGGCTTTTCTATCTTACTTCCAGCTTCCCCTTCATTATGACACTGATACTGAACTCTTGAGTTCTTTCTGTCAATTGTCTGTGACTCGCCTTTTTTACCATGTCTAGGAATGGCAGAGAAGAAAGAGCCTATGTCAAGCTCCTACCTTCGAAGACCATGTCTACATGGACTATTTCCTTAGATCTCTTTTGCCTCCTATCACAAAATATGTCGCATCACACTTTCCATAAACCAAAGAAGCAGCTCTCCAAATTGCGTTAAAATATGACCTGATCTACGCTCAGTCAGGTTATGTTTATACTGTTCTACCTGATCTTCCTACACCCAGTGGTGCCAATGCACCGGGGGCATCTCACGCCGCCGACAGTATCATTGGAGCTCTCTCTAATCCGTATGCTCAACTTCACATGGGCTATGGCTTTCCTCAGAGGGGGCCAGCACCTCCTGCACTTTTCCTCCTCCTGGTAGAACATATCCAGGATACGGTATGCCTCCTCTTTTTTCCCAACCTCCTATTTACCACATTGTTACCAAACCTCCTTATTATCCATATCCATAGCCTGGTGCTCCATCTCCTCCAGCATTAGCACCACCTCCTCCCTTGCCTTCTCAACCCCCACAAAAATAGCCACTGCCCCCTCATGGGGAAAGTGTATGCATAGTAGGGCGCGAAAACTCATCCTCCCTCCAAAAAGAAGAGGAAAGGAACTCAAAATTAGTCTGCTCCTAGTAATCCTGGACCTAATCCTCAAAATAATTCTCCTAACACTACTAACCAGCAATAGGGAACTCAGCCCAAGCAGGATATGCAGGTTCCCACGAACCAACCTTGTTCTTGTTGTGGTGTTTACGGCCATTTCATGCATGATTAGCCTCTTTTACCACAGATGGAGAAAATGTGGGAGTCTCAAGCAACATTGCGAGGACAAAAAGCCTCCCCTTCCATCCCTCCCAATGCTGCGCCTAGTCAGCCGACTGTGCTTACTAATCCTTTCCCTCAACAAGGCTTTGTGGCTACCCAACCACCTGAAGGTCAGGTGGCCACTCAACCTCTTCCATCTGGTACCCCTGATTACCAGATGCTCATGATGAATTCTAATCAACCTCTAACAATAGCCATCAATCTTCAGACTCGGTCCCGTTAGTACAACAAGCCTCCCACTATGTTTTTCCCCAAGCCGCCTCCTTCGGTCTCTACAAAGCCTCTTTCAACACCTAATGGTCCCTTGCAGATCCCTCAGCCTAAGGTGGAGGTTCATGCCAATATCCCTAATGGACCACTACGCCGAAATGCTTCTTCTGGAAAAGTTTCTCATTCGTATAGCATAGTAGATGATTTGGCACAATCTCCTGCTGCCATTTCAACGCTGGAAAGCCTCCAGTCATGTCCTTCACAACGAAAAGCTCTACTATCTTCCATGGGTTCTGTAGATCCTTCCGACGATCGGTTGATTGTCTTTGATGTTGACCAGTCAGAACATCCTCCTCTCCCTACTTCCGTCGCCTTCCAAATCCCAGTCAAGATATGGAATGCCAACGTTTCTCGATGCATAATTGATGAGGGGGAATCCACTTGTGTGATGTCCGCTTCGATTTGGAAGCAACTCGCATCACCTGAGTTTTCTCCTCCCACGATCACTCTCCGAGTGTCAGATGGCCAAACCTCCCAGCACATTGGCTTCTTCCAAAATTTTCCTATTACTCTTGTGGGCAAGACTGTTTGTGTTAACATAGAAGTCATAGATGCCCCCTTAGATTACAACATTCTATTGGGTCGTAGCTACACCTATGCGATGTTTTTTGTCCCATCTGCATTTCACCACAATATTTCCTTCCCTCATAACGGAAAGATAGTCACCATTAACTAGTTGACATATTATGAACCAAAGTCTCAGACCTCCCCTGAGTCCATCATCTCTTCGGTGGCCAATAAGCAAACCGTCGATCGTTTGAACAGTGTCTCACTCGGAGTCTACAAATATTCCTCATTGCTCAGTACATTCCCTGGTATTCCTCCTCCTTTCTCTGATCCCAGCTCATCGAATGTGTGCATGATACAATTGTCTCAGGCGGCCCTCAAGCGGCCTACTTCGGCAAGTCAACAGCCTCCTCACCCTCTGCAACCTACTCCTAGCCCCTCGATTTAGCCTTCTGGACCTCCTCTTCCTAGCCCTTCACCTATAGGTGGTATCCATTAGCCTCTTTACCCTCCTGGAATGGTCCCTCCAGACCTTAACCATTTAGGAGCTAGCCTGCCTGGCTATTACCCCTCCAGTCAGATACCGTTCCTAGCTCCTCCCAGGAGTATACATGGTACCTATCATGGCTATCCTCTCTCTCCCTAACTTGACCCTTGTGATTCCCATCTGGTACCTTGATCCTCTAGTAATTATCCCATCTGGTCATCCCAAACCTTATCTTGCTTTGACCTTGGTTCAACCGGTCCCCATGACTTCTCCCACTACTCTAATGCCTCAGCCACCTCAACAGGAACCACCTCCTGTTGTGACCACTTCGGGTAAGAAGGGCAAAGCTCGAAAAGAGGCCACCCCGACAAACCCTGCCCCTCCTCGGTCACCAAAACACAATATCCAGTGTGCTTTGTGTGACGTTGTTAGCCACGCCACCCATACTTGTCCAGATTTTCCTCATCTCAAGCCCATGGTTAATGTCACGTTCCCTGAGTCTATGGTCCTGGAAACCTTCGTTCCTTCCTCGACTATAGCTAAGAACCCCAAGACTATTCACACAAACCATCCCTGTGCTTTGTGTGATTTCCATGGCCATTATACCCACCTTTGTCCCCGCCTCGAGGACTTTCGCACCTCTCTAGTGGAAGTTTGCCAATACGAGGCCAAGCGCAATGAGTCCACCGCTCCATTATTTGCACGTTTTGCTTTGGAAAAACCAGAGGACACGAATACTCCCATTGGAATTCCCCCTCCTGACATCGAGATGACAGAGCCTTCATCCACCATTTTCTACCTATCATCATCCATGAGACCCTCGTTGGAAGTCCCCTTGGAGACTCCCCCTGATGTTTCGCCTGACCTCCCTTCAGTGATCACCCTGGGCTGAACATCGGTAGATCCTATATCTACTTACTCTTCTGTCACCCCTTGTGACAATGCGCATGTGAACCTCTCTTCTCATGATGATGAGTCAGGTAGCTTCACCGCGTCAGGTGGTCTTTCTTCCACCAGTCACCCCATCTTCTATTACGATGAAAACATTATGGAAGTATTTACCACCCCTGAATTTATCTTCCCCCCTTACATCGAACCCATGCATTCGAACCACATACACCTTGTGGCCATTACATTGACACCGAATTTTTGGGTAAGGGGGCACCCATATTTGAGAGACCAAGAGAAGCAATTATCCATAACTCTTCTAGTGCATCTCGTCGTGTTGACTCTAGTACCATCATTCTTCCCCATTTAGAAGAACCTCTAGAGTCCCACATCACTTCAGATCACTCTAGGGATCATACCCCTCATCATTCCTTCATATTACATCAGCAACCCAGTCCCCTAGATATTGTTGTTGACCAACCTATGGGTTTTCTAGGAAAGCACCAGTTCGTTATCTCCAAATCCTCTCTTTGGGATAGTGACACCATGGATGCCAACCTAGAAACCTAAGTCCATTTGCTTCATATATGCAGTACCAAAAGAGATTGGTAATCCCCCATTCTCGTTCTCGAACTGCATAACCATAACGAAAACAAATGGCACACCACATCATTTAAATGTGTTTAGATTACCCCTTTCTAAATACATTTTGGCATGACCATAAAATGCTTGGGGGCACCTATGCTCCTCAACCATAAAAATCTCAGTTCTCATCCAAAAACAGCACTGAAACCCCCTTTCTTTGAACAGGTCGCACTTTTCAGGTCATTTCCTGGGACAGGTCACAGTTTTCTGCCTAGTACCTGCTACCCAAGTCGCAGAACAGACCCAAAAAAGTGTGACCTATCTTGTTCATGAGCTCTGGGTGCCTAAACTGAAATTTATATCCCCTTAAATGAAGGAGTAGGGTAAGGCCTCTTAGCTGCAACTGACAAATCTCGATTCCAATGGTCGGTTTGTCCGCTATGATCGCCGCAAGATTTAGGGCCTTCTCTCCTCTCTACATTCACCATAGCTCCACATGCAAATGAGTGAATTTGGAGGGAAAATGCCTTATTAAAATAGAAACCCCTGATTTTCCTTTCGCCTACTGCGGCCAAGCAATAGCTCAGGTTGACAAACCATTTGTACCATTGTAAAGCACTCACCGAGCCCTCAAATGGGTATCTATTATTTTTTTTTTGTGAATTGATACATCACCAGGACACATTTTGTCCATGAAGCATCACTTCACTACTCCCCAAAATCGAATTTAATCACTTGAAACACTTGTACTTGGGGGCACCACTTTGTCCTCATACTTGTCCATGCTCATGTCGATTTTTGTCATGAGTAACCATCATGTACTCATGTTTTTATGGTCCCCATTGGACCTTTTCTGTGTGGCAGCACCATCGAGTCACCCTTGGTTAGAGCATCCGAGTTGAGTCATCATTGCATTCATGGAGTCTATCCTGAGTCCCTTTGTATCCTGCTATAGTCCTCCATCCTTCATTGCTTGGTTCCTCTCTTGTGTCGCACATTATGGCCTTCAGTCCCACTGTCCCCTATCCCTCATGATATTGTGTCAGTCGCTGCCAGGTCATCCATGCCCTTTATTCTCTAACAAGGGAAGTCGTCCGCCCACTACTCAGTACCCCCATTTCATCATCATCATTGGTGTCAATTTGTCAGTCGCTCTACTATTTTCTCTCATGCCTTAGTTGAGGATCCCTTATTACCTCACCTATGGCGGACCTCCATCTATCGACATCAGCTCATTCATTCCAAAAGATAGGTCTAGAGGGTTGTGTACCTTGTTTCCAGCTTCCACTCTTTTTCGATGCCTCGAATCAGGCAAAGGGACTCCTGATTTCCCTTTGACTTGATTGTTTCTCAGCTCCAACTCCTTTCAGCATGATCGAGATCCGTATACTTGATGGTCCAGTGATGCAGCAGCTGATATCAGTGATTCTTGGGTGTGTGTGAGATGTCTCAGCCCTCATGAGGGGGTGGCCCCCCACATACTCGGATGACCTCTTCATTACAGCCTTTGATGCAACTCTGTAGATTTTATGATGTCGGCCTCAGCCGCTTGCAACGCCTTTTTTATTGCATGTATCAGTCAGATTTTCAGAGCCCTTTCCTGTTTACAGGGGCATCTGGGTTGTATTTATATCTCATGTACTCAGATATTATTGTACAAGTCCTGGCTGTTATCCCAGGCATAATATGTATATGGGATTTTTTATCCATCAATAAATTTTGTTTCAGCAAATGATGGCTAAAACAAGTCTTATGGTCTTTAAGAATCAAATTTCCTGCAAAATTTATGACTTCTTACGACCCCTTTGTGTCCCTTGTCCTAAAAGTCATTTTCCCTGATATTTTCACTTCAAAACCCTTCAAAATCCTATTATTCCTTAAAGAAAGAAAACTTTTTCCTAAAAGGCTCCATTTTCATCATTTCATTCCCTCAATTTTTCATAAAATGCCCCCTTTCCTCTACATTTTCCTAAAAACCTTCAAAAAACCCCTTTTAAAAACCTATAAAACCCTTTTATTTGGTTCAAAAATGCTCATTTTTCCCTATCGGAACATCCAAAAAGGCTTTAAAAATCTTTGTTCCTTGCCTTTTATGACTTTTTTATATGTAGGCTTTAAGCCCCTGAGGGCTTAAGCCTTTCACTTCTTTGCTCCATATGTCCGAGCGCTATGACCAAGCGCCCAAACCCCATCGTATCGACATTTCTTCTATCAACCCACATTTCTTTTGAAAAAATTTCCTCACTGATGCAATTAGCTCCTTTATTTTCGCCCCTAGTCACTTCTCCTCCAGAGGAACATGCCCCAGCCCAAGCTCTTAAAGCCCCCTCCCCTCACCTTTTTCCCGCTCCCCTTGCAAAAGGCTTTCTCCCTTTATATTTCCTCCATCACCTTTGTAAAAATTCTGCTTAAATCTTGCCCATAGATACCTGTGATCTAACGGCAGCAATTCACCCCTGCCGTCTCTCCCTTCCTTTCCTTCTTTTCCCTTATCCCCACCTTATCACTCCACGAAATAATCCCAACCATTGATCTTTAAAGATCAACGACTATCATGCCTCCTCTCCTATCCTTCAGCCTCCCAAAAAATTTCTATCTGTCATCCTCACAAACGATCTCCGCGATCGATCTATGAGATCCGACGGCTGTTGTTTACTCCCGACGTCAAATCCCGTCGGGGCCTACCTCCCACTACCTCGTCGCCCATCCATTCATTTTTTGACACCTTGCTTCCACTATTTTTCTCCACCTGAGCATCTTTCTCCCTCGCGCTCATCCCTCCACCATTGGATCTGCCCCGCTTGATCCAACGGTCAACGTTTTGTTTTGCGCAGTTTCCACCACCTCATTTTAACAACCAAAACCCATGTGAGACCATTGGTTTTGTAGAGGCCATGCATCATCTATCAAATGAAAACCACTTACCGCACGAGGGTCACGCGAAAACCATTCGCGGTTTTTTCAAAACCACCAATCTGTAATTTCATGCCATATGCAATTTTAAACATGGTTTTTGCAGGTTTTCCCCATGAAACCTCCTCTACTCCTTCGCTTGCATACTTTTCCCCTCCGCATAAGCTCCTCCGCCTCCACTATCCTCTGCAAGTAGTTTCCCAAATATCACAAGATTTCATTAACATTTTTTCATTTTTTACAGGGGCTAATGGTAGTTCTGATGGCCCGAAAGCTTTCTCATCAAACATAATAAAATGGGGTTAAAGGTGACTATGCTCATGGCCAAAACAAGCAGTGAAATCATAAAAAGGAGTTACCATGGGTTACTTCCATGGTTTGAATGTGCTTTATTTGCACTGATTATATAATGAAGCCCTCAGCACTCCGACGATACCTGTTCACAACAGCGAAAGGCCACAGATGGTTTAAGCATAAAGATAAAGTTTCCAAGGCTTAAATTAAGCGAATATTAAATGAAGCACAGGGATTAAAGGTTGACACAGTGAATTAAAGAAAAAAAGGCCAAAAGCCAAAGAAAAAAGGGATATTCAAATGAATACAGTCAACAGAAAAAGTTTAAAGGCCCGAAGATTATTCTTAAGCCCTAAAAGTTGTATCAAAGGCCTAAATTAGTTGAACAATCAGCAAAAGGAAAATTGAAGACCGAAGAATAATAAATAAGGCATGATCAGCCTTAAAACACAAAATGACAGTTAAATCAGTGTTTTAAGGTATTAAGACAGATGGATCAGTAAAGGAAGCCTCCAAATGCCACATCAGTAAGGAAATTAAAGCAAAAAATGACACCTACAGACTTATTTTCTCAAAATAATACACAGTAAATGCACATTTAGAGATATTTTGCCAAAGACAGCTCAGAATTAATGGCCAGCCTACCAAAAACCCCCAAAGTCAACAATAGTGACTAAGGTTGATGAAATTTTAATGAAAAATCAATTAATGAGAGTTAATACATGTCATTTCTTCTCCACTAAGCCTCTCAAACGCCGAGAAGAACTTACTCTTCATTAATTGAACAAATTAACCCTTCTTACACTTCACCTCCTCATTCTTCTATAAAAAATCCAGGAGGAGCACATTGTAAGGGTTGGTCTTTGAATACTCATTGATTGTAAATAGCTATTGAGGCTGCTGAAGCTCTGTTTGTAATAGAAGAAAGATAAGTTGAGATGAGAAGTTTGAAGCTGTAAAGGCCCACTGGACTTGAAGATTGTAATTGGTTTGGACATCAAATATACAAGCTGATTTATGGGATCCTGGTCTATGTCAATGGTGATGTTTTTCTTATTGTAAATTGTTATTTTTCTCATGTTTTCTATACAGTCCATCTTCTCTGATAAAGAACCTCAAATATAGATTAGGATTTATTTTCAAGTACCCTAAATCTCACTGATAAATATTTATCTTTATGTTTTCTGCTAATTGTGTATTTGAGGATAATTCAATAGAGTATAACCAGTGAAGTGTTGGTAAGCCCATGTTTCCTGAGTACAACTTGAGATATTGTCTTTGAATGTTCTTCAAAAGTCTGCTAATTAAAGTTGAACTAGGGAAGTCTATGGTTAGCCTTGTCCTCTAGTTTCTTCTCCAACAATAGCTTTGAAAATTTCCCTAAGAGTATGCCAAAAGCAGGATAGGTTCAAAGCCCTTACCTGATCTAAGGCTATTCTTTGTTTATCTTAAATGTTGTCTTGAAAAGCCTGCTAAGTAAAGTTGAACTAGGGAAGTCTATGGTTAGCCCTGTCCTCTATTTTACCTCCAACAATAACTTTGAAAAGTTCCTTAAGAGTATTGCCAAAAGCAGGATAGGTTCAAAGTCCTTACCTGATCTTAGGTTATTCTTTGTTTATCTTTAATTTTCTCTATTGAGAATATGCTGAAAGCAGGCTAGGTTCAAAGTTCTTACTTGATCTTAAGCTACTCTTTGTTTTCCTTTGAGTATGCTGAAAGTAGGCTAGTTTAAAAGTCCTTACTTGATCTTAAGTTGCTCTTTGTTTTCTTATATGTTTGCTTCTTTCACCACTTCTTAAATGTTTCATACCATAAATCAACTTAAAGAGATCTGTTGACATAGATGACTTGCCCTATAGACCACTCTTGAAACCTATTGTCCAATTAAACCCTTTTATGACTCCATAGCCCAATGGATTGACACTATTTATTACTTATCTTATCAGCTAAACCATTTTCAACCTACTCACAACTCTACCCTTCAAAAAGACTTCCTTCATTTTAATGATATTCATCCCAACCAAACCAACAAAAGCCTTATGCTTTATAACTAGCCTAATATCATATCATAAGTATTAAAGATCATATCTTTGAAAACACTCATAAAGAGAGATCCCTCTCTGAATCTAGGAGGTCTAGATCCTAAGATTCCAAAGTGGTTTTGATGTTGGCTCTGCAGCGTTTTTTCTTGCCAATCTTGCAAACTACGGAGACCTAACAGAGTGGCAACCATACTGAGGAGATTTACTGAGTAATAGATAACTTCACAACTCAACAAACCCCTATTTTTCAATGAATCAAGTGTCACCAAGACTGGTTATTATGGATTGTTGATGGTGAACAACAACCAAACCTTGAAAACAAGTAAAAATCCTTCACCTGGCGACTCCACAACTCCCAAAAGACCAAATGACTCCACTGGAAGAAGACTCTAAATTGGTTGACCAGATACAGTGACCTCTTTTCTAATTTACAAACATGGATTCAGCTGCAAACGCAGAGGAAAAACTATTGGCCAAGATGGAAAGAATGTTGTACATGTTTGGAAAAATAATGGAAAGGTATGAGGCTAATTTATATTGATGATCTAGAGCAGCTCATGCTTTTTCCAGATCAAGAACAAACTCAACCACTACAAGACCTAGACAATGAGCAAGACATGTATGATGATCAAGACTTTATAGAAGATGATGAGCAAGGTTACATAGAAAAAAATGAAGAAGGTTGTCAAGAAAATTCTGACATCATACCTCTATCTTGTATTTCACTGTTAAGAGAGCTTTATGACCTTGAAAATGAAAGTACTAATAGTGAGCAATATTTTGAGGAAACAAGTAGACACTTGGAAAATGAAGAATCTAATATGGAAGGAGAACCGACACATATAGGGACTGTCCCTCTGTGTCACACCTCATTTCAGATTACACAAGAACAGTGGCATCCTGATAATAGAAAAGAAACAACTCATGAGCCTTGTATTCAAACTGAATATCACAAAAATCATGAGGATTTGTTTGAAATAGAAGAAGATCAGGAGACAGTAGAAAAACCTCAAGGTTTCCCTGTAAGCATAATTAAAAATCCCCTTGAAGAGGCTCAAGAATACATCCAGCCTCCAAACTAGTTAACACAAGAGAAAGATGACTGTTGTTCTTCTCTCCATGCTGAAAAAGAAATCCCTCTTTTGACAGAAGAAGAAATTGATCAAATATTAAACAAATAGCCAGCCCTCCAAATTTCATCTAAACAAAACACTTCTTCTCATCTACCTACTAAACCTTGTTGTCTTGAAACATAAAATAATCTTGTAGAACAACTTAAAGAAAAAAAACTAATAACCCAATATGTTTGATTGGTGAAATTGTTTATAATAATGATTATACAATTTTTTATTAGTCTGATGATGATAATGAGATGCAAAAAAAAACTAATCATGCAGGGAAACCAGCAGTTTATTGGTGTCATGAACTTCACTATCATCAGCTTGAAAGAAGTAATCAACCAATCCAATCCATCAGTAATGGCTTTCACATAAATGGAAAACAACAATCTATCAGTTTTAATGTTGATATTGAAAATAAAGAGGAATTTCTTGAGCGGGATGAGGATAAAGAACCTTCTCCTGAAAGGGTTGAGGTAATTAAAGATACCCCTACTCAAGAATATGATGATCTCTTCACAGAATACATTCCACTGAATCAGAGTATACCAGGACTACAAGAGGACAACACTGCCAAAAATGATGAATCCTCCAGTTCAAATAATAATGAAGATGAGGAAGATTTTATTTCTCAAAAGAATGTTTTTCTTGATCCAGTGAAGGAAAAAGTAATCCTAGTTGAGAACTATCTTTCAAATACTCACAACCAGGTATTATTCCAAGATCCCTACATTGATTTTTTGAAAACATTTAGAGAAGGGATGAAGGTTGTTAGTAGCAGTTTATTGTCAATTTCAAGGAAAATTTTTAGCACTGCTGCTAAGAGACAAGTGAGATGGGAGTGGCCTTTTTTTTAATCCATTGTGCTCAAAGAGATGAGCAAAGACCAGTCATGGAACCATCTAATTGACTGGATGTATTGGAAAAGAGAATTTCACAGCTAAACATGTAAATATTTTAGAGTTAGAATAGGTTAGATATGAAATAAAATAAGCTCAGCCTATGAGCATTTAGTTAGTTTTTGTTTTCTACTTTTGAATTTGAAAAAGAAATATACAAAAACAATAGAAAAAAAGAAAAGAGGGCAGAAATAAAACAAGAAAGGTACAGACCCATACCAAAAAGAAAAGAGAAAATATGAAAGTGTGCAAGCTTAAATGACAGTACCAAATAGAACATTGCTATTTAGTCATACAGCCTAATCATGACTATATAGTTTTCAATTTTCTGCTGATAGGTTAGTGAAGAAGATTTTCCAAAATGTTTAATCTTTGCTTATCAGTAGATTAGATTAAGATAGAAATAATTGGTTCTAATATGCTCAAAATATGAACCAAGAGAAAAGATAACAGCTCTAAAAAGATCAAAATTAGAGCTAAAGAAAGAGTGAAGGATGTCTTTTATTTTTCAGATCTTAAGCCTTCACAGTTTTGTTTTAAATTTCTGCAAATAAATTCTATGTGCAGCTTGTACATACAGCCATAGAAACCATGGTAAATCAGACAGTCTAATCCTGATTTGACTGTGTTTAAATTTCTGCTTTAGAAAATAGAGAATAAGGTCTGCCGGACTGTTTAATCCTGGCAGATAGTAGCTTAGGTAGAGAATTCATGAGTTCAACTGTTTAATCTGAACTCATGGTAGAAATAAGGGTAGATTTATATTATCTTTTCCTGTTTTCAAAAGAATAAAATGTTGATGACAAAGGTCTGCAAGTCAAAATGCACCTTATGAAGAAAAAATGTTAGGAAAAGTAGGCTGTGTAGGTAGAAAGTTTGGGAGAAATTTGTTTGCTGATAAGAAATACTGAACATATTTTTTAAAACAGCATGATCAAAGAAGAAGCAAGTTTTCAATGGATAAGGCACAGGTCTGCATCCCAGAGAAAAAATTTCTGAAGTTTTTAACACCTCCAAGGAGCTGCCATCCCCAAGTGGAGCCACTATTAGCCATCAGTAAATTTTGTTTCAGCAAATGATGGATAAAAAAAGTCTTATGGTCTTCAACAAACAAATTTCCTACAAAATTTTTTACTTCTTACGGCCCCTTTGTGTCCCTTGTCCTAAAAGTCCTTTTCCCTGATATTTTCACTTCAAAACCCTTTAAAATCCTATTGTTCCTTAAAGAAAGAAAAATGTTTCCTAAAAGGCTCCATTTTCATCATTTCATTCCCTCCATTTTTCATAAAATTCCCCCTTTCCTCTACATTTTCCTAAAAACCTTCAAAAAACCCCTTTTAAAACCTATAAAACCCTTTTATTTGGTTCAAAAATGCTCATTTTTCCCTATCGAAACATCCAAAAAGGCTTTAAAAATATTTTTTTCTTGCCTTTTATGACCTTTTTATATGTAGGCTTTAAGCCCCCGAGGGATTAAGCCTTTCGCTCCTTTTCTCCATATGTCCGAGCACTATGACCAAGCACCCAAACCATATCGCATCGACATTTCTTCTATGAACCCGCATTTCCTTTGCAAAATTTTCCCCGTTGATGCGATTAGCTCCTTTATTTTGGCCCCTGGTCACTTCTCCTCCATAGGACCATGCCCCGGCCCAAGCTCTTAAAGCCCCCTCCCCTCACCTTTTTCTCAGTCCACTTGCAAAAGGCTTTCTCCCTTTATATTTCCTCCGTCACCTTTGTAAAAATTCCGCCTAAATCCTGGCCATGGATCCATGTGATGTAACGGCGGAAATTCACCCCCGCCGTCTCTCCCTTCCTTTCCTTATTTTCCCTTATCCCTGCCTTATCACTCCATGAAATAATCCCAACCGTTGATCTTTAAAGATCAATGGATATCATGCCTCCTCTCCTATCCTTCAGCCTCCCGAAACCTTTCTATCTGTCATCCTCACAAATGATCTCTGCCATTGATCTATGAGATCCAACGGCTCTTGTTTACTCCTAACATCAAATCCCACTGGGGCCTACCTCCCACTACCCCGATGCCCATCCATTTATTTTTTGACACCTGGATTCCACTATTTTTCTCCGCCCAAGCATCTTTCTCCCTCGCGCTCATCCCTCCACCATTGGATTTGCCCCGCTTGATCCAACGGTCAGCGTTGTGTTTCACGCAATTTCCACTACCGCGATTTAACAACCAAAACCCATGCGAGACTGCTAGTTTTGTAGAGGCCATGTGTCATCTTATGATCGGATTGCGTTCGATCAAACGAAAACCACTTACCTCCTAAGTGTCACACGAAAACCATTCGCAGTTTTCACAAAACCACCAATCTGTAATTTCGCGCCATCTCCAATTTTAAACCTGGTTTTCATAGGTTTTCCCCATGAAACCTCCTCTGCTCCTTCGCCTGCATACTCTTCCCCTCTACATAAGCTCCTCCGCCTCCGCTATCCTCTGCAAGTAATTTTCCAAATATCGCAGGATTTCATTAACGTTTTTTGGTTTTTTACAGGGTTCAATGGTATTTCTGAAGGCCCGAAAGCTTTCTCATGAAACATAATAAAACGGGGTTGAAGGTGACTATGTTCATGCCCCAAACAAGCAGCGAAATCATAAAAAGGATTTACCAGGGGTTAATTCCATGGTTTTAACGTTCTTTATTTGCACTGATTATATAATGAAGCCCTCAGCACTCCGAAGATACCTGTTCACAACAACGAAAGTCCACAGATGGTTTAAGCATAAATATAAAGGTTCCAAGGCTTAAAGTAAGCGAATATTAAATAAATAATAGGGATTAAAGGTTGACACAGTGAATTAAAGACAGAAAGGCCAAAAGCCAAAGAAAAAAGGGATATTTAAATGAATATAGTCAACAGAAAAAGTTTAAAGGCCCGAAGATGATTCTTAAGCCGTAAAAGTTGTATCAAAGGCCTAAATCAGTTGAACCGTCAACAAAAGGACAATTGAAGACCAAAAAAGAGTAAAGAAGGCATGATCAGCCTTAAAAAAAAAAATCATAGTTAATTAGTGTTTTAAGGTATTAAGACAGATGGATCAGTAAAGGAAGCCTCCAAATGCCACCTCAGTAAGGAAATTAAAGCAAAAAATGACACCTACAAACTTATTTTCTCAAAAGAATACACAGTAAATGCACATTCAGAAATATTTTCCCAAAGACAGCACATAATTAATGGCCATCCTACCAAAAACCCCCAAAGTCAACAATAGTGACTAAGGTTGATGAAATTTTAATGAAAAATCAATTAATGAGAATTAATGCATGTCATTTCTTCTCTACTAAGCCTCTCAAAGGCTGAGAAGCACTTAATCTTCATTAATTGAACAAATGAACCCTTCCTACACTTCACCTCCTCATTCTTCTATAAAAACTCCAGGAGGAGCACATTGTAAGGGTTGTTCTTTGAATACTCATTGATTGTAAATAGCTATTGAGGTTGTTGAAGCTCTGTTTGTAATAGAATAAAAATAGGTTGAGATGAGAAGTTTGAAGCTGTAAAGGCCCACTAGACTTAAATATTGTAACTAGTTTGGAAATCAAATATACAAGCTGATTTATTGGATCCTAGTCTATGTCAATGGTGATGTTTTTCTTATTTTAAATTGTTATTTTTCTCATGTTTTCCATATTGTCCATCTTCTCTGATAAAGAACAAAAATATAGATTAGGATTTACTGTCAAGTACCCTAAATATCAATGATAAATCTTTATCTTTATGTTTTCCGCTAATTGTGTATTTGAGGATAATACAATAGAGTATAACCAGTGAAGTGTTGGTAAGCCCATGTTTCCTGAGTACAACTTGAGATATTGTCTTTGAATGTTCTTCAAAAGTCTGCTAATTAAAGTTGAACTAGGGAAGTCTATGGTTAGCCATGTCCTCTAGTTTCTTCTCCAACAGTAGCTTTGAAAAGTTCCCTAAGAGTATGCCAAAAGCAGGATAGGTTCAAAGTCCTTACCTGATCTTAGGCTATTCTTTTTTTATCTTAAACGTTGTCTTGAAAATTCTATTAAGTAAAGTTGAACTAGGGAAGTCTATGGTTAGCCTTGTCCTCTAGTTTACCTCCAACAGTAACTTTGAAAAGTTCCCTAAGAGTATTGCCAAAATCAGGATAGGTTCAAAGTCCTTACCTGATCTTAGGTTATTCTTTTTTTATATTTAATGTTTTCTATTGACAATATGTTGAAAGCAGGCTAGATTCAAAGTTCTTACTTGATATTAAGCTATTCTTTGTTTTCCTTTGAGTATGCTGAAATCAGGCTAGGTTAAAAGTCCTTACTTGATCTTAAGTTGCTCTTTGTTTTCTTATATGCTTGCTTCTTTCACCACTTCCTAAATGTTTCATACCATAAATAAACTTAAAGAGATCTGTTGACATAGATGACTTTCCCTATAGACCACTCTTGAAAATTGTTGTCCAATTAAACCCTTTTATGGCTGCATACCAATGGATTGACAATGTTTCTTACTTATCTTATTAGCTGAACCATTTTCAACCTACTCATAACTCTACCCTTCAAAAAGACTTCCTTCATTTTAATGATATTCATTCCAACCAAACAAATAAAAACCTTGTGCTTTATAACTAGCCTAATATCATATCATAAGCATTAAAGATCATATCTTTGAAAACACTCATAAAGAGAGATACCTCTCTGAATCTAGGAGGGCTAGACCCTAAGATTCCAAAGTGGTTTTGATGTTGGCTCTGCAGCATTTGTTCTTGTCAATCTTGCAAACTACAGAGACCTAATAGGATTCATTATCATGTTGTTTATCTGGCTCATGTTTATGCCAGCATGTACTATATTGTTCAGTCCCTTGTTTACTGGACGCCTTATTCTTTGAACTTTGTCTCGGTGGCCATAGGTATGCCTCCCCTGCCGCCTATAGCACAGGTACAAGAGACTTGTCGAACTTGTAAGTCTCTCACCCTCAAGGTATAGTATTCTCAACACTTTACTCTACCTTATATTTCTCTCTCTGACTTCCCCTTTGATGTCTAGTGATTGAGTTCTTACAACTTACTTCGGTCATACGATTAGCTCCTAATGCTCGCACGCTGGGGGGCAATCTGTTACACCATTTTTTGGTCATCTAACCTATTATTATTAGATGGACCCAAGTACACCATATAAGACCAATTTTTCGCTAAGTAAAATTTCTTTCACTATGAAAATAACTTAGTAAACCACCTTTATTAAGTTTTTTATGGTTTAAACAGGAAACCCCATGAGGAAATATTAAATAAATCCATATTTGATTGATTTTCCTCAAGGAATAATTAGTTAAATAGTATTTAATTAATATTCTTGATTATATTTAACCCAAAACAAGTAAATTAATTAGAAAAATCATTATTTCTCTTATTATTTTCTAAAGAATAATTATTTAAACCTTATTTAAATAATATTCTTTGTTAAATATGACTAAATCACCCATAAATAAATAAATTATTATTTATTTGATTATTACTCAACCACATCCTTAAAATGATAAATAAATCATTTATTTATTTATTATTTACAAATAAAGGGATTTGATCCAAGTCAAATTCCTTTTCCCTCCAACAAATATAATAAAATATTCTATAAAAGTTGGATCTTGATTTGGTTAATAATATTTTAATTATGCACCAATATCTAGACTAACTAAATATTTTTTTATAAATAGAAGGGTTTTCCCATTCATTTACCACCTTTTGTTGCCTAAATATCACTCTGGATCTATACTTTTGGTCTCACTATTGATCCACCATCATAGTCATATTTTGCTACCATTTTTGTCTAGGTTTTCTACACCATCAAGGGAGAGAAGTTTTAGATCTGAAGTGCTGAGGACTTACAAGAACCCATCCCATTGAGCAGAACTGGTAACAACCTTCTATGTTTTCCTCCCAGGTGCCATTAATACAAAATTCATTCAACATATTCTTGTCTTCTCTATTGGATGTATGGAGAAAGTCTTGTTTTTCTACTATTTAATGTCTTCTAATGCATATATCTAGATTTTTGCAACATTTATCTTGATCACCTAACTGCATATCTGACGATATTGACAGCCATCTTTGCTGTTAGGGCTATTTGTTATGCATTGCTAAAGTGGTCTTTTTTCGTACGCTTGGAATTAAGATTCATACTAACAGTGGTAGTTTTCTCAACTTTACTACCATCCAATGTAGTCCAGGAGTGTTGTGTGGTTGAAGAGGATGATGTATCTGTCATCATGACATTTTCTAACTCATTTATTTTCTTCCATACATAGAAAGACATCCAAAGGTGTGTTCTATCCATGTATGACTTCCACTCATTTGCTTGTCTGAGTTTTTCTTCTCTGGGGGTACTGAGGTCAAATGCTTCTGCCTCAGGATGTGTAATTAAATCCCAATTTAACATATCTTTCATCCATTAGGTATTTATTCTATGTTGTTCACAACCATCCATCATGAAGAAGAACCTATGCATCTCTGGCACTAATGGCTTCTTGCAATCATCAGGAAAATAAATAAATCTCAAACTTGGAATTGGGTTGCCCATTTGTTCAAGGTAGCCTAGGCCATATTTGGGCATATTAGGTGGCCTCATTCTGCTAAACATTTCTGTTAATCTTGGATATTCATTTTCTAATGAAGGTAATTCATTCATTATCAACACATGATCAGACTCATGAGGAAAATGAATGTCTGAGCATTTTGGGTTTGGACATGGACTTAGAGAAGTAGAAGGTGGGGCTTCTCCAGTCCTGGGATGATAATTTTCATGGATGACAAGTTCATAAAGAATACTCAAATTCACCTTGGTTTTACAACTGGGACAGATTACTTCCAAGGAGGAAAAATTTACTATTTGAGAAAATTCAAACAAATCAATATGCTTACAAAAAGAATGTGAAGAACAGGCTGAATCAACTTATTTTGGATTTCTATACAAAGGAGAACTTCTACAGGCTTGTTCTATTCTCCTGTGGTCAATGGTAGATCTTCTGGGGAAAGACAAGACTATAGAAGACTGGTTTTCTTAGATGCTTGCAGAAGTAATACTTTGTATGCCTAGAGGTTTGGGATTATTTACAACCCAGTGTTCAGGGAAACTTAGATCTTCCCATTTTATTACATGGTGTTCTATATTTTGGTTTTTGGGATCTGTAAGAACAACCACGCTAGACTTTGAGTCTTTACTGGGTGTATGCAAGACTGCTGGATATAGGGTATCAGTGTGTCTAAAACACCCTCGGGTTTGAATGGCAATGTTATGTATTTTTCTTGACATGTCAAATCCAGATGTTTGGATTTGCAACTGAAGAATATCACTGATAGTTTCATCAAAGACATAAACTCAAAAATTTGG
Source organism: Pinus albicaulis (assembly GCA_034641835.2). NCBI lineage: Eukaryota > Viridiplantae > Streptophyta > Pinopsida > Pinales > Pinaceae > Pinus > Pinus albicaulis. The sequence goes on along the minus strand of CM076584.1, from coordinate 405,871,251 downwards.
ATAGCAATCAAAATATACTAGGCCATTAGACAAAGGAGCAACAATCCCACCTATTAAGGAATCAGTGTATTTGTTATGGGTTAGATCTCTGACTGTGGATAAGACAAAAGTATTGAGCCCTCTATGAGTCAGAGCATTGATTCCTATTCTTATGCAACCCAAATGTAAATACTTTGTGTTTAACCTTTTAGCTTTGGCTTGAAGTTGTTTAGGATCAAGAAGGGGAATAGACTGTACACAATCAAAATTTTCTTGTATTTGACTGATGGATTATTTAATAGAAATTTTGGTTGCAGATTTTAGATGGAAGATAGAAAGATCATAATATACTTTAGATGAATTAATACTAGGCAACTTCCATCTAGGAGATGGCTGACTCTCAAAATATTCTAGTTCAGCAGAGTTTATGACACGACTAGAAGAAGAAGCAAACATATCCTGAAGGGGATTCTCCTGTGCTGATTCTTTCTAATCTATTTCATGAAAAGAAACAGATCTTCATGCAGATTCCATCCTTCAATAAATATTTGATTTTTAGTACTAACCTTCACGAAACAGATGACACTTCTAGCTCTGATACCAATTTTACACAGGGGCTTCAACGAAGCTTGCAACAACAACACAACTGCTTGGCCTTAATGAATCTCTTCTCCGTGTAACACACTATTCGCCTTTACACAAACCTACTCAAGTTTTTCACACTCTAGCGTCCTTCTTCACCACTTCCCTGCCTTTAACATATTGGCGTCCTGTCAACCCTTTGGCGAACCCCTCGTGAACCTCTGGCGAATCTCAAGTGAAAAATAATGGACACAAATACTACCTCAACAGAATTTTTAAAAAATTCTCAGAATTTCAGTACTCAAATGCAGAACAAAATAACACTCTTTCTTTATTGATCTTTCAAGATGGATTACAGATTTTAATTACAAACTTATATGTTCTTTTATTGAGATCGACTGTGTTGGAATTTATCAAACTTTGCTTCTTAATAGATATGAAATCTTACTGAAGGCTTCATAGCCAAATCACAGACTCAGTCTCTGAACTTTAACACAACACACATATGCATAGACCTAAAAATCCAACCACTTTAGGTTCTTACCAGTGCTCGCACACTGATACGCAGGCTTCTCGAATTTACTTAGACAAACATAAACTGATAACTTCTTCGTGATGCAAGCAGTTCAGACTTTCGTCCACAAATGTAGAGTAGGAAGAACTGATATCAATTTCAGACTCTGTAAACCAAAACTCTTAGACTCTCTAACTTCACCACCTATCAGCCGATGCCGAATAAATGAGCCTTACCCTCCTTATATAAGAATGGAGAGGGGAAAAGCATCTCACAGCTAGCCTTATTTTCCAAAAATAATTTGTACAAATCAATTTGTCGGAGAGATGTGGGGTTAAACCCCACCATATTTCGGAGAAGTGTACCAAGTCTCTTGTGAAATCGAATATTTTTACAAGAGGGAACAATCACGATAAAGCATAGTGGATGCTTTTTGCTACAGAAAGCCCACGAGAAAACTGTATCTCTTCATTATTACATAGAGGATGCTTTTTACTGAAAATCCCTCGAGAAAAATGGTCATTGTAACTCCGTGACTAGACGTCATCATACATAGTGGAGACTTTTTGAAAGGAGTCCACTAAAACCTTCATTACAATGGGGTGATTTCTGGAAATCTAAATATTTTGTACAAATCCTCATCCCCTGCTTTAGTATATATTCTACTGACTATCATTGGTTTTCAGAATACAATCTAGTGTTTGATCTTTGTCATGAAAATCCATTCACGATGCCGCTTCATGTATTTCTCCAATATGTCATATTCTGAATAATGAATCAAATCTATGACGGTCCTGCACGGAGAATGAAAACATTCAATATTAAAACATTTATCACATTCTGACTAGAAAGTGGATTCAAAATACAATGGGTCCATGGCAGTTTTTTTGATTCCATAATCATCCCACCATCTTTGTAACCATTCACATTATCGATTTCGCTGCATGATCCATGTAGGCCCGAACATTACTTTGGTATAATGATTTTCATCCTTCCCATCAACATTCATGATGTCCCACCATAGTTTCTTACAATCTGAAAAATTATAAACCGTGTTAGGAAAAATGATGGAAGGATCACTTCTAGGCCACGTAGGCATATCCATCCAGCCTACATCTCTTGTCCTATTTATACAAAAATATCTGTGATAAACATTTCTTCTGTTGCTTCCTTCAGTCCAGATCATAGAAATATCATGGAAAATACTTCCCAAGGCTTCTTCAGCATTATGTGATGCACTCATACTTTTAGAATAAATCATGTCATGTATCCATATACTCCCTTTAGGATACAATTTTCTTTCAAGAACATAGTGTTGTATGTCTAAATGTGGCTGAACATTTGCATCTAACACTTTTGTGTTACACAACTGCCAAGTTGGCTGCGATTCTGAGTAGTATTTTTGGCAATCTTTGGTATCTGAAATGGATCTAAGGACTTCCGTTTGCTGAGTGTTATCCCACTCAGTGACTATCACCATAATATGATCTCCCTTCACACTGAAATCAGACTAAATATATTCTCTACTTAAGAAATCTGGAAAACTGTTATTTTCTCCTTTAATGTGTTCTACCTCAAATTCAAAGTTTGCAAATAAAGCCTGCCATCGAGCAAACTTGGCTTCACCAGGATTTTTGATATCTTTCTTTAAAACCTTCTTCAAAGTAAAGGCATTAGTCCTTAACAAAAATTTCTTATTTACAAGATGAATTTCAAATTTATCTACATAATTCCATGCTACCTTTACCTCTTTTTCAAAAGTATAATAATTTCTTTCTGCAGGATTCCATGTACCGGAGGAAAACCGTACAACTTCCTCTTGTCCATCCTTCTTTTGCTTCGGAACTCCTCCCCACCCTAATTCACTGGCATCTGATTCAACAATTTTAAAAGTGTCATCATCAGCAACATATAAAATGGGAGGTGATCTGGCTTTACTTTTCATTTTTCTAACTGCTGTGGTATGAGCATCTAACCAAGGCAGTGGATTTTTCCTCAATATTTGCTTTATTAAACTTCTAACTTTGGCACAGTCCTGGTAGAAATTTCTGACATAGTTTAGACAAACCAAAAATATTTGCAACTGAGTTTTTTCTATAATTACATCTAGAAACTTATCTGCAAATTCCAAAGCATGTTTTTGCAAGGATATTTGACCATCTTTGATAGTGTGACCAATAAATTCAATAGAAGTTTGAAATAACTCTATATTCTTCTTACTGAGAACTAAACCATTATTTTTTACCACTTGGAAGAAAATATTTACATGCTTAAAGTGGTCTTGCACATTTTTAGAAAATACTAAAATATTGTCAATATAAACAATCAGCCAATCAAAGAAAGGCTTGAAGATGGAATCCATGACTTTCTGAAATTTTGATGGTCCATGTTTTAGACCAAAGCGCATTGCATTCCATTCATAATGGCCTGCTGGCACACTGAATGTAGTCTTGAATTTTTCTTCTTCTCTTATAGCCACCTGCCAAAATCCATATTTCATATCAAATTTAGAGAAGATTTTGGCTTCTGCAATTATAGCCAACAGATCTCCCTTGTGGGGAATTGGATAGGTATTCTTGACAAGCACATTGTTTAGAGGCTTATAATTTATGACCAGTCTGGGAATTCCTCTAATCTGTTCTGATCTTTTGTTCACATAAAATTCATAACAATTCCAAGGACTGTTTGATTCTCTAATCAATTTCCTATCCATCAAATTTTTAATCTGCTTTTCACATAATTCTCTGTACTCTTTATTCATCGGAATGGTTTTTCTTTTGCAAGGTCTTCCTTCTTATTGTTACTTGTAAGGAAGCTCAACATAATGTTTCTTTCTATGCCAGAAAGCATTTGGCTCTTCTACACAACATTCCTTTTCAATTTTCTCTTTGAGTTCAGAGATTTTTTTTTTTTACAATAGGAGTCAGGAGTTGTTCTCCTATCTTCGTGGTTGCCTTAAGATCTTTGAGTTCAATAGTTTATTACTGGCATTTTCAAGTTGTCACATGGCTTAGACCATGGTTGAGACACGAGGAGTAGATATGTATGGAAACTTGATTGTTTTCATACCCCCATCAGACTTCGGAACTGTAATAAAATAACTAGCTTTATTGTTCTTTAGTCTGGTTGAAACATGTGGTTCCACTACAGCCAGAAACACATTTCCAAGAATGAAATCTCTGGGGATGTCAGCTACTGCAAACTTCAATTTTATGCAATGTTCATCAAAACAAATTGAAGCTTGTGGAACTTCATAGTGTAGGTATTTGTTTCCTAGCCCGACTACCTGTCTAAAAGCTTTTACCCAGAATTTGGCTAGTATGACCTTTGAATTCAAGACATTTACATCTGCACCTAAATCTATTAATTTTTTTAGGGTAAACATCTTCCCTTTAATACAGATGTCTAGCATAACATGATGTTGTTGGTATTGGATTGTAAGGATTCACATGTCTCTAAATCCAGTAGCATTATCTCTTCTACCCTTGAATATTTCTACATTTGTATTTATGGTGGGTGCAGTGTATGATTCTTCATCTTCTTTTTCATTCATTGGAAGCTTGCCTTTTTCTAACTAAGAAACCTTATTTTATAGAGTAGATATTTCAGATTTGAGAAAATGGATTTCTCTACTTACCTCCCCCAAAGTGAGTGAACGAACTTTCCCTTGCGGTTGATCACACTAGAAGGATTTAGTATTTCGCTCATATGATGCATCAAAAAACAAAGGTTTTCTGTTGGAAGAAGATTTCTTTGTGGAATGAACTTGAGTGAGAAAAGCTTCGAGGAGTTTTTATTTCATGTCTCCTTCTTCAAGTGCACGGATTTGTGATAGAATTTTTAATTTAGCATCATCAGTAGTTTGAGCTATCAACACCTATTATTTCAGTTGTTGTTTAGTGCTGAAATCTTCACAATATGAAGAACTATCATCATAATATTCAGAATCAGAAGAATATTTACAATTACAATATTCTGAATCTGAACATAAACAATTTTCCATATGAGCATTAATTTCTTCAGCAAATGAGTCTGAGGAATAAGAACTGGAAGAATCTGAAGATGGACTTTCTAGCTGTTGTTGTTGTAACTGTTCCCTGAGAACAATGTTTGGGAAGTTTTCAGATCGGTGACTCTTTGACCCACATTTATAGTGCAACATAGGAGTCTCTATTTTAACAGCTTTTTTCCCTTTTTCAAGAGCTTGAGATTTCTTGCCTCCATTTTTTCTAAATTCTTCTCCAACACGACATTTGTTGGAGGTGTGCCCTGGCTGGCCACATAACCAACATGTCAACCTATTCCACTTTTCTTGCTTTGAGGAATGCAAGTGGATATCAAAAGGTTGATAATAATGGGTCCTAGGGATATATTTATAGTATCCCTTTTTAGATCTGTGAGGGTTATGTCAGAGAATCCTTGTCAAAAATAGAATCTGTAGAAATCAAAGTTGATAAGGAAATGCATTCTACACAAGGATTGATATATGACCTAATTAGAAAGTTTGAAAATTTATTAAACTACATAATTCCAAGTTTTGAGTAGAGTACATAACACATTCCACAACATATTAAACTATTAAAGTCAAATGGAAATTTATTAATGGTTTGTAGAAAAGCATGTACAAGTTTTTACTCCGCAACTTATTTACATCCGCAAAGTTGAGAAAATGGTCTTTGCCCATCCTGTGTCTTAAATATTGTCTCTCTTGAAATTAATGTGTTATAAATATGTTTTGAGAAATAATGGAGCCAATTTTTACAGGCGCATGAAAAAAAAAACTACAGGTTTATTGTGTGTTTGATGCCCAGGCTCCTACAATTCACCCACATTTACACTTTTTTGTCGCATATAAATTGCCTTCCCAGTTTTTTTTGTCAAATAAAGTTAAATCAATACCCCCAAATTAACTTCAATACTCCATCCGCGTATGGAGGCACTTTCACAGTTGAAGTAGTGCTTAACACATTGTTTTTTTTATTTCTGCGTGCCTAAATAATGTATATGCATTATCATGTTTTATCCTTTCCAATGTTAAGACCTCAGATAATTTTAAATATATCTCTGGACTTTAATCCCCCACAATATAGATCCATGACAGTCCTAAGTCCCAACCATCGGAAAATTTAATGTATAAAAGCCGATACACCAACTTCCTCAACCAATGATACCACGAGAGAATAGATTGACCCTCCTTTATACCTTCTAACCTTATAATCAAGGTTACAACACTTCTGGCTTATATTAATAACCCGACTATCTTGACAATGAGACACTTTAATATAATTAGGCCCTTGGCCCACATATACAATCGATGGGTTTCAATTAAATTCAAATGCCCATACCTTGAGTTATCTTCCATGCTATTTTGAGTGCGATCACCATTCGATGAGCCAGCCTCCAGATCGGACGGCGTACTTCGATATCGCGTTGATTTCACCATCGATAGTTATCGCGCGATGAGGGAGCAATGAGGGTGGTATCGCCCTGTCGATGTGGCAGCTTTTCACAGGATCCTGTGATGTTTGAGTGGTTTCAATTCCGTACAAAGGCGGTGCAATATGGGTGGGTTTGATTTCGCAAACCCGCTTCGAATTGTGAACAGTGTTTGACCGGGGTACCACCAAGGTTAACACAAATATTGTTATTCATTCCGACGAGTTGACTCTAGGTTTGAATCTTGGGACAACACTTTCAGTTCGCAACAAAACAAACTTATTTCTTTATAGTGAGGCTTTCACTCCTAGTTGAGCTCACTGTGCTATGGGAAATCCAAAACTACAGGTCACATTCTTTCAATGGCTAACAGAATGCACAAACCACACCTACAACAAGGGCTCAATGCATCCATTCATGGCCTCTTACAGGGATTATAATGACATAACACCTTCTGGTAATTCGATGGGGAAATTACACACAACCACAGACAAGGGGACTTGCAAGGCCTAAACACAGAGACTTTTCTCCAACCATTAGCATAAAAACGAAGGTTCAACCACTCCAGAATTAAGAAGTTGCACACCAGAGACCAATTCAATCACCCCCAGATAATCAATAAACATCGGATTTCATTCACCAAAGAGAAAAATGCTTAACACATACACAATATTTACTGTGGAACTCCTCCTAATTACGATACAATTGAAGTACACACACATCGTCCCAGAAACCTACTCGGGATTATATCACACAAAATTTAATCAATTAACGCAATACATCTGGGAACAATTTCTTCATAATATCAACATGAAATTACTTACAAAACTCTGCTTTGACCAGATTTTCTGTTACAGTGGCCCTCTACAACCTCTTATCTTTGAACCGATCTCTAGCTCTATGCTCCCTTTATACTCTACAGGTGTTTACATTTATACAAACACAAATGAGTCGATTCGACTTCTTTACAGCTTGACAGAACCTCTTGAAATTCTCTAGTTCCTAATTTTAGACTTCAAACTGAAACTATTGAAACTGATCCTAAATCTACTCATACCCTTGGCTATCTCTTCATATTCCTATATTAACCAATTTCTCATGTTCTCAAATTACTTAAGAACAATTACAATTCCCTACCATGTTTATTCAAAATATTAATATTTACAAGAAATTTTAAGAACATGGGACCCCCTATTTCTACTGAGATACAAAGTGTTTAATTGTGCCTAATGCCCCTGCATCAAACTCCCAAGTTTCAATTTGTTCATGATCTCCTGATCATGTTTCTTTAATCCCTATCTCCCGGATCCCATACTCTGTTTTGTTATTGTTCATCAACTACATCATCCTTCAATTGCATTTCTCCAGGTCTCCAAATCTATTCTGCAATCTGCCCCCAGCTATGCTTTCACAATCTGCCTCTATCTTTCTTTTGCTAAAACTCTCCTGCTTGCCTGCTACTATCTGATGCTCTTGAGTCACTCTCATCATCAGCTCCCTGATGTCTTCAATTTCTTTGTCCAGCCTATCTTCTAGTTGGAAATTTCCTTGCCTGTTGCTACCTTCAAACTCTGTTGTTTTCAATATTACTACTGTCAATGTCTTCAAAATTCTCAATGTGATTGTTTTTTCTTTTGCAGATGTCATTCCCCATGTTGCTTTAGCTGCCACCATGGGTGTTGTTGTCTCCCTAACTTCCTATCCCTCTGCAACATTTTTACTTCGCTCATCACCTGCAATTCTATTGGTAGAAAATAAATCATCAATTGATTGTCTTCCTACAGTGACATACTCATCCAGTATACTAGTAAACAGAATTAGGCTAGTATCTGCTACAGCTTCGAGCATATTTTCTTCAGTGTCTGAAATTTCTTCCTCTTCTTCAATGGCCTCCAACAAACATTTCAGCCATCTCTTTTGTGTTTGTTTTACATCTTCCTTCGGCAACAATTTTTCTTTTCCCAAGACAATTTCAAAGGATGAATTGTCTTCTGCATCACCGGTACACATAAACAAACTGTCAGTGTTAAAACCATGAGACCCAATGGTCTCAATTGATGACCTAGTCACCAATTTTTCTCCTGGAAATTCTAAGTCTGCTCAAGACCCTTAAATTTTTCATCATCTTTCTCTTCAACTGTCAAAGCCATCTCCATTGCTCCAATCACCATGTTAAAATGATGATCATTCCCTATATTTTCAAAAAACATATTTTCCTTCTTATTCACCTCTCTGACAACTTTCAACTGTTGTTCTTCCTCTTTCTCTGCATTATTAACACATGAATTATCAACAGTAAAATTCCAAGGTCTCAATACCTTCTTCTTCTCTAAAAACACATCAGTATGTTGTCCAGAACTTCTTTCCAAATCTTCTGTCAGCACTCCAGCATGTTGATATGCATCCTTCATGAGACTATCAGCTAGTCTCACTTTTCTTCCATCATCTGCTCCATGAACTCCATCCATGAAGATCTTCCTGCCTTACTTCCCCAGCAAATCAGCTTGTGCATATGTCCTCTGCTTCTCCAAATCTCTTCTTTGAAAAACCAACCTCCTATACAATTCCACAACTTCAGTAGGAATAGATTTTGGGAACCTTACAAAACCTTTTATACCTCTGCTTGTTCTTGACCAATCCTCTGCTGGCCCTTCTCTCTCAGCCTCAACACTCTGCTGAATATCTTCACTTGACTCTCCTTTCTTCATCTCTTCCTGAGATCTCACTATCTCAGCATTGATCTGAATAGATTTCAGATTCAATGTCTCTCCCTCAAAAAACCTTAAAGTTTTCTCATCTTCCAGCAGTGTACCTGCAAACATATACAACTTTTTAGTATCCAAATCACAAGACTTTTCAGTCTTGGTTGCTTCCCCAAGCACTTCTTCTTGAACAGATCTACACATGGAATCTTCAATTTCCATCCTTGCCTCAAGAACTCTAGGTTCTTTTTCCTCTGTGGAGTCTGTCATTACCTCACATTTGTCGGACTCAAAAACACAAGCCCTCAGATCATCTGGACTTGTCCAATAACTCAGGAAATCTTCAATGACTTCCTCTTCAGCAAGACAAGCTTCTTGTTGCCTCGAGTCTTCACCATGTCTCACAAGATCTCTTGTAGATCTCCACTCTCCGTCTGTGCTCTGCTCTACCTCACAAGCATAATTTTCTTCTTTCAACTCAGCTGCTCTGAGTTCTTCTCTCAATAAGGCAATCTTATTTTGCCTCAACCTCAACTGTAATGGTTTCCAATCTACTCTCTCTTTCATGAGCCAACCAACTCTCTGGCTTTCTTCTATCATTCTCTCTAGTTTATAAACCTGCTTTGTAATCTCAGCTATCTCTTTCCACCATTCTTCATCAGTGGATTTCTCCTTCATGCCATTTTCTTTGGCATCTTCTTTCTTTCTTTGGTTGTGGCCTCTATCAGAACCCATGCAATCTGTGTTGTGGCTATCAATAGCCATTTTCTCCTACAAGCTGCACTAAGCCTCTGCAACAACAAGCTCTCTTGCTGCAACTTACCTCACCAATCCCTTCATCTAGATCCAGCTTTTGGCAAGTACCAATCCCCTGTCTGCTGGAACCTTCTGAGCACTCTCTTCTGCTCTTCCTAGGCTTCACTCTACAACTTTCCTCAATAACACCTCTACTCTCTTCTCTTCCAACCTCTGTTGGGAATTATTCCAGGTTCTGCCACACTTCTTCTCCACTTAGAGTCCCTTGCTGGACTCTTCTATCACTGCTCTCAAAGCTTTGATCTGCTTCAAATGAGATGTCTTCAATTGTCCGTACTCTGACTTCTGCAAACAATCCTTCATTCGGAGTTAAACACTACTCATCTTCTCCTAAGAACACTGCAATTGTCCTCTTTATCCAGCCTCTAGCTGAATCTCAGGCTCATTGCCTTCACTATCAAGCTCTGTCTGTGCTTTCAGCAACCACAATTCTACAAACACAAAATACACATCAAATTTAAATTTATTCTCCTGCGAGATTTCTACATGATCTTTTCTTCCACTCACTCTACAAATCATGTTCACTGTGCTCTATGTACTTTGCTTATCAGATCTTGGGATCTGATCTTCCCCTTTCAAATCTGTAATTACCCTTCAACAGATTTAGAACTTCAAATTTTCTTCTTTCTCTCATCACACGCACTGTATCTCTTCATGCTGCAATTTTATCAGTTTCCACAAGTTTGGTTTCTTTGCATTCACCAAACTTGGAATTTTTCAAAAAGAGCTATTCCAGCTCTGATACCACTTGATGCCCGAGCTCCTACAATTCACCCACATTTACACTCTTTTTTCGCATATAAATTTCCTTCCCAGTTTTTTTTTGTCAAATAAAATAAATCAATACCCCAAAATTAACTCCAATACTCCATCCGCGTATGGAGGCACTTTCACAATTGAAGTAATGCTTAACACATTGTTTCTTTATTTCTGCGCACCTAAATCATGTATACGCATTATCATGTTTTATCCTTTCCAATGTTAAGACCTCAGATAATTTTAAATATATCTCCGGACTTTAATCCCCCACAATATATATCCACAACAGTCCTAAGTCCCAACCATCGTGAAATTTAATGTATAAAAGTTGATACACCAACTCCCTCAACCAACAATACCACGAGAGAATAGATTGACCCGCCTTTATACCTTATAACCTTATAATCAAGGTTACAACACTTCTTTCTTATATTAATAACCTGACGGTCTTGACAATGAGACACTTTAATATACTTAGGCCCCGGGCCCACATATACAATCGACGGGTCTCAATTAAATGCAAACACCCATAACTTGAGTTATCTTCCGTGCTATTTTGAGTGCGATCATCATTCGATGAGCCAGCCTCCAGATCGGATGGCATACGTCGATATCGCGTTGATTTCACCGTCAATAGTTATCGCGCGATGAGGGAGCGATGAGGGTGGTATCGCCCTGTTGACGTGACAGCTTTTCACAGGATCGCGTGATGTTTGAGTGGTTTCAATTCCATACAAAGGTGGTGCGATATGGGTGGGTTCGGTTTCGCAAACTCTCTCTGGATTGTGAACAGTGTTTGACCACGATAGCACCAAGGTTAACACAAATCTTGCTATTCATTCTAACGGGTTGACTCTATGTTCAAATCTTGGGACAACAGTTTCAGTTCACAACAAAACGAACTTATTTCTTTGTAGCAGGGTTTTCACTACCAGTTGAGCTCATTGTGCTGTGGGAAATCCAACACTACAGGTCACATTCTTTTAATGGCTAACATAACGCACGACCCACACCTGCAGCAAGGGCTCAATGCATCCATTCATGGCCTCTTAGAAGGATTATAATGAAAAAACACCTTCCGGTAATTCGATGGGGAAATTACACACAACCACAGACAGGGGGACTTGCAAGGCCTAAACACAGAGACTTTTCTCCAACCATTAGCACAGAAATGGAGGTTCAACCACTCTGGAATTAAGAAGTTACACACTAGAGACCAATTCAATTACCCCCAGATAATCAATAAACATCGGATTTCATTCACCAGAGAGAAAAATGCTTAACACATACACAATATTTACTGTGGAACTCCTCCTAATTACGATACAATTGAAGTACACACACATCATCCCAGAAACCTACTCGATATTCTATCACACAGAATTTAGTCAATTAACGCAATACATCTGGGAACAATTTCTTCATAATATCGACATGAAATTACTTACAAAACTCTGCTTTGACCAGATTTTCCGTTACAGTGGCCCTCTACAGCCTCTTATCTCTGAACTGATCTCTAGCTCTATGCTCCCTTTCTACTCTACAGGTGTTTACATTTATGCAAACACAAATGAGTCAATTCGACTTCCTTACAGCTTGACAGAACCTCTTGAAATTCTCTAGTTCCTAATTTTAGACTTCAAACTGAAACTACTGAAACTAATCCTAAATATACTCATACCCTTGGTTGTCTCTTCATATTCCTATCTTAACAAATTTCTCATGTTCTTAAATGACTTGAGAACAATTACAATTCCCTACCATGTTTATTCAAAATATTAATATTTACAAGAAATTTTAAGAACATGGGACCCCCTATGTCTACTGAGATACAAAGTGTTTAATTGTGCCTAATGCCCCTGCATCAGTGTTACTCTGCAATCCCTTGTGAATGTAAATCTCAATAACAACACTTGTTTTACTGGTGAAGGAGATGCAACCTCCATATAAATTACTCTAGCTTTTTTTAAATCATAATATATTTTTTGGTTAGTCCAGATATGGTTCTCGAAAATTTCATGTCTGAATTTTACCGCAACCAATTTTTTTACCTTTTTTCAACATGAGTAAATTTGTTTGAAATATTTTCTCCATTATATTTGCGCAAGTCCACATATTTTAATCTCCCCCACTCAGTATCGAAAGGGAGACTCATACAATTTAGTTTCTTCAACTATTGTCTCGATGGAGACTTTTCCGTAACTCTGTGTTGAGGAAAAGAATTTCCCCTGCCTTAAAAATTCTAACATGGCATGAGAGCGGGTTCAAACTTTCATTACTGCAAGTGTTTTTACTAAGGAGTGAAAAGTTGTTCTGAAATTTTTTGTGGAGAGTATTCACAAGTAGGGAGAAAAATTTTACACAGTAAGAATTTTTTTTTTTACACAGTGAAAATGGCAAAAACAAGGACAAGCTTGAATAATCCACAAATACGTCAATTTAATGGGAAAAAATGCAATTATTGGGTTATTACAATGAAGAATTTGTTTTCTTCACAAGACATTTGGGTGTTTTCTCCATAAGAAATTTGGGTATTGGTGGAGAATGGTTACCAAGAACCAGAACATGCAGTAGCATACAATTCTTTGACACAAGTAGAGAAGGATTTGTTGAGGGACAAGAGGAAGAAGGACTCAAAATCCCTCTTCTATATTTTTCAGGTAGTTCATGAAAGTATCTTCCTAATGATTGCAGCAACAACAAAGTCCAAGCAAGTATGGGATACCCTCCATACAACCTACCAAGGCATGGAAAATGTGAAGATGGAAAAACTACAAATGTTGAGAAGAGATTTTGAGACAATTTGTATGAAAGAGTCTAAAAATGTAGAGTCATTTTTTACACATGTAATTGGGTTGGTTACTCAAATTAGGTCTCATGGTGAGACACTTGAGTAAAGGAGAATGGTTGATAAATTTTTGAGAAGTTTTCCAACAAGATTTGATGCCATAGTTGTGGCCATAGAAGAGATAAAGGATATCTCACAATTTTCAGTGGATAAGCTTCATGCATCACTTAGTTTTCATGAACATAGGTTGAACAAAGCAACAAAATCCTCATTCAATCATGTTTTCAAGACACACGTATCATTTAGTCAAGGTAGAGGTCGAGGAAGATCAAATTATAGAGGAAGAGGAAGAAGCCCACACAGAGGTGGAAGAAGCATCCCTTCAACCTCAAGTGGAAGAGGAAACAATCAAAATCCAAGTCAAGGCTCAAGAAAAAATCAAGCACAAGGTGAGAGGTATGATAAATCTCAAGTTCAATGTCATTATTGTAAGAAGTATGGTCATTATGCAAATTAATGTAGAAATAAGAAATATGAAATAACTAACAAACCAAGTGAAAATTTCATAAAGGAAAATCAGAACCATGATAGCATGTTTTTATCTTGTAATGTAGCACAAGAAAAACAAGGGGATGTATGGTTTCTAGATTCAGGGTGTAGCAACCACATGACTAGGAACCTAGAAATGTTTTCCAATTTAGATGAAAGTGTGACATATGAAGTGACATTAGGGACTGATAGAAAAGTCTTTGTCATGGTGATCTAAATTTCAATGTTGGCTATTTTTGTGCTAATTTCATTTTTAGATATAAAACTTATTCAATGATATTATGCTTGATGTGCAGGTTCCCTTCTTTCTTATGTGTGTCAAAAGATGAATTAAAACTGAATTTTATGAGTGTTTTTGAAAGAATAAAGCATGAATTTAAAGTGTTGAACAACATAAACATAAATGACATCAAACCACATAAACGGATACAATAAAACATATTTTTGATGAAGGATTTCACCCCTCATGGGCTACATCTCCTTCCTCTAGCTCCATAGCTTGGGCCTATGTATTAGCTCAAATTTTCTCAAAATTATATTTACATGTATCAAATTATTTTGGAACCTATTTCAATGAGTTTAAAACATCGAAATATATCATAAATGACTATTTGTTTACTCAATTGGGTTACTAGATGCTCTGGGCATGGCCTTCGCTCCTGGTGGCCCTAAGCTTCAAAAAACTGTGTAGATGACCTCTTTTGCCTCTGCAACCTATTCCAATGGCTCCAAAACATCAAAACATACTAATAATTACTATCCTTGCACCCAATTTGGTCGAATATTGCCTCAGTTATGGCAAAACCAATATTCCCTAGTTTTCCTCCACTATATATGGAAGTCCGCGAGTTAGCTCCACTAAATGTGGAGTTGCTCCACATTTGGTAGGTCTGCCGTCTCTTCCGCCAAGATAAGTATGTGATTAATTATCGATAACAATGTAGCTAGGTGGGGTTAAGGAGCATTAAGCGCTAACCTGCACTTACCGTTGATTTCGAATTAACATCACATAACCACGAATTATTGTATTAATGCATGGCTTAATGCATTTAAATATCTATAGATTGCATCGCAGTCAGTTATCCTAGATCGCAAATCGTAGTGTAGTCACTTATCGTAGATCGCAACATAGTCACTTATTGCAGATCGTAGATCATAGGTCGCCTCACAGTCACTTATCACAGATCACAGATCACGATGTAGTCTCGCTATAAATAATTCTATGTTAACTGCTCTGTCTTGTGATTGCGATACCCCAATGTCATATATCGCATCAAAATTCCACCACCTTGTTAACACTTTATGTTGCTTGCTCCTAAAAACCCCCGAAGTGATTGGTAGGACCCACCTTATCGCCACGTCACTTACTACACAAACGCAAATCGAAAATCATTTTGTTGTTGCATTATGTGCTCCTCTCCTAAACTACCGATGCAAGATGGTTGAATGCGGTTATTTAGATGGTTTATTAAATTTTTGAAGTACACGACTAGATGGTTACGCATATACACGATACCAACTAAATATTATCCGCCGAATTATACCCATTGGCCTATAAATTCCACCAATAAAATAATCCACCATAGTAATAATTCCAAACTTAGGAAATAGGAGAAAAATTCAACTTCCCCAAGCAAAATTGGCGAATTTGGAGATGACACTTGTCACAGTCCCATTGGACTAAAAAATGAAGAATATTCTTTAAATTCTAACTCGGCTTCCATGTCATCAGCCTGTACCCATTTTGCAATTTTTTTACTAAAAAAATTTATGTTCTGAATGGAAATTAGCAAAGCATAAATTCCTCATCCAAACACGGTTTTCAAATAAACGAGTTGCATTGGATTCCTTGTGATAGGTCGGTCGTTGTCATTCTAGTCTCATTAAATTCTGAGCACTTTCATTTTTGAGCTAAAATATTGAGCCTCTGATCATTCCTCCCCACTACAATCCTTTTGTACCCCAAAAGCTCTCTTTGTTACTGATTATGTGGATGAGGGGATTGTTCCCTCACCCTTCCAATCTCTAATCATTGAAATTTTCCCAATTTCATCATTTGGAGCTTTTCACAAAAATTCAACTTTTTCCTTGATTGTTGTGACCTTCTCTTGCTGTCATTGACACCATCATGCTGTGATATTTCTGAATTTGTAGAACAACAATCTATTTTTGCAAAGAACATCTTGTTCCTACCTTAGCCAGAAATCAAAGAAAAATTAGAAACTTTCTCACCTTGCACACCGTCACCATGGCAATTTTTAGCTGCTTTTGCTCTGTACTTGCATCGACTCTTGACCAAGTATTTGTGCCATTGCCATGTACCTTTTGGAAACTAGAAATAAGAATTTTTAGAGCCCATTCCTTCTTTGCCAAGCTTCCTTGTCACTTTCTCTTCGACCTTTTCACCTTCTTGCCTCGACATCTTGTTTCCAACACAGCTCAACACTACTATTTAATGCTGCAAATGTTTTTCACCTTATTTCAAAGGCAGCCTGTTAACATCCTGAAACAACTCATTACAAGCATAAGAATATTTTTGAAAAGTGTTATTCAATACATATCTTTGTTTGATCATCAACAATTTCAAGTTCTGACTTGCATTCACTATCCTCTTCATTTCACTTGCATGCATAAGAGACAAACCCGCCTTCTTCTTATGTTCTCTAATTATGTACTCAATACCATCCTTGAACAAGTGATATTTGTTCTCATGGTGATGAAATACAACTTTCTTATCATATAGATAAGGACTTCCCAATACAATACTTGATATCTCAAGCGGCACCACATCAAGCTCAACTTCATCAAGAAAGTTTCAGTTAATGGAAAATCTTAGTAAGAACTTCCTTGTAACCTGCAAGTTTGCATTCTTTCATATCCAACCCAAATGATATGGTCTTAGATGCCTAATATTTTCATGGCCTGGCTTCTTAACTAAAACTTTGGAAATCAAGTTAGCCTGTGAACCACTATCAAAAAGTGTATCAATCTTGGTATGTTTAGAGACAACTCTAATATGGAAAAGTGATATTCTTGTATCTTCATCATGAGTATCATTTGAACAATTTGAAGAAATAGTGTTTGCAACAAGTTTACCTTTCAAACCCATGGCTGTAATTTTTGTCTCATCTCCTGAATCTGATCCTAAGCATTTTTCATCTATAGTAACAATTTTTCCCTTCTCTTTGGATTTCAATCTATTTGGTTTCAATACTGCATGAAGTTTCCAATAGTGGTCTTCACCATGGCCAATCTTTGAAAAATTTTTGCATGTGAGTTTTTCCTTCTCTCTTTTTATAGAGCTATTTCTTTTTCCTTTTCCATCAAACCTTTGTTTCCCTTTACCCTCACTTTCACTTTTCTCCTCTATGTTTTGTTTTCCCCTTGCCTCTAAGTGTGTGGGTTTTACACAAAATTCATCTAAATTTCTTAGGTTAAACATAAGAATAGTATTCTTCAAATAGATATGTAAAACCCCAATGTATTTCAGGATTGTATCTTGGGAAATAAAATTTACTCCTAACAACAAAGCTCTCTTTCTAAACTTATGGGTATACTCTTGAACTGTTTGACCCTTGAGCTGCTTAAAATTTTTCCAACTCATAATAGCTTTTTACATGTAGGCTAATGGATACAGCTTTATTTTAATGGAAGAAATTAATTCGACCAAATAAATGGATATATTACCATGAATTCGCATTTCCTCTTGAGTCTTTTCAATCCACCAAAATAGTGCAACTCCTTATAGACTTAATGAATCCAACTCGATCTTTATTCCGTCTTCATGAAGGTTTTGAATTCTACAATACACCTTCAATTGATGTATCCAATTGTCAAACCTCTTTGCATTTACTTCACCATTGTACATGGGTAGTTCAAACTTAATGTCCAATTTGAGTAATGGATTTTTTTTCCTTTTGTGGCTTTTAAGTGAGTGTGAGTGGTATTTGTGGTGGAAGTGGAAGATGATGCTGATGATGATGATGAGGATGATGAATATGGTGGAGATGGAGGTGGATTTCCTCTGCTGCCCTTTGAATTATTCTCTTCATCCTTCTTACCATCTGAAGTTCCTTATCAATATGAAG
The DNA here is from genome assembly GCA_034641835.2 of Pinus albicaulis. NCBI lineage: Eukaryota > Viridiplantae > Streptophyta > Pinopsida > Pinales > Pinaceae > Pinus > Pinus albicaulis. Next base: position 405,853,038 of record CM076584.1, on the reverse strand, counting down.
GCTTAGAACCTCCTCCTACTCTTTCTGCGATGAATGCATCAAACATTATTTTAACCATTCTCTGAATATCCTTGAAGTATCTGTTGACATGCTCCTCTTATGAGTGACCATGAGTCTCTCCAACACCTGATATAATGGCTAAGGATTCAAGCTCAACCTCTGATGCTTGTACATTTTCAATTAACTCAGATTTTTGTACAAATTTTACCTCTTCAATCTCATCTTCTTGAGACAAAACTTGAGGTTCTTCAAGTGTAGCTATGAGTGGATTTTGGGTAAGGATGATTCTCTTTCAACTCTCCTTCTTCTGGTCCTAATCTCAGGACTTGCAACCAACAACCATTAGGGGAATTTTTATGTCTAAAATAGGCCTCCTAAGAAAGATGTACAACCAAAATAAAATATATAAGAACCAATAACATTTAAGATGATGATGTCAACCATGGGGGATGATTTAAAATTTTTGGAGTAAAAAGGTAAAAATATTAAAAAATAATAAAATAATAAAACTACTTTTTCAACTTGTATTTTCAACCTATCTCCCTATGTTTTTACTCAAATTTCGAGTAGGATTAATCGTTTGATGCAAAATTTAATTCCTCGTCCAAGGAGCATCCATGTTGAATACTTTTGATGGAACCTACTATGCTACGCGAAAAAATGAGAAATACATGAAAAAGCGTGATTGAAATCACGTTTTTCATGTATTTTACATTTCTTGTGTAGTTGGGTTCATCTAAAGTAGGAAAAATGGCTACTCCTTGAATGAGGAATCAAATTTTTCATCCAATGAGTGTTTCCACTCAAAATTTGAGTAAACCCATAGGAAGGTAGGTTCAAAAGACGAGTTGAAAAAATATTTTTTCATTTTTCCCTCTCAAATTTGATGATGGAATCTAATCTTGTTTTATTATTTACACTATTATTTTATAATTTCCTTAGGGGGTCCATTTTAGACCTCAAAATTCCCCTAATGATCCCTTCACCTTTTTGCAACTTTAACCTTGTCAGCATCACAAAATTGCAACCATTAAAATTGCACAAAAATTCAAGAAACTATCAAGAAAATAACCTTGACTTTCAACCAGGCTATGATACCAACTTGATCTGAATTTTAATGTTATTTATTATTGTGCTAATTTAATTTTTAGATATAAAACTTATTCATTGATCTTATGCTTGATGTGTAGGTTCCCTTGTTGCTTATGTGTGTCAAAAGAGGAATTAAAACTGAATTTTCTGAGTGTTTTTGAAAGCATAAAACATGAATTTAGAGTGTTGAAAAACAGCAACATAAATGATAGCAAACCACACAAATTGATACAATAAAATAGAGTTTTGATGAAGGAGTTCACCCCTCCTGGGCTACATCTCCTTGGTATAGATCCATAGCTTGGTCTTTTGTATTAGCTAAAATTTGCTCAAAATGTTGTTTACATGCATCAAATGATTTTGGAGCCTATTCTAATGAGTTTAAAACATTGAAATATATCAGAAATGACTATTTTTTTACTCAATTTGGTTACCAGATGCTCTGGGCACGGCCTTCCCTCCTAGTGGTCCTAGGCTTCAAAAATCTTCACGGAAACAAAAGCCTATGTAAATGACCTCTCCTACCTCTGCAACCTATTCCAATGGCTCCAAAACATCAAGATATACTAATAATCACTATCCTTGCACCTAATTTGGTCGAATATTGCCTTGGTTATGGCAAAGCCAGTTTTCCTTAATTTTCCTCCACTAAATCTGTAAGTTCGCCAGTTAACTCCACTGAATGTGGAGCTGCTCCACATTTAGTCGGTCCACCATCTCTTCCGCCAAGATAAGTATGTGATTAATTATCAATAAGCATGTAGTTAAGTGGGGTTAAGGTGTGTTTAGTGCTAACCCACACTTATCGTTGATTTCGGATTAGCATCACATAACCACAAATTATGGTATTAATAAACGGCTTAACGCATTTAAATCTCCATAGATCGCATCGCAGTCACTTATCACAGATTAAAACCTGGTTAGTTATCCAAAGGTCATTGATTTCAGTGCAGTCACTTATCACATATCGCATATCATAGATCGCATCGCAGTCACTTATCAAAGATCGTACATTGCTGATCATAGATCACATCACAGTCACTTATTTCAGATCGTAGTGCAACCCCACTATAAATAATTCTATGTTTCCTACTCCATCTTGCAGTTGCGATACCACGATGCAATATATCACATTGCAATTCCGTCACCTTGTTAACACTTTCTGTTGCCTGCTCCTAAAAACCACCAATGTGATTGGTAGGACCCACCTTATCGCCACGCCACTTACCACACAATCGCAAATCACAAATCATTTTTCTGTTGCCTTATGTCCTCCACTCCTAAACTACCGATGCGAGATGGTTGAATGTGGTGATTGATTAGATGGTTTATTAAAGTTTTGAAGTACAATACTAGATGGTTACACATATACTCACCACTAACTAAAGATTATCCGTCGGATTTCTTTGACTCTCGGCTGCACCACGTGGCCCTTCCCCATTGGCCTATAAATTCCACCAATAAAATAATCTTCCATAGTAATAATTCCAAACTTAGGAAATAGGAGAAAAATTCAACTTCCGTAAGCAAAATTGGCAAATCTGGAGATGATACTTGTCACAGTCCCATTGGACTAAAAACTGAAGAAGATTCCTTGAATATTGACAAGGCTGCCATGTCATCAATTTGTACCTGTTCTACAATTTTTTTAATAAAAAATTGTTTGTTCTGAACGGGGATTAGCAAAGCATAACTTCCTCATCCGAACTTGGTTTTCATTGAAACATGTTTCATTGGATTCCTTGTGACGGGCTGGTCGTTGTCATTCTGGTTTCATTCAATTCTGAGCACTTTCATTTTTGAGCTAAAATATTGAGCCTATGATTACATGGGCAGAGGAAGAGTTGGCATTCTTACCAATAAAGAAGAGAATAAATATATTTCAAATGCTTATTTTGTCCTTGTTTTGAAGCATAACCTCATAAGCATTGGACAACTCATGTAAAAGCGCTACAATATCTTTTTTTTAAATGATGTGTGCACAATATTGGATAAGCCTCCGAGAAGAGAGTTGATTGCAAAAGTTCAGATGATAATGTAATATTCCAAATTAGGAAAAATAGGAATATAGAACATGTAACTGGAAAAAGCAGTGATATATCAACATATACAATATGAGCAGATCGTAGAGCCTTCTTATTAAACAATATAGCGGAAAAATGTGTACAAGATGTTGAGGGAAAAGACACTCAAGCTAGGCAAAACAAATCTATAAGAACCCAGTACATAAAACATGAAGAACAACTGCTACATAAGAATGTTGGAGGCTAAGATAGTGCAGATTTTGTTGGGAAAAGCAGCTGTTGTCAACGGAAACACGTGGATATGTTGATATAGTGCATAGAAAATGTTGAGATCAAAGATCTAGACTTTCTAGCACAATTCCAAGACAACCCAGAAGGGGTTTCCTAAAATACCCAAAATGAAAAAATGCAAGACACAGCCCTAGGCCTGAATAAAGCTCTACAACTGGATGAATAAATGGAGGTGTCTGATCTAATATAAAAATGACTGATACCCCTCCTCAATTACTTTCCGGATGAAGGGCTTCTCCCCTCACTAGAAAACAAGGTCAAGAACTTGGGTACTTTACCTTCCACTGCAACTGCATTGCAAGATAACATAGTTTCTAAAGGAGATTATGTTGTAGGTTAATGTTGTTGCTTGGCCTAATGCCGTATAGTGGAATAATTCTCAAGGAACTTCCTTGCTAGCCTCCCAGATGAAGGGGTTTATCCCCTCACTAGAAAACAAGCTTAGAAACTGGGTCTATTAACCCTCCATTGTTGCTTCCCTGCAAAACAACACAATCCTGAAGGATACTCCATTCTGGATGATGGTTGAAGTTTGGTCCTATGTCAGATAGTGGAAATTATGCTCAATGAACCTCTCCTAAGTAGGCACTCAAGTTCCCCAAGGATGAGGGTGGGATTTCCGCTCGAAAACACCCTTGTGCTAAACAGCACATCAAACTCTACTAAACAGCATAAACGTGCAAAAATTCATAAAATAACAATAGATAAACAATACTCAAAATGTATTCTATGGTTTCCATCCTCTTCTTTATATGCTTGGTGAGCTTCCTTAACTTGGGTCCCACTCATTAAATATGCTACTCTCATGCAGACACTCCTCCACCATGACTGAGTTGTCCTCCATTAATCCTCCACTACCTCCATGACAACGTTGTTGACTTGGTAAACTTTGACGCTATCCACATGCTTTAGCCCCTATTCACACCTAAAGGTTCTTTTTATAGCTGATACAATGATCCACATTCACATGATAATTGGTTTTATTCATACTAGAGAGATTTATGGGTCTCTCTACACACTTATTCACCTATCTTATTATCAAAAGAAAAAATTAATATTCCAACTAGATGAAAGATAATTATAAATATTATATTCCTCCCCTCCCAAATGTTTCTAATCCTCAAGAAACTGCAAGGATGGATACTGCAAAATCTCCTCTCCTTCCCCTGTAGCATCCTCATCTAATAAACTCCTCCACTAAACCAAATTCTCTCTAATCAATATGCCTCCTAGTTGCTCCTCCCAAGTGTGCAAGTTAGCCTTTGGTGATAAAACCAAATGTATCTCATATTGAAGAAGTGGTAGATCCATGGAGGAAACTACATGTTGTCTAGTGGCCTTCTTAAGGCATGGGATCTATAAAATGTTGGTGATCTTAATCCCAATGATAAGCTCTAACCATATGTTACTTTCCCAACAAGATAGATCACCCTAGGTGGCTCATAGAAAAACTCCCCCATCTCCTGCTCCTATAATGTAGATGGGATGTATAGCTAAACATGATAGACCAGCGTTTCCACCCCATTTTTTCTTTCTACGCATCTATGATCTGTGTAGAACTGATGTTTATCCTAGGTTGCAGTAATGTTGTCTGCAAGAGGCCAAAAGGCATCTAGACTCTCAAGGATCCACTTTTTGGTTCTGGGAACCTTGCTTTCCCAAGCCATTCCACATATAGTGAATATAGCATCATCACAATATGGAATCTAAACAAGAAATATAATGAGTTTCATGTGAAATGTTGGATGGTGGCAATAGTTCCCCAAGTGGAACCAACATATACTGGCTCCGTGCTGCCCCTAAACATAATGTGGCAAGTAGTTTCCCAACCACTTGCTAGTTTTGCATGTATGCTCATCTACTTGGAAATAGTAAATGGCATTGGGTGTCAACTAAGCATACCCAAAATAGAACAATACATGCCTAAAGCCATACAAGAAGTGGCTATCTCCATCACTGATGTTGGTCTTAAAAATACCATGAAGTCCAAAGAGAGGCTTTCCCTCTTGCGGAGAAATGAATTGTATATAAATGGCAAGGGAATGAAAATACTTTTTTATATGATCAATAAGTAGAAAGACACAACTCTTACCATGTACTATTGGTAATATGGTGATGATGTCCATAGATGAGCTCCCCCATCTCTCTCCTGGAAAAGTAAGTGGTTGTAACAACCTTGCAGGAGGGTTGCTTCCCTCCTCATTCTTCAAGAAAACTACATATCTCCTGACATGTTGGAGAATATCCTCCTTGAGACCCTCCCTTGAGAATCTCTCCATAATGGTCTGATATGTCCCAATGGAACTTCGGTGACTAGAAAGGAGTGAATCATGTGCTGCAAGTAGAATATTCTCCTTGAGTTTGGAGTCTCTATTCAAGAAGACCCGATCCTGGTAATATATAACTCCATCCACCACTCTATACATCTCATCAGTCACCTGCCCATCAAGCACCTCACATGTGAAGTGATCCTTGTAATACTCCACCAATATTTGGGACTCCCAATATGGATCTACACTCGTCAATGACAGCGCTGATAACTTCTTTGATAAGGTATCTGTCATCTCATAGCTCCCATATTTGGCATGCTAAAGGCCAAAGCCATATGCCGGAGTAATTTTATTCCATTTTCATTGCCTCCCTTGTAGCTGCTGATGCTTAGGAAAATATTGAAGTTTATGGAGGTCAAAGCCATTTCCCATCCAAAACTTCCCAATTTTTTTCAAGGCATGCATGAATGCCAACAACCCTCTACCATATATGGAAGACTCCTTCCTATGTGGGAGTATCTTCTGACTCTCAAAGGATATGGAGCAACCCCTTTGCACCATGATTGTGTCATTCTCCACTTCAGAAACATAACCTTTCAGTGTAAGAGGCTTGGTCAGAGATGGAAATATTGATGCTGGGAAAATGCTCACCTCCTCCTTGAGCCAATCAAAGGCCCTCTGCATTGTGCTAGTCTCACCCAGGTCTCCCTCCTTATTTAGATCTATGAATGATGAAACTTGTTGTGAGAACTCTTTTATCAAATTCCAGTCCAGGGGCGTTCCTGGTGGAATGCCTCCATATAATGAAACATCATAGTCTAGAGTAGACTATATATCTGAGTGGACTAATTTTTCCTTGCTTCCACTGTGCAATCCAGACTCCATATAATGTGTAGATAATTCCTGGGATGGATAGGTGTGCATGCCCCTAATCACCTGATGTTGGTTACTATTCTACCCACTCCATCTGCAAAGTCTCCCAATCTGTGTGACCTTCCCTAAAGTAATCAACCACTACACACCCAATATCACATTACTGTCAGTAATATCAACCATAAAGAAGTTATCAGTCAAGGTGTATGTTCCCATGGTGACAGACAATTCCAAAACATACTTCATGCACTGCATGGTTCTACCTCTTGGAACCAATACTAAGAATCCCTCAATTTCATCAGTGGGTATTATCCTCCTCTACACTAATTGAGCATCAATGAAATTGTGGGTGGCCCCACTATCTATCAATACTAATACTATCTACCCCTAAACTGTTCCTCGAGCTCTCAAAGTCAAATACTTGGGTACTCCCTGAAAATATGCAAGGGCCCCTCCAATGGGAGAAAATGCCCCTTCCCACCTCCTAATGGTGGTGGATCCTCTCTTTTTATCATAGTTATTTTGTCTTCAGTTGGATCCTCTTCTTCCTCCTCCTCACTATCAGATAATACCTCTATATACTGGGCCTTCCCTGCAGCACACCGATGCCCTAGTGCCCATGTTTCTTTGCATGTGAAGCAAAGCTTCCTCGTCCTCAAATCTCTGCAGACATCATTACTAAGAGGTCTGTTGTTCTGGTTCTCCTTTGGAGGAACAACCTTCACATTTTTCCCCATTGATTGGAAAGTGCATCTTGTAAATCTCTATCCCTCTCAATGGCATCTTGGAGTGTAGTTGGTTTAGTGGACTTAAGCAACCCATGCAGAGCCTTTCTTAGCCCATCAATAAAAATATAAACTCTCCTAGTTGTAGATAAATCTAAAACCATAACAGAATGTTTTAGAAATTCAGAAATATACATCTCCAGATTACCTAATTTCTTGAGCTTGGCTAGCTGAACAAAAGGTGCCTCTGAATCCCTTCAATCAAATCTTTCCACTAACCCCCTAATGAATTCTACATAAGCAGCCACATTTGCATGCCCCAATGTGGAAATACCATGAAGCCACCAATCATGTGCCTCACCTTCAAGGTACAACGACTCTATTTTTATGGCTTCTATATCTGGTACTTGGTTCAGCTAGAAGTAGATGTCTAGCTTCTCTAGCCAAGATTTGGTTGTGCACTTAGATGATCCATCGAAAGTGGGAAAAAATAATCTACCCATAGTACATTGTAGATCATTGTTATGTATGAATTCTCCTCTTTTATTATTATGCCAGGGTATCCTATTGTCCTTGATCTGAAAAAACTCCTAAAAATTCAAATGATCTTGGAATATCTGAGATTGAGACTCATACTTAAGAAAATAATCTTCAAGAGTTTCTTTTTCTTGAGGACCTCCACCTTCATTTTCCATTGCTAAGAATGTAGGCATAGTGGAGCGTTGGAAAACTTGTTGCCTCACTGGTTTCTCATATCAATGATGTGAAATGTCAAAGATTTCTCCATGTAGAAACCCTCTAGGAGATTCTTTATTCCTCTCCATCCTCATTTATTTGATTTCTCTTGTAATATATTGCATGGTTTGGAGAATAATCTTGGGAAACTCCTTATCATCCACCTCTCCTGATATTGTATTTTTTCCCTTGTCTGATTTGTTGTTAGTTTAATCATATCTCCAGTTTCTATTAAGATATCTCTTCTCTTTTTCTGTGAGAGGTTCTCCTTCTTCTGATGACATAGTTGTTGTAATACATAAGTTGAGGCAATATTATGATCTGATACCACTGTAATATTCCAAATTAGGAAAAATAGGAATATAGAACATGTAAATGGAAAAATCAGTGATATATCAACATATACAATATGAGCAGATTATATAGCCTTCTTATTAAACAATATAGTAGAAAAATATGTACAAGATCTTGAGAGAAAAGACACTCAAGCTAGGAAAAATAGGCCTCTAATAACCCAGTACATAAAACATGAAGAACAACTACTACATAAGAATGTCAAAGGCTAAGACATCGCAGTTTTTGCTAGGAATAATTGCTGCTATAAATGGAAACACGTGGATCTGCTGATATAGTGCATAGAAAATTTTGGCATCAAAGATCTAGGATTTCTAGAACAATTCCAAGACAACCCAGAAGGGGTTTCCTGAAATACCCAAAATGAAAAAATGAAAGATACAACCATAGGGATGAATAACAATATGCAACTTGATGACTGCTGGGAGGTGGCTAATATTATAGGAAAATGGATGATACCCCTCCTCAATGACTTTCCAGATGAAGGGTTTCTCTCCTAACTGGAAAACAAGGTCAAGAACTTGGGTACTTGACCCTCCACTGCAAGATAACACAGTTTCTGAAGGAGACTGCGCTGTAGGTGAATTTTGATGCTTGTCTTGATGCTAGATAGTGGAATAATTCTCAAGGAACTTCCTTTCTAGCCTCCCGGATGAAGGGGTTTCTCCCCTCGCTAGAAAACAAACTCAAAAAATGGGTCTATCAACCCTCCACTGCTGCTTCCCTACAAAACAACACAATCCTGAAGAAGATTGCATTATGGATGATGGTTGAAGATTGGACCTATGCCAAATAGTGGAAATGATGCTCAATGAACCTCTCCTAAGTAGGCACTCGAAATCCCCTGAGGATGAGGTGGGATTTTCCGCTCGGAAATTGTTATGAAACCAGCTCCAAAAATATAATAAAAGAAAGGTCAACACCTTATAAATCTGCCACTTCGAGAGGGAAACCTCTAGTACATTACATAAATGAAAAAATCATGGATGATACAAATTAAAAAGCCTCCTTCTATATATAGGGGTCCATGGGGTCAGAAAATAATCCTATCCAACCTAAGAATAATAGTGTAAGTAAACAATAATAACAATATGGGGGTTACATGGGTACAACAATAACAATAAGGGGGCTACACTAATAACAATAAGGGACTACACTAGTAATATGCGGACCTAACATGCCCCTCTCCTTCAAAAAAGTGTTTTCCTCAACTCTTGAGTACCTTTGGATGCTTCTATATAAAATTCTCATCCTCCCATGTAGAACCTTCAGTGGGTAAGTTCTTCCACTTGATGAGATACTCTAAAATTGATCGATATCATAGTTGTCGAGTTCTTGTTTCCATGACTGTTTTAGGTTCCAATATGATTTTTCCTTCCTCATCAAGTTCTGGAAATATTTTTTGAACTAGAATGTTGTCACCTATAACCTTCTTTAAGTATTAAACATGGAAAATTGGATGCCCTCGCAAAGAAACAGGGAGCTCCAATTTGTATGCCATAGGACCAATATTTTGCAACACCTTGTAAGAACCATAGTATTTTGGTGATAATTTATTATCCTTCTTAGCTTGCTTGAGGGACATTTTTTTGTATGGTTGTAACCGTAAAAATACCCAGTCTTCTACATCAAAAATTCTCTCATTGCGGTGTTGATCTGCCTATTGTTTCATTCGATTTTGTGCAAAATTTAGGTTATCCTTTAAGAGTTGGAGAACTTGTTGTTGATGCTCGATGTCATCTTCCACAGCTTGCAACTTAGAATTATATCTTAAATATGATGTGATAGATGATGGATGATATCCATAAAGTGCCATAAATGGGGTCATTTTTGCTACAGTATGGAAGTAAGTGTTATACGACTATTCAGCCAGAGGTAACCACTTGACCCATTTTGTTTGTTTATCAGATATAAAACAACGAAGATATCCTTCCAAACATTTTTTCACTATCTCGGTTTGACCATCAGATTGAGGATGATAAGATGAGCTATGATCTAGTTGAGTACCCAAACAAGAAAATAATTTCGTCCAAAAAAAATCTAGTAAAAATGGGATCTTTGTCACTTACCATAATCTTTAGGTTTCCATGTAGCTTTTGAATTGTTTCCATAAATGTAGTAGCAACTGTACTTGCTTTAAATGGATGAGATAATGCATAAAAGTGTGCATACTTGGTAGTTCTATCAACTATGACCATGATGACACTCTTTCCTTCGGACTTAGGTAAACCTGTGATAAAATCCATTGAAATCTCCTCCCAACGTTGACTTGGAATGGATAAAGGTTGTAGAAGACCCGGGGTCTTAATTGTCTCAAATTTATTTTTCTCACAAACCAAACATTCTTCCACAAAATTTTGAATATTAGATTTAAGGCCATCCCAAAAAAAATATTTCTTCACCCTGTGGTAAGTTTTTAAAAACCCTGAGTGTCCTCCTAAAGGAGAACTGTGCAATTCCAAAAGAATATTTTGTTTTAGTTGGGAATTCTTACAAAGATATAAGCGATCTTTGTACCATAAGGAATCACTATTCCAACTAAATGTATCAGATGTACTAGGATCTTGCTTCAACTTTTGAATGAGTGCCCACACTTCTTTGTCCTTCTTCCATTCATCGCTTGCTTCGGTTATCCAACCTAGCTGGATAATAGAAATTTCACAAAGCAATGCTTCCACCTCTTCATCCTTTCTTGAGAGTGCATATGCAACAACATTTAGCTTCCCTTCTTTGTAGATGATTTCCAAGTCATAACCCAATATCTTTGTGACCCATTTTTGCTGCTCTTCTAAAGATAGTCTTTGTTCCAAAAAGTGTTAAGGCTATCATGATCAGTTTTTACCCTGAAGTTCTTTCCCATTAGTTAAGGTCTCCATTTATTTAGTGCATGTAGTATTTCCAAAATTTCCTTCTCATAAATATCTTTCTGTAAATAATTTCCTTATATTGGATGATTTTCAAAAGCAATGGGTCTTCCTTATTGCATTAAAACAACACCAATTCCATTTCTTGGGGCATCACATTTAACAATAAAGGTTTTTGTGAAGTCTGGCATAGCTAAGCCTAGTGCTAGGCACATTGCCTCTTTAAAATGTTCAAAGGCCTTAGTTGCTTTAGGAGTCCATGAAAATGCATATTTCTTCAATAATGTTGTTAGAGATGTTGCTATTCTCCCATAATTCTTAACAAACTTGTGATAATACCCTGTTAACCCAAGAAATCCTCACAACTGCTTTATGGTTGTGGGGACTTTCCATTCCTTAATGGCTTTAATTTTGTTAGGGTCTACCTTAACATTGTTGTGAGATACAATATGACCCACATATTCCACCCCTTGTACTTCAAAGAAACATTTGGATGTTTTTGCATATAATTGTTTCTCCTCCAATAGTTTGAGCACCCTGTCAACATGTTGAACATGATCCTTCCAATACCTACTGTAGATTAGTATGTCGTCAAAAAATACTAGCACAAATTTTCTAAGGAAGGGTTTGAAAATTGAATTCATCAACCCTTGAAATGTAGAAGGTGCATTGGTAAGGCCAAAAGGCATGACCAAAAATTCATAACAACCCTCATGAGTTCGAAATGTTGTTTTAAGAATATCTTCAGTCTTCATTCTAATTTCGTGATATCCTGAACGAAGATCCAACATGGTAAAATAAATTGCACCATGTAATTCATCTAGTAATTCATCAATCACAGGAATGGGAAATTTATCTTTAATGGTGAGATTATTAAGCTCCCTATAATTCGGACACATGGCCATGATCTATCTTCTTGTGCACCAATACTACTGGAGCAAAGAAAGAACTTTGACTAGGTAGAATTATACCATCCTCTAACATGTGTTCAATCATACGTTCAATTTCACTCTTTTGGACATAAGGATATCTTTCAGGCCTGATGCTTGGAGGAAAACTTACTGGAATCAAATGAATATCATGATCATGATCACGAATAGGTGGGAGTCCTTTAGGAGTTTCAAACACCTTGGAATGATTGTCCAAGATTTTTTGGAGATCTGGAGAAATAGATGATTTTGATGTTGGAACTTCTAGTGAGCATAATTGTGAAATTACGCCTCGTTGTTATCTCTTCATAAGCTTTGTTATGACATTAGAGCTTATTATATTTCTTGTCTTCCCTGCGATACCCCATAATTCAATATCCTTTCTTTTCGAAAAAAAAATTCAAGAAAAGTTCTTGAAAATTAAAAGCTACCATCCCCAAATATTGTAATCATTGTGCTCCTAGTACAAAATCAACACCTCCTATTGGAATTGAAATCATTGGACTATTCAATACATATTCCCCCATGGTTAGCTTGATATTATGACATTTTCTAGAGAAATTTGTAGTTCCTCCATTTCCAACCATCACTTGACATTTTGGTGCTAGGTATAGGAAACGATTCAATTCCTTGGCTACCTTACAATGAATAAAATTATGGGTACTACCCGAATCAATCAACATTATTACTTGTTTCTTCTTGATATGTCCTTCTATCTTGACAGTTTGAGGAGTGGTAATTACTGCCAATGCATTACATGATATGGTCGGACTCATTTCTTCTTCTTCTTCTTCTAGAGTTGGTTCCTGGTGTATATGCTCTTCTTTTGAAGTTTCTTGTTCATTTTATTCCTCCTACTCACAATCTATGCAAAATAATTTATTCTCAGCACACTTATGACCTTTAGTGTATTTGCTATCACAATTGTAGCAAAGCCCTTTTTTTCTTTTTTCTTCCAATTGTTGTGGTATCAATCTTGTAGGTTGTGGAAGTCTAGGAGTAGCAACACTTCCATATTTATAGATGTGAGTGGTAGGCTTCCTTGTTGCCATAATTTTACATTAATTTATTCTTGCCATCCTAAATGCCTTCTCCAATGAATCAGGTTCCCAAACACGAACTTCATATTGGATGTTATATTTAAAAAACCTATGAAGACAAAAATCCTGTGTTCCTCTGGAATATCAGTTCCCTTATATTGAATTTTTGGAAGTCCTCAATGTGCTCCACCACTGAACCCTTTTGTTTGAGATTTATCAATTGGCTAAAGAAGGTGTTTCTCTTTGTATCCGCATAATGTGCTATCATTTCCTCTGTAGAAATTGACCAAGTGACAATTTTTTTACAAGAGAAAAGCCATTGATACCATACAAATGTATTTTGTTCTAAATGTTAAGTTGCAATTCATACATTTTTTGTGTTTTGCACATTATTGAGATCAAAATATTGCTCCATCTGTAATATCCATGTTACAGGATCCTTTCCATCAAACTTCCTATTAGGTCCCCATATTACTAGTTTAGTCCCTTGTTGTTATTAGTGTAGCCCCCTTATTTTTACTGTTGTACCCCTGTAACCCAAATATTGTTATTATTGTGCCCTTACATTATTATTGTTAGGTCAGCTAGGATTATATTGTGGCCCCATGGACTCCTATATATTGAAGGAGGTTTTGGTCATTTGTATCATTCAATAATTATTCATTTATGTAATGTATTGGAGGTTTCCCCCTTTAAGTTCTTGATTTATAAGACATTGATCTCTCTTTTCTTCTATTTTTGGAGCTGGTTTCATAACATTTGGTATCAGAGCTTCGGATTCTAAGGTTTCACTGTTCCAAACAAGTCATTGTGGAATTTTTCGCTATAACATTTTTTTTCTACGAAGGTTCAGAAGCTAAAAATTTTGCAACGTGAAGCCGAAATCCTGAGGAATGTGGTGGAAAATTTTTAGATCTTGGTTCACGATAATTTCGGAGATATGATCTGTGCAAGTTATGGATTTTTGCAGGCTCCTAAATTTAACCTAAATAGGTCATCATGGAATTTTCGCTATAACTTTTTTTATATGAGGGTTCAGAAGCTGAAATTTTTACAGAGTGAAGCCACAATCCTGAGGAACGTCGTGAAAACATTTTAGAGCTTGATTTTCAATATTTTAGGAGATAGGGTTTGTGGAAGTTAGGGATTTTTCAGGCTGCTGAATTTCATCTCAAAGAGGTGACCGTGGGAAAATATTCATACCTCTCTCTATGAGCATTGGATTGGAATTATGTAAAAGTTGGACGTAAGTACACAGAATCTAGTTTATTTTGTATCAATTTTAGAGCCTAAGGACAAAAAAGTGAGACGTGGCACACTGTACAAGGTCGCTCTACTGAACCAGTCCATAATTAGGTCATTGTGGGAGATTTAGCATAACTTTTCCTTGAAGAATAAAAATCAAGTCAGACCTCTGGAATTTGAAAGAAGATTTAGAGGGATACTACATGGCCCAATTTCATATCTTGAAGATCCAAAATCACAGAGATAATTCAGTTTCCATATCGAGCTCCTCAAAAGCAAGAAAAAGGTGTGTATTTTTTTCGAATTACATAAGTCTTGTTTGAAAAAAATAGTTTTAATTTATTCCAAGGGCATATTGAAGAATAGATATTAGTATTGGGTTTTAAAATTCCCCCTAAAATGAATTCAACAACCATTAAGCCTTCATAAGGCTCTCCTATGACTCATGAAGACAAAGAAATGCAACATGAGCTATCAAAATTACAAGAGCAAGTGCACCAAATTTTGCTATCGCAAAGAGCAACAAAATATGAAATGGAAGTTTCGAAGAAAGGCATGGAAACTAAGATGGATGGTTTGAATAAAGGCATGGAAGCTAAGATGAATGGTTTGGAAGCAAAGATGGATGGCATGGAAGTTTGCATGGAAGCTAATATGGATGACATGGAAGCTAAGATCGATGAAAAAATGAAAGACAACATGGAAAACATGAAGAATGATCTAAAAGTAGACATTGAAGGTTTGGAAAAGTTGATACAAGAAATGTTTCCTAATGGAGAAAATATAGTAGAGGAAACTCATGATGAGAAAAAAATAAATGTTAATCATGATTTCATAAACTCTAATGTTGGATGGAAGAGCCACCATATTCCAAAGATGGATATGAGGAAGTTTGATGGCAAGGATCCCGTAACATGGATACTACAGATGGAGCAATATTTTGATCTCAATAATGTGCAAAACACACAAAAGGTACGCATTGCAAATTTACATTTAGAACAAAATACATTTGTGTGGTATCAACGGCTTTTCTCCCATAAATTTTTTTTCACTTGGTCAATTTTTACGGAGGAAAAGATAGCACATTATGAGGATAAAAAAAGAAACACCTTCTTTAACCAATTGATAAATCTCAAACAAAAGGGTTCAGTGGTGGAGCACATTGAGGACTTCCAAAAATTGAATATAAGGGTAACTGATATTCCAGAGGACACAGGATTGATGTCTTCATAGGGACTTTAAAGGATAACATCCAACATGAAGTTTGCATTTGGGAACCTGATTCATTGGAAAAGGCATTTAGGTTGGCAAGAAAAAATGAATGTAAAATTATGGCGACAAGGAATCCTACCACTCACATATATAAATATGGAAGTGTTGCTACTCCTAGACTTCCACAACCTACAAGGTTGACACCACAACAATTGGAAGAAAAAAGAGAAAAAGGGCTTTGCTACAGTTGTGATAGCAAATACACTAAAGTTCATAAGTGTGCTAAGAAGAAATTATTTAACATAGATTGTGAAGAGGAAGAATAAAATGAACAACAATATTCAAAAGAAGAGGATATACACCCGGAACCAACCCTAGAAGAGGAAGAAATGAGTCTGACCATATCGTGTAATGCATTGGTAGGAATTACCACTACTCAAACTCTCAATATAGAAGGACATATCAAGAAGAAAACTATAATAGTGTTGATTGATTCGGGTAGTAGCCATAATTTTATTCATTGTAAGGTAGCCAAGGAAATTAATTTTTTCCTATACCTAGCACCAGAATGTAAAGTGATGGTTGCAAATGGAGGAACTATAAATTTCTCTGTTAAATGCCATAATATCAAGCTAACCATGGGGGAATATGTATAGAATAGTCCAATGCTTTCCATTTCAATGGGAGGTGCTGATGTTGTACTAGGAGTACAATGGTTACAATCTTTGGGGACGATAGCTTTTAATTTTCAAGAATTTTTCTTGAAATTGTTTTCAGAAGGAAAGGAAGTCTAATTACAGGGTATCTCAAGGAAGTCGAACTATATCCATATTTGGACCATATTTGGAATATGGTGGTTCTTTGATCCAACATTAGAGTTTATGAAATCACGATTAACACTTATTTTGTTCTTATCATGAGTTTCCTCTACTATCTTTTCGCCACTAGGAAAAATTTCTTGTATCAACTTTTCAAACCATCCATGTCTGCTTTTAGATCATTCTTCATGTTTTCCATGTTTTCTTTCATTTTTCTTTCATGTCATCCATCTTGGCTTCCATGCCATCTTCCATGACATCCATCTTAGCTTCCATGCCATCCATCTTAGCTTCCACGCCTTTCTTCAAAACATCCATATTATTCTTCAAACCATCCATCTTCGCTTCCATGAATTTCTTCAAAACTTCCATTTAATTTTTTTTTCTCTTTACGAGAGAAAAATTTGGTGCACTTGCTCTTGTAATTTTGATAGATCATGTTGCAATTATTCATCTTCATGAATCATAGTAGAGTACTTTTAGGGCTTAATGGGTGTTGAATTATTTTTAGGAGGCGTTTTAGAACCCAATACTGATATCTATGCTCAATAGGCCTTTCGAATCACTTAAAACTGATTTTTTAGATAATACTTATGTAATTTGAAAAAAAAAATACATGCGCGTTTCTTGATTTTGAGGAGCTCAATATTGAAACTGAATTATCTCTGTGATTTCGGATCTTCAATATCTGAACTTTGGCCATGTAGTAGCCCTCTGAATCTTCATTCAAATTCTAGAGGTCTGACCTGATTTGGATTCTTCAAGGAAAATTTATGCCAAAGCTCCCACAATGACCTAATTATTGTAATATCCCAAAATATGGAATTTCTACAACAATAAGAACACCTTAAGATGTTCCAAAGTTGGAGATGCAGCAATGTAAGAACACATAATGGAGTAGCAGCATTATATCAATGCATAAACATGAGAAGATCCAAATAGCCATCATATTGAACTCATAGCAGCAAAAGAGTACAAATCCTTGAGGAAACAATCACTCAAACTAGGAAATCCAAGCCTCAATAGAACATGTATATGAAAATAAAGAACACTGCTACATATGGAAAGCCCAAGGCTATGACTACACAGTTTATAGGAGGCACTGCTATAGAAATAATTTCAATACATAGATATGGAAAAGTATGGCTCAAATAATGTGGGGATCAAATCTCTAACCCCTGAAAAACAATATCAAGTCAATCCTATAAGGATTGGCTGAAATATACAAAATGGCAAAAATGTCGGAGTAGCAGGGCTGAGTAGCAGCTACAACTCAAGAACTAGATGGAGATGGATGTAGATGATGCACAAGCTGAATAAACCTTCTCCAATGGATCTTTCCAGTGAAAGACTAATCCTAACACTGGAGATCTCACCCTCCAAACAAACAATGTAACCCTCACTGCAGATATATACTGAAAATAACGTAGTCAATGAGAGGGATTGTGCTGTAGATGATGGGAAATGGTTAGCCTGATGCCAAATATGATGGGAATCAGCTCAAATTATTCCTTACTAATCCTTCAAAGGAAATAAAGCTTCCTCCTCTGAAAAGTAGCTCCGGAAGTGGTGTTGTAGAACCTCTACAGCAACACCCTGCAACACAACTCAGCTCTAAACAGAAATTGCGTTGTAGCTAAAGGAGGATGCTTGGCCTGAAGCCTGAATGTGGGGAAATGAAGAAAAATCTCCTTCAATATGCCTCTCTTTAAAGGATAATTAATTCCTAAACATTAATTCCTTGTGATAAGAAGCACCGCAACTCTACTAAACAGCAGGCTGCAACTCTACTAAACAGCAGGAGAATGCACAAAGTCTAAACAGGCCAAGAAATCAATAATCCATAACATGAATAGCAATGGCTTCCTTGCCCTCCTTTTACACAAGTGAAAGCCCTATCACCATTGGTCCCACTCATTAGGGTTTCCTTCACCAAAGAAACCTCCTCCCATTCATACTGCGTTGTCTCTCAAAGTGTTCTCCACCTCCTATCCCAGCGCTATTGACTTGGTCAAACTTGACCTTGTCCACATTAAATGACCTTGTTCACACATGAGGGTGTGAAATCCAGCTCTTATGACTATCCCCTCTCACATTATGAGGGATTTTATTCATATTTTTAATATGCATGGGCTTCCTTACCCATTTATTAAGTTGCTAGGTGATAAAAACAAAAATTAATATCCTGATTAGCTGCATGCTAGATTTCAAATATTACAGTCCTCCCCTCCCAAATGTTGCTCGTCCTCAAGAAACTGCAAGGATAGAACTGAGAAGTCTCCCTTCCTCCTACTGTAGCATCCACATATGATGTACTCCTCCAATGAATGAGACACTTTCTCATCAATGAATCTCCAAAGTGCCCCTCCCAAGCACGCAAGCTAGCCAAATGGCTATCATCATGAATAAGTAAAGTACTCTAGGAGGAAATAAGGTGTTGTCTAGAGCTCCTCTCAAGGCATGGAGTCTGAAATGTATTGGGAAACATCCTTCCCATGTGGATCCTCCATCCCCAAGAAATCATCCATACAAAATGAGTCACCTCCCAACATGGCAACTCCTGAAAATGCTCCTCCACCTTGAGTTCATGCAATGTAGGTGAGCTGAAAATATGAACATGGTACACATAGGAGCCTACCCAATTCTATCCTCCTCTCCACTTATGATAATTTTAGAGCATATGCTGATCTTGGGCTGTAAAACAATTGCCCTCAAGTGGCGAGATGAAGACTAGATCTCCAAAGATCTTCTCTCCAACGTTGTGAATCAAGTTGGCCCAAATAATTCCATATGTGATGGATAGGAAATCACCACCATATGGCATCCCATAAATCACATGGCCCACCTCAACAAAAAGAAACAAGTATTTGGCTGTGGTAGCCATATCTCCTCTCATGCTCCCATTAGAACATGCAATGCAAAAAGTGTGGGAATCCTCTTCCCCAAAGGACACATCCAATTCATGTGTCTCTCTACCAATCATGCTTCCAATACAAATAAGATCAATATCAACAAATGAAATCATGATCAACATCAAAATGAGGAAAATGTTGAAGGTTACATGTGGTGCAAGAAGGTACCAACAGTTTTCCCAATAGTGACAGCGCAGTTTTTCAAACTACTGCTTCAGAAAATTACATGGCAAGTTGTTTTTTGTTACATGGATAATTATGTATTTCATGACATCTACTGATAAATAGCAAATGTCTAGGTACATAAACTGAACATACATGAAAGAAAAAACTTTCCCAAGGCCATATAAGAGATGGATGTCTCCATCATACAATTTGGCCCGAGGTTGACCATGGAGCTCAATGAAAATCTTGCCCTCTTGTGGAGTAATGCACTAAATATAAATGGTAAGAGTATCCAAATATTGTGTTAGATAATCCATGGATGCAAAAATAATATTCTTACCATGTTTTGAGAGTAAGATGATGCATATGTATATGAATAATTCCTCCATAGTGGTATGATATACTTTCATGAAGAGGAATAAACCATGTGCTACATGAAGATCACCTTTCTCATGCTTGGAAATCTAAGTTAAGAAGATCATACCAATGTAATAGATGTTTCCATCCAAAACTTCATCATTCTCACCTCCTCCTTATCCACCAAGTGCATCAAGTGTGAAGTGATCCTAGGGACACTCCATCAATAACCCCAAGCCCCCAAGTGACAGCGTTGTTGGCCCATGCAAATAAGTTCCTGCCAACTCATAGCTCTATTCTTTGACATGCTCCTTGTCAAAGACATCTCCCATAATTCTGCTACACATAATATGTTCCTCCCAAAGTGGAAGTACCTCTTGATCATCTAAGGCCAAGGAGTAGCCCCTTTGCACCATGATAGTGCCATCTCCTACTCCTGCAACATCATGCAAAGTGTGAGAGAAAATATGCCCTTGCTCTCCCAAGAACAACCAAAGCAACAAAATTTTTTGTTGCCTCCTCATAACTCCATCATACAAATCATGTAGTGAAAACATGGTGACTGATATGAAGAATGCCATATCAACACAATGTGTCCATACTCTTTGCTGCCCAATGATGCAAGTATCCTGCCACATACCCCTAGAAAGAGGATGATGGCCAAACTCTTTCAAGAGTAGCCAACCTAGCTATGCCTCCTACTACTCAGTGTCATATATTTGCAAGTGGCTCACCAGACTCTTTCTCTTCATCCACATCCACTCAACCATTTTTGGATGTCCCCTACCATCCTCCATCTTGGTATTCCTCCAATGAGGGCTACCATCCTCCATGTGTTGTTTAAAATTGCACTCCATGTCATGTTGAAGTGCACCTCTAATGGGGTCTCTCCATGAGATCTCCTTCTCATCAATAGTCCTCCAAAACCGATGGGGTCTTGGATCTTCTGAAAGTAGAAGTTTTTCTTTGAGCTTAGAGATTCTCATTGAGAAAGTGTTATCTGGAAAGGAGAAAGTTTTTATCATCTCAAGATGTCTACTTTATATCATCCTTTCCTTCAAGTCTTCAAACCCCAACCTCAAGTGTGATATGTAATCCAAAAATGGCTCATGAGGATGATGGTTTATTTCTTCCTTGAATTTTCCAATTTTTCACAGCGCAGTGCAATATTGCTGCTCTAGGTTAGCAATATATGTTGATTCTTGGTCATATGAATTTCCACAATCCTCTAAAATATTTTCTGTAATAATAAAAAGTGGAACTTCATTCATACCTTGATGGAACTTAGGATCTTTTTGTGTGGCTGCAAGAGTTTTTTCCCCCAATGTAATGGTTGCCTCAGTTGCAAATGTAGAAGGCTGCTCTTCCAAGGCTGTGACAATGCTGGTACAAGTCTCCTCCCATGGTGGTGTGGGATTTTCTTCCTCTGATCTCTTTCTGTCAAATGCTCTAATCAACCTTTGAGTGAAATCAGCAAAAGAAGTCACCCTTGCATGGCTCAAGTGACTGAACCACCAAACATTGGCTTCACCCTCTAGGTGCAATGCTGCAACTTCTACTACTTCCCTCTCTACCACTGGATGTAGTAAGAATAATGCCTCAAGCTTTCTTCCCCAATCTCTTACTGTTGATGATCCATCATATGTAGGCAATAGGAACCTATTACCTTT
The DNA here is from genome assembly GCA_034641835.2 of Pinus albicaulis. Classification (NCBI taxonomy): domain Eukaryota; kingdom Viridiplantae; phylum Streptophyta; class Pinopsida; order Pinales; family Pinaceae; genus Pinus; species Pinus albicaulis. Next base: position 405,831,462 of record CM076584.1, on the reverse strand, counting down.
GTACGACCTCCTCTCCTCCTTCAACTGAATGAAATGTGGAAGAGCTAGAGTCTCTTTAAAGGCTCTAGGTTGAGATTTGTACTCAACAAGGTACTTACTTAGAATCAGATGATCCAAGTATCTTCCATGCTCATTTTCTTCTTCTTGATGAGAATAGGAAGTGCATGGTCCTTCCTCTTCTATTTGCTCCTCCTCCTTGGAGAGGTTCTTCTTAAGTCTGAAAAGTGATGAGAGTAATCTCATCCTTCTGATCTTCTTCTATATTCTTTGGCTGAAACTCACAGCCTGAGCTAAGATGATGCTCTGATACCACTGTAATATCCCAAAATAGGTAATTTCTACAACAATAAGAACAGCTTAAGATGTTCCAAAGTTGGAGATGCAACAATGTAAGAACACATAATGGAGTAGCAGCATTATATAAATCCATAAACATGAGAAGATCCAAATAGCCATCATATTGAACTCATAGCAGCAAAAGAGTACAAATCCTTGAGGAAAAAATCATTCAAGCTAGGAAATGCAAGCCTCAATAGAACATGTATATGAAAATAAAGAACACTGCTACATATGGAAAGCCTAAGGCTATGACTGCGTAGTTTATAGGAGGCATTGCTACAGAAATAATGTCAATACATAGATATGGAAATGTATGTCTCAAATAATGTGGGGAGCAAAGCTCTAACCCCTGAAAAACAATATCAAGTCAATCCTAGAAGGATTGGTTGAAATATACAAAATGGTAAAAATGTCCGAATAGCGAGGCTGAGTAGCAGCTGCAACTCAAAAACTGGATGGAGATGGTTGTAGATGATGCACAAGCTGAATAAACCTCCTCCAATGGATCTTTCTAGTGAAAGGTTTATCCTAACACTGAAGATCTTACCCTCCAAACAAACACTGCAACCCTCGCTGCAGATATATACTGAAAATAACGCAGTCAATGAGAGGGACTGCACTGTAGATGATGGAAAATGGTTGGCCTGATGCCAAGTATGATGGGAATCATCTCAAATTATTCCTTACTGATCCTTAAAATGAAATAAGGCTTCCTCCTCTAAAAAATAGCTCCGGAATTGGTGTTGTAGAACCTTCACTGCAACACCCTGCAACACAACTCAACTCTAAACAAAAACTGCGATGTAGCTAAAGCAGGATGCTTGGCCTGAAGCCTGGATGTGGAGAAATGAAGAGCAAGCTCCTTCAAGAGGCCTATCTTGAAAGGAGAAGGAATTCCTAAACAGGAATTCCTTGTGCTAAGCAGCACTGCAACTCTGCTAAACAACAGGAGAATGCACAAAGTCTAAATAGACCAAGAAATCAATAATCCATAACATGAATAGCAATGGCTGCCTTGCCCTCTTTTTGAATAAATGAAAGCCCTCTCACCATGGGTCCCACTAATTAGGTTTTCCTTCACCAAAGAAACCTCCTCCCATTCATACTGTGTTGTCTCTCAAAGTGTTCTCCACCTCCTATCCCAGCGTTGTTGACTTGGTCAAACTTGACCTTGTCCACATGCAAATGACCTTGTTCAAACATGAGGGTGTTAAATCTAGCTCTTATGACTAGCCCCTCTCACATTATGAGGGATTTTATTCATATTTTTAATATGCATGGGATTTCTTACCCATTTATTAAGCTGCTAGGTGATAAAAACAAAAATCAATATTTCGATTAGCTTCATGCTAAATTTGGAATATTACAATTATGGACTGGTTCAATAGAGAAAACTTGTACAGCGTGCCACGTGTAATTTTTTCCCTCTTCAACTCTGAAATTGATATACAGGAAGCTATAGTTTGTGTACTTGTAGCCAATTTTTACATAATTCCAATCCAATTCACAGAGAGAGAGTTATGATGATTTTCCCACGGTCACCTCTTTGAGATGAAATTTGGGATCCTAAAAAGTCCTCAACTTCCACAGACCCTACCTCCGAAAATGTTGTGAATCAAGCTCTGAAATTTTTCCACGAGGTTCCTTATTATCTTGGCTTCGCTCTGTAAACATTTCAGCTTTTGAACCCCTGCAGAAAAAAATTTATAGCGAAAATTCCACGATGACATGTTTATGTTAAATTCAGGAGCCTGCAAAAGGTCCTAACTTCCACAAATAATATCTCTGAAAATGTTGCGAACCAAGATCTAAAATTTTTCCATGACGTTCCTCTGGATTTCAGCTTCGCGCTGTAAAAATTGCAGCTTCTGAATCTTCGTATAAAAAATGTTATAGCAAAAATTCCATGGTGACCTCTTTGGAGCAATGAAGCCCTAGAATACAAAGCTTTGATACCAAATGTTATGAAACCAGCTCCAAAAATAGAAGAAAAGAGAGATCAACGCCTTAGAAATCAACCACTTTGAGGAGGAAACCTCCAATAAATTACTTAAATGAACAATTCTTGGATGATACAAATGACAAAAACTCCTTCTATATATATGGGTCTATGGGGTCACAATACAATCCTAGCCGACCTAACAATAATAATGTAAGGAAATAGTAATAAAAATATGGGGGTTACATTGGTACAACAATAACAATAAGGGGGCTACACTAATAAAAATAAGGGACTACACTAGTAATATGGGGACCTAACAGAAACACCCTTGTGCTAAACAACACAACAGACTCCACTAAACAACTGAAGCGTGAAAAAATTCATAAAATACCAATACATAAACAATAATCAGAATGCCTTCCATGGCTTCCATTCTCTTCCTTATATGCTTGGTGAGCTTCCTCACCCTAGTTCCCACTCATTAAAGATGTTACTCTCATGCATACACTCCTCCATCATGACTGTGTTTTCCTCCATTAATCCTCCACTACCTCCATGACAACGTTGTTGACTTGGTCAACTTTGACCGTGTTCACATGCTTTAGCCCCTGTTCACACTTAAAGTTTATTTTTCCAACTGATATAATGATCCACATTCACATGAGAAGTGTTTTTATTCATACTAAATAGATTTATGGGTCTCTCTACACACTTATTCACCTATCTTATTATCAAAAGAAAAAATTAATATTCCAACCAGTTGAAAGCTAATTAGGAATATTACAGACAAACAATATAATGTTTCCTCTCAAGATAAGGTCAGATGTGAAGGAAGAAGGTGCTCAAGCACAACTATCAATGAATTCACAAGAGAATGAAAGAAAAGTAAGAGTTTTCACACAAGTAGACTTTCAAGTAGAGGTTAAAGACGAAAATTGGTTATGTAATTTGAGATTTGGTCACCTTAACTTTGGAGGCTTGAATTTTTTGCAAAGGAAAGACATGGTGAAAGGATTTCCACTCACAGAAAAACCGAACAACCAATGTGAAGGATGCATCTTCAGTAAAAAACATAGGGAATCATTTCCAGCATGAAATTCAATAAGAGCAAAGGCACCTCTAGAGATTGTCCATTCAAGTTTTTGTGGACCAATGTAAAAACCATGAATTGGGGGAAGTTATTACATTTTGACTTTAATAGATGATTATACAAGGAAGACATGGGTTTACTTCCTAAAATAGAAAAGTGAAGTGTTTGAGCGCTTCAACCAAGACAAATCTTTGGTTGAGGAGAAAATTGGACACTACATCAAAGTGTTGATGTTATGAAACTAGCTCCAAAATTAGAGAAAGAGAGATAAACACCTTAGAAAGAAGCCACTTCGAGGGGGAAACCTCCTTTACATTACATAAATGAAAAATTCTTGGATGATACAACTGAAAAAACCTCCTTCTATATATAGGAGTCCATGGGGTCACAATATATTCCTAGTCGACCTAACAATAATAATTTAAGGGCACAATAATAACAATATTGGGGTTATAAGGGTATAACAATAAAAATAAGGGGGCTACACTAAAAATAATAAGGGACTCCACTAGTAATATAGGGACCTAACATGCCCCTCTCCTTCAAAAAAATGTTTTCCTCAACGCTTGAGTAGCTCTGGGTGCTTTTGTATAAAATCCGCATCCTCCCATGTAGAATCTTCAGTGATGAGATACTCTAAAAATAATCGATTTCGTAGCTGTTGAGTTTTTGTTTCCATGACTGCTTCAAGTTCCAATATGATTTTTCCTTCCTCATCAAGTTCTGGAAATATTTTTTGAACTAGAATTTTTTCACCTATAACCTTCTTTAAGCATGAAACATGGAAAACCGGATGCACTCGCGAAGAAGCAGGAAGCTACAATTTTTATACCATAGTACCAATATTTTGCAATACCTTGTAAGGACCATAGTACTTTGGCGATAATTTATTATCCTTCTTAGCTTGATTGAGGGACATTTGTTTGTATGGTTGTATTCGTAAAATTACCCTGTCTCCTACATCAAAACTTCTCTACTTGTGATGTTGATCTGCTTGTTGTTTCATTCGATTTTTTGCCAAAGTTAGGTTATCCTTTAAGAGTTGGAGAACTTCTTGTTGATGCTCGATGTGATCTTCCACTGCTTGAAAATTATAATTTCTCTTAAAGATTATGTGATGGATGGTTGATGATATTCATAAAGTGCCATAAATGGAGTCATTTTTGTTGCAGTATGGAAGGAAGTGTTATACCACCATTCAGTGAGAGGTAACCACTTGACCCATTGTGTTTGTTTATCAGATACAAAAAAACGAAGATATCCTTCCAAACATTTATTCACTATCTCAGTTTGACCATCAGATTGAGGATGATAAGATGAGCTATGAGCTAGTTGAGTACCCAAACAAGAAAATAATTTCGTCCAAAAATTTCTAGTAAAAATGGGATCTTTGTCGCTTACAATAATCTTTGGGTACCCATGTACCTTTTGAATTGTTTCCATAAATGTAGTATCAATTGTACTTTCTTTAAATGGATGAGATAAAGCACAAAAGTGTGTATACTTGGTAAGTCTATAAACTACCACCATGATGACACTCTTTCCTTCGAACTTAGGTAAACTTGTGATAAAATCCATTGAAATATCCTCCCAACGTTAACTTCAAATGGATAAAGGTTGTAGAAGACCTGGGGTCTGAATTGTCTCAACTTTATTTTGCTGGAAAACCAAACATTTCGCCACAAACTTTTGAATATCATATTTAAGGCCATCCCAAAAAAATTATTTCTTCACCCTGTGGTAAGGTTTTAAAAATCCTGAGTGTCCTTCTAAAGGATAAGTGGGAAATTCCAAAAGAATATTTTTTTTAGTTGGGAATTCTTACAAAGGTATAAGCGATCTTTGTACCATAAAGAATCATTTTTCCAACTAAATGTATCAGATGTACTAGGATCTTGCTGCAACTTTTGAATGAGTTTCCACACTTCTTCGTCCTTCTTCCATTCATCCCTTGCTTCGGTCATCCAATCTAGTTGGATAATATAAATGACACAAAGCAATGCTTCCACCTCTTCCTTATTTCTTGAGAGTGCATCTACAACAACATTTAGCTTCCCTTTTTTGTAGATGATTTCAAAGTCATAACCCAACATCTTTGTGACCCATTTTTTCTACTCTTCTGAAGATAGTCTTTGTTCCAAAAGGTGTTTAAGACTATCAAGATCGGTTTTTACCTTGAAGTGTATTCCCATTAGGTAAGGTCGCCATTTCTTTAGTGCATGTAGTATTGCCAACATTTCCTTCTCATAAATAGCTTTCAATAAATACTTTCGTTTGATTGGATGACTTTCAAAAGAAATGGTCTTCCTTCTTGCATTAAAATAGCACCAATTCCATATTCTGAGGCATCACATTTCACAATAAATATTTTTGTGAATTTTGGCGTAGCTAAGACCAGTGCTAGGCACATTGCCACTTTAAGATGTTCAAAGGCCTTAGTTGCTTCAGGAGTCCGTGAAAATGCATCTTTCTTCAATAATGTTGTTATAGGTACTGCTATTCTCCCATAATTCTTAACAAACCTACGATAATACCCTATTAACTCGATAAATCCTTGCAACTTCTTTATGGTTGTGGGGACTTTCCATTCCTTAATGGCTTTATTTTTGTTAGGGTCTACCTTAAAACCCTCGTGAGATACAATTATACCCATATATTCGACCTCTTGTACTCCAAAGAAACATTTGGATGTTTTTGCATATAATTTTTTCTCCTCCAATAGTTTGAGCACCCTGTCAACATGTTGAACATGATCCTTCCAAGACCTACTATAGATAAGTATATCATCAAAAAAATACTAACACACATTTTCTAAGGAAGTGTTTGAAAATGGAATTCATCAACCCTTGAAATGTATAAGGTGCACTGGTAAGGCCAAAATGCATGACCAAAAATTCATAATGACCCTCATGAGTTCGAAATGTTGTTTTCAGAATATCTGTAGTCTTCATTCTAATTTGATGATATCCTGAACAAAGATCCAACTTGGTAAAATAAATTGCTCCATACAATTCATCCAATAATTCATCAATCACAGGAATGGGAAATTTATCTTTAATAGTGAACTTGTTGAGCTCCCTATAATATATACACATCCTTCTTGTGCACCAATACTACTAGAGTAGAGAAAAAACTTTGACTAGGTTGAATTATACCAGCCTCTAACATTTCTGCAATCATACATTCAATTTCGCTCTTTTGGACATAAGGATATCTGTAAGGCCTGATGTTTGAAGGAACACTTACTAGAATCAAAATAATAGCATGATCATGATAATGAATAGATGGGAGTCCTTTGGGAGTTTCAAACACCTTGGAATGATTGTCCAAGACTTTTTGGAGATCTGGAGAAATATGTGATTTTGATGTTGGAAATTCTAGGGAGCATAATTGTGCAATTGCGCCTCATTTTTATTTCTTCAAAATCTTTGTCATGACATTAGAGCTTATTATCTTTCCCATCTTCCCTACGATACCCCGTAATTTGACTTCCTTTCCTTCCAAAAAGAAATTCAAGAAAAGTTCTTGAAAATTAAAATCCACCATCCCCAAAGATTATAACAACTGTACTCCTAGTACAACATCAGCACCTCCCATTGGAACGGAAAGCATTAGACTATTCAATACATATTCCCCCATGGTTAGCTTGATATTATGGCAATTTCCAGAAAAATTTATAGTTCCTCTATTTGCAACCATCACTTGACATTCTAGTGCTCAGTATAGGAAATAATTAAATTCCTTGGCTACCTTACAATGAATAAAATTATGGGCGCTTCCCGAATCATTAAACACTATTACCATTTTCGTCTTGATATGTCCTTCTATCTTGAGAGTTTAAGGAGTGGTAATTCCTGCCAATGCATTACACGATATGGTCGGACTCATTTCTTCTTCTTCTCGAGTTGGTTCCTAGTGTATATCCTCTTCTTTTCAAGCTTATTTTTCATTTTCTTCCTCCTCTTCACAATCTATGTAAAATAATTTCTTCTCAGCATACTTATGACCTTTAGTGTATTTTCTATCACAACTGTAGCAAAGCCCTTTTGTTTTTCTTTCTTCCAATTTTTGTGGTGTCAACCTTGTAGGTTGTGGAAGTCTAGGAGTAGCAACACTTCCATCTTTATAGATGTGAGTGGTAGGCTTCCTTGTCTCCATAATTTTACATTCAAGTTTTCTTGCCAACCTTAATGCCTTCTCCAATGAATCAAGTTCCCAAACGCAAACCTCATGTTGGATTTTATCCTTTAAAGTCCCTATGAAGACCTCAATCATGTGTTCCTCTGGAATATCAGTTACCCTTATATTAAATTTTTGGAAGTCCTCAATGTGCTCCACCACTGAACCCTTTTGTGTGATATTTATCAATTGGCTAAAAAAAAGTGTTGCTCTTTGTATCCTAATAATGTGCTATCATTTCCTCTGTAAAAATTTACCAAGTGAAACTTTTTTTACAAGAACAAAGTCATTGATACAATAAAAATGTATTTGTTTCTCAATATAAAGTTGCAATGTGTACCTTTTGTGAGTTTTTCACATTACTAAGATCAAAATATTGCTCCTTCTATAGTATCCATGTTACGGGATCTTTGCCATAAAAAATCCTCATATCGACCTTTGGAATATGGTGGGTCTTCCATCCAACATTAGAGTTTGTGAAATCACGATTAACATTTATTTTGTTTTCATCATGAATTTCCTCTAATATCTTCTCACCATTAGGAAAAATTTCTTGTATCACCTTTGTCAAGCCTTCCAAGTCGGCTTTTAGATCATTCTTCATGTCTTCCATGTTGTCTTCCATATTTTCCCCTATACCATCGATCTTAGCTTCCATCCCTTCCAACTTAGCTTCCACGTCTTTCTTCAAACCATCCACATTAGCTTCCATTCCCTTATTCAAACCATCCATCTTAGCTTCCATGCCTTTCTTCAAAACTTCCATTTCATTTTTTGTTTCTCTTTGCGAGAGTGAAATTTGGTGCACTTTCTCTTGTAATTTTGATATGTCATGTTGTATTTCTTCATCTTCATGAGTCATAGTAGATACTTCGGAAGGCTTAATGGGTGTTGGATTCATTTTAGGGGGCATTTTAGAACCCAATAATGATATATATTCTACAATATTCCCTTGGAATCAATTCAAACTCATTCTTCAAACAAGACTTATGCAATTTGGAAAAAAAAATACACACATTTTTCTTGCTTTTGAGGAGCTCGATATTGAAATTGAATTATATTTGTGATTTAGGATCTTAAATATCTTAAATTTGGTCCTGTAGTAGCCCTCTTAATCTTCTTTTCAATGCCACGGGTCTGATCTAATTTGGATTCTTCAATGCAATGTTATCCCCAATCTCCCACAATGACCTAATTATAGACTCGTTCAGTAGAGCGAACTTGTATGGTGTGCCACATGTCACTGTTTCCTCCTTTAGCTCTCAAATTTATACACTATAAACTACACTCTGTGTACTTGCGACCACTATTTATAGAATTTCAATCCGATTCTTAGAGAGGGAATTATGATGATTTTCCCATAGTCACCTCTTTGAGATAAAATTTAGGAGCCTGAAAAAACACTACCTTCCACAGATCATATATCCGAAAATATTGCAAACCAATATCTCAAATGTTTACACAATGTTCCTCAGGATTTCAGCTTCGCTCCATAACAATTTTAGCTTATGAACCCTTGTATAAAAAATGTTATAGCAAAAAATTCCATGATGACCTGTTTAGGTGAAATTCGAGAGGCCTAAAAAAACCATGCATTCCATAGATCATATCTACAAAAATATTACGAACCAAGATCTGAAATATTTACACGATGTTTCACAAGATTTTGGCTTCACACTATAAAAACATTTGCTTCTGAACCTTCGTAGAAAAAAATTTATAGCGAAAATTCCACCATGGCCTGTTTGGAGCAGCAAAACCCTAGAATCCAAAGCTCAAATACCAAATGTTATGAAACCAGCTCCAAAAATAGAGAAAATAGAGATCAACGCCTTAGAAATAAGCCACTTCATGGGGGAAACCTCCTTTACATTAAATAAATGAAAAATTCTTGGATGATACAAATGAAAAAAACTCCTTCTATATATAGGAGTCCATGGGGTCACAATATAATCCTAGACGACATAACAATAATAATGTAAGGGCACAATAATAAAAATATTTGGGTTACAGGGGTACAACAATAACAAGGGGGATACACTAACAACAATAAAGGACTGCACTAGTAATATAGGGACCTAACAGCTGAGGACTGATAAAGGTGGAGAATATATCTCAAGTGACTTCCTACATTTTTTTCAGGGAGCATGGAATTCACAAGAAGTCTACAAAAAAGTATAAACCTCAGAAAAATGGTGTTGCAGAAAGGAAAAATAAGACCATTATGGAAATGGAAAAGATTATATTTAAGGCAAAGAATTTTTCAAATGATTGTTGGGCCGAAGTTTTCACTTGTGGAACATATATTATTAATAGTTGTCCAACTAAGAGTGTCAAGAACATAGTTCTTGAAGAGGAATGGAGTGTAAGAAGGCATAGTGTCACTCACATGAGAATGTTTAGTTGCTTTGCGTATGCACATGTTCCGAATGAGTTAAGGAAGAATTTGGACATCAAGGGGGGAGAAATGTATATTTTTTAGATATAGTGATGAATCCAAGGCATACAAGCTCTACAATCCATCAACCAAGAAGGTCATAATCAACAAAGATGTTCAGTTCATAGAAGAGGAAGCATGGGATGGAAGTTTACAGAAGAAAACCAATGTGAAAACATATACACCACAAGAAGATAAAGAGAAATTAACCGCAATAAGTAACTCCTCAACAGTGACTCCTCCTCCACCTACACAAGCTTAACAAAACAATCACCAAGTGACACCATCAACCAATAATAGAACAACATTGCGCAACCAAGCAAGTGCTTCTCCAACCACACCACAAAGATCCACAACTCCATCTACTTCAAGTGCAACACTAATCCAAGCTTCCACAAGCATAAGAGGAAAAAAATTCAAAATTTTAAGTGAAATTTATGATCAAAATGAAGTTGATAGTAGCGTTGGTATCAATTCTTATTTTCATTATTTTTTCATGTAGATGACCCAATACACTTTGAAGATGCAGTCAAAGAAGAGAATTTGGTTGTGAAAATATATGAAGAAATAGGAGCAATAGAAAAGAACGACACATGGGAGTTAGTGAATTTTCCGCAAGGAAAAGGATTCATTGGGGTGAAGTGGGTCTATAAGACCAAAAGCAACATTGAAGGAAAGATTTAAATACAAAAAGAAAGGCTAGTTGAGCAAGAAATATTGCAGCAACAATGTCAATTCGACGTTATACAAAAGTATGGTAGGTAGCATAATGTATTTGACCGCAACTAGGCCTGACATAATGTATGCAGTAAGTTTGGTGTCGAGGTTCATGGAGACACTCAAGGAGACACATTGGCAAGCAACGAAAAGGATTTTAAAGTATGTCAATGGGACAAAGGAGTATGGCGTTTTGTACACTACAACAGATGATTTTAAGATGGTTGGTTACACAGACAGTGACGGGGTAGGAAGTGTTGGTGACAAAAAGAGTAGGTTGGGATATGTTTTTCATTTGGGTTCTGGAGCCATTTCATGGGCTTCCAAGAAGTAACCTATAGTATTATTGTCAAAAGAGGAAGTTGAATATTTCGTTGCAATAGAAACAATGTGTCAAGCAGTTTGGATGAGAAGAATGTTGAGGGATTTATGCCATGAACAAGAGGGAACAACAAATATTTTCTACGACAACATTTTTGAAATTGCACTATCAAAGATTCTATTTTTCACAAGAGGAAAAAGCACATTGATGCTAAATATCATTTCATAAGAGAATTAGTCAACAATGATGAGATTGTGTTGTAGCACTACAAGTCAAAAGAACAATTTGTATGCATCGTCACAAAGACATTGACACGTTAAAATGTATTTTATCTCGAAGATTTTTTGGGAATGGTCAATGATGAAAATTGCGATTAAGGGGGAGTGTTCAAAAATTAATCTCAACCATTGCATTAAATCAACTAGTAGCAACCATACCTCAGTAAATCTTTTGCAGGTTGCAGATTTAGTTTGCATGTTAAAGGAGATGGGGTAAATGAAGTTCTGAGCAGAGTATATAACCCGTTCCACAACAAATGAAACTATTAAAGTAAAATTGAAATTTATTAATGGTTGGTAGAAACGCATGGGCAAGATTTTACTCTATAACTTATTTAAGTCCCAAAAGTTTAGAAAATGATTAGTCCATCCTGTGTCTTAAATATTGTCTGTCATGAAATTAATGTGTTAAAAATATGTTTTGAGAATACATGTATGTAGATTTGATTATGTAATAGTGGGTGATGGTGGAGCCAATTTTTGAAAACAAACTCCCCAACCTCTAGTGAATGTAAATATCAGTAAGAACACTTGTTTTACTAGTGAAAGAAAGGCAACCTCCATATGAATTACTTCTAGTATTTTTTAAATCATAATTTAATGCTTGGTTAGTAGCAATATGGTTTTGAAAAATTTGAAGTGTGAATTTTACACCATATTTTAGTCAACATATTTTAATATTTTCCACTCTGTATCAAAAGAAAAACTCATATGATTTACTTTACGCAACTTTATTGTCTCGATATTAAAAGAAATACTGAGATGATTTAGTTTTGACCACTGTACGATTTAGTTTCCGCAATTGTATTGTCTCAAGATCAAAAGGATGTTAAGCTCCCTCGAATTCTGGAAACGGCCACTTAATTTCTGGAAAGCTACCTCTCTCAACGTGCCAATTTCTGAAAACTGATCTGCAGTTGTTTCCTTAATTTATGGAAACCAACTGCAGTAATTTCCCTAAATTACGGAAATCAACTGCAGATAATTAATTTTTTGTTGGGACCTACTGAAGTGGTCCATTACTCCTACTGCAAGTTCTCTACCATGATTTGTGGAACACTTGACACATAGCCAACAAAAGCTTGATGGAAGCTAGGCTATAAAGATTTATGTTTGGTCCCCAAGCTCACTAACTCAATCCCCTTTAGTTTTACACCATCAAGTTAGAGTGAGTAGAGCTTGGAAGTGCCTTAAAATTTTCTCCATTGTGTGTGCTCTCAAGCTGAGAGTCTCTCTACCCCTTCGTTGGAAACAGAGCATTTATTCGGTGCTAAGAGTTTTTCTACCACAGTAAATTTAGTTACCAGAAAATGCATTACTAATCACAACCAGTCGAAGGAGAGATTTAGGCTTATGGTTATTTTCGTAAGGGTTCATACATGTGTTTTGTTGGTGAAAACGTTTGGCTTGTGTGGACCAGAGGTTATGGTTTCTTGCTGGTTTTTGTTCGGGCATATTATTTTACTTTGCCATAAACCTTGTTGAAGACTTGTTGCAGATAAAGAAATAATATTTTTCATAGTGACGAAGTTTCATTACTTGAAAAAAAAATATGAAGTTTTAAAGAGTTTCAGCAAAATAGATTGGAGTTTCAGCAGAACAGATTGGAGTTTCATCAAAACAGATTGGAGTTTCATCAAAACAGATTGGAGTTTCAGCAAAACAAATTTGAAGCGAAAGGTTCTCATACAGTGAAGCAACTGGAACATTTTTGCATACAAAACAAATTGGAGAATAATTTCAACACTAATGGCTGGAGGTATTTAAGATTTACTAGGAAAATTAAGTTTTTATTCCACATTATATAATCGATATTTAGCTAACATTTGGTATCAGAGCCATTTTTTATCTCTGCCTTGGTGATTATAGACATAGTTTGGCTAAATGTTTTATTTTAAAATTTTCTGAATTAAAACATTTATTTGGAAATATGTCCACTCAATTTTTATGCAAATAACATTTATTTAGTTTAATTATATGCAATTTGGAAAATCTGCTCGTATTTAGTTTGCATGAATTAATTATTTAAGCTTTAATTAAAACATGCTATTATGAATGAGTATACAAGAACCATGGTTAAATGTTATGCATGAGTATTGTAGTTTTATTTATGCAAATTATCTGTTAATTTTTATGAAAATAATGTATAGTGATCCATATAATTTTAATTGATTAGAGAATAGCCACAGCATCTCTAATTAAATAAAATTATATATTATGATTGATTAGGATCACATAAAGGATATTTAGACATTAATTGTAATTAATTATCTTAAATATAATAAATTTTATCCCACAAGAACTTTTGTTATATTTATATAATTAATTAGGATAAAATATTCATAATTTACCCACAGGAGTTATGAATTAATAGTTTTATCATAAAGTTTAAAACTAAGATAGAATTTGATAAATTCTACCATAAAGAATAATTGAATCTGCTTGAATTAAAAATTTAGTCCATTGACAATTTTTATGTCATTAGATTCAATTTTAAGCGGGATTTACATTGGAAAAGCATGAAATTTTTTACTTATGCCTCAATTTTAACATAAGCATGTGATTTTTAATTTTATGCAGTTGTACAACCTACAAATTTCTTTGAAATTCGTACTGATATCCCTGAACTTAAGGGAGATAACTATAAAATATGGAAGGAGAGAGTTCTCCTTCATTTGGGGTGGATGGACATAGACTATGCTATTAGGAAAGACGAACCACCGGCACTCAATAATACAACACTGCAGCGGACATCATGCTTTATGAATGATGGGAACAATGTAATCATCTAAGCGTGATGTTCATTAGGACTAAAATTTTAGCTGGTATTCGTGGTTCCGTTGAACAACATGAAAATGTCTGAGACTTGCTGAAAGCCATTGATGATCAATTCGTCACTTCAGACAAGACACTAGCAAGCACCCTAATTATGAAGTTCTCATCCCTAAGGCTCACCAGTGTAAAATGTGTACGCGAGCACATCATGCAAATGAGGGACAATGCGGCTCAATTGAAGAAACTTGAGGTTGAAATATCAGAGTCTTTCCTGGTGCACTACATCCTGAACACCCTTCCACACCAATAGGGACCCTTCAAAATCTCATACAACACACATAAGGATAAATGGTCAATTAATGAACTTATGACCATGTGTGTTCAAGAGGAAGAGAGACTGGTGATGGAAATGGGAGAAAGTGCAATGCTGGCAATGCGAGGAAAAGGCAAATCTCAAGCCAATCGGAAAGGGAAAGGTAAAATACCTCCCCAAGCCGATATCAAGAAGGATTCCAAGTGTTTCTTCTGTAAAAAGAAGGGACACATGAAGAAGGAATGCGCCAAATTTCAGAAATGGCTTGCGGACAAAGGTAATCCAATCTCGTTTGTTTGTTATGAATCTAATATGGTTAATGTCAATATTAACACCTGGTGGATTGATTCTATATCAACAATTCACATTTTGAATTCCTTGCAGGGTTTGCAAAACCTAAGGAAGCTAGTGGACAGTGAGCAAAGCATCTTATCAGAAAACAAGATGGGCTCGCATGTGGAAGCTATAGGAACATGCTATTTAAATTTAAGTAGTGGCTTTGTTTTAGAATTAGAAAAGACCTTTTATGTACCAAGTTTTTCTAGAAACTTGATTTCAATTTCAAGGCTTGTACCTTTTGGATATTCCTTTAACTTTTCAGAAACATCCTTCAGTTTATTTTATAAATCTGATTATGTTGGGAATGGTATTCTGTCTAATAGTCTTTACTGCATTAATTTACAAAACAATGTCACTTATGATTCAATGCATGTTCACACTGGTATTAAAAGATGTGTTATTAATGAAAATTCCTCTAAATTATGGCACCATAGACTAGGTCATATCTCCATAGAAAGAATTAAAAGATTGGTAAATGAAGGGGTACTTAGTACTCTGGATTTTACTGATTTTGAGACTTGTGTGGACTGCATAAAGGGAAAACAGACCAACAAGTCAAAGAAAGGTGCCAATAGGAGTTCAGACATATTAGAGATCATACATACTAATATATGTAGTCCAGACATGGACTCACATGGTCAGAGATACTTCATCTCTTTTATGGATGATTAATCACGATATATGTATCTCTACATGCTTCATAAAAAGAGCGAAGCATTAGATGCCTTTAAGATCTTTAAGGCTAAAGTAGAGAATCAATGCGGCAAGCAAATTAATATCATGAGATCAAATAGAGGTGGAGAATATTATGGTAGATACACAGAAGATGGAAAAGCACCTGGGCCATTCAAAAAATTTCTTCAAGAGCATGGGATTGTTGCCCAATACACCATGCCTGGTTCACCCGACCAGAATGGTGTAGCAGAAAGAAGAAACCGAACATTATTGGACATGGTGTAGAGTATTCTTAGAAGCTCCAATATTCCTAAATTCTTGTGGACTGAAGCACTTAATACGATAGTGTATATATTAAACCAAGTTCCAACCAAGGTTGTTCCTAAAACGCCATTTGAATTATGGAAAGGTTGGAAACCAAGTTTGCGACATATGCGCGTTTGGGGATTCCCATCTGAAGTGATAATATATAATCTATGAGAGAAGAAGTTGGACCCAAGGACCATTAGTGGGTATTTCATTGGATATGCTGAAAGGTATAAAGGTTATAGATTTTATTGTCCATCTAACAGCACTAGGATTGTGGAATCAAGAAATGCAAAGTTTCTTGAAAATGACTTGATCAGTGGGAGCGATCAAACCAGGAAAATAGTTTCTGAGAAGGATCATTCATAATCTCAACATTCCACCTCAAGTGAAAGATTGGTTATTATTCACAGCACCCCTCAATTACAAATTGGTGTTGAACAACCAATTGTTGAAGTTCCACAAGCTACCGACGACATTCCAGTAGATCAAATAGTTCAAGAATTGCCAAGAATTTTTGAACAACGAGTTGAACCACATACTTCTCAGGAAGATGGTGGGACAACATTAAGAAGATCTACTAGACCAAAGAGATCAGCAATTACTGATGATTATGTTGTGTATCTGCAAGAATATGACTATGACATTGGAGCCGAAAATGATCTTGAGTCTTTTTCACAAGCCATGAGTTGCAAAGAATCAGAATTATGGTACGATGCCATGAAGGAAGAGATGAATTCTATGAAGAGTAATGAAGTCTGGGATATTTTTGAGTTGCCTAATGGTGCAAAAGCCATTGGATGTAAATGGGTCTTTAAGACAAAGAAAGACTCATTGGGCAACATTGAGAGATACAAGGCAAGACTCATTGCAAAGGGATTCAGTCAGAAAGAAGGAATCGATTACAAGGAGACTTTCTCTCCTGTATCTAAGAAAGATTCCTTGCGCATTATTATGGCATTAGTAGCCCATTTTGACTTGGAGTTTCACCAAATGGATGTGAAAACGGCTTTTCTCAATGGAGATCTAGAGGAGGAGGTTTACATGAAACAACCTGAAGGATTCTCCTCTAGTGATGGTGAGCAATTGGTTTGCAAGGTCAAGAAATCATTATATGGATTAAAACAAGCATCCCGCCAATGGTATTTTAAATTTCATAATGTAATTTCTTCTTTCAGTTTTGTAGAAAAAATTATGGATGAATGTATATACCTTAAAGTCAGTGGGAGTAAAAAAAAAATTCTTGTTTTATATGTGGATAAAATTTTGCTAGCAACCAATGATAAGGGTTTGCTGCATGAGGTGAAACAATTCCTCTCTAAACATTTCGATATGAAGGATATGGGTGAGGCATCTTATGTCATTGGAATTAAGATTCATAGAGACAGATTTCGAGGCATCTTGGGTCTGTCTCAGGAAACCTATATTAATAAAATTTTAGAGAGATTTTGGATGAAGGATTGTTCACCAAGTGTCGCTCCCATTGTAAAGGGTGATAGGTTTAGTTTGAACCAATGCCTAAAGAATGACTTTGAAAGGGAACAAATGAAGAACATTCCATATGCTTCTGCTTTCGGAAGCCTAATGTATGCTCAGGTCTGCACAAGACCTGACATTGCATTTGTTGTGGGAATGTTGGGACGATATCAGAGTGATTCAGGTTTATACCACTGGAGAGCTGCAAAGAAATTAATGAGATACCTTCAAGGAACCAAAAACTACATTCTTATGTATAGAAGGACAGACAATTTGGAAGTGATTGGCTACTCAGATTCTGACTTTGCTAGATGTGTTGATTCACGCAAATCAACATCAGGATACATTTTTATGATGGTCGGTGGAGCTGTATCATGGAGGAGTGCCAAGCAGACTTTGATTGCCACTTCTACTATGGAAGCCGATTTCGTCTCCTATTTTAAGGCTACTTTACATGGTGTATGGCTTAAGAGTTTCATTTATGGGCTTATAATTATGGATTCTATCTCTAAGCCATTGAGAATATATTGCGACAATTCAGCTACTGTTTTTATGGCTAAGAACAACAAAAGTGGGAGTCGAAATAAACATATTGACATTAAGTATTTAGCTATAAGGGAACGTCTTAAAGAAATTAAAGTGGTCATTGAGCACGTTAGCACTGAGTTGATGATTGTTGATCCTTTGACTAAGGGCATGCCACCGTTTAAATTCAAGGATCATGTAATGAATATGGGACTTGGTTCCATTATGTAGTTTCTCATTGTATAAACAATGTTATTTTAATGAAATTCTTAAATTTTGTGATGTTTTTTGCATATTTATGTGCACCTTAATTTGATTTGAGAGAATTCATCTGTGTAGGACCAAGAATAAACATAGTGTTTATTCATTAAGAAATTTTTGCCACATAAATTTTAATAAGAATAAATACATAGTAATACATGGAAGATAGTACTCGTCATTAGAGGACTTATCACCATGATTCATGTATCTATTAATTAATACAGATTATCAATGGGTTTTAAGATGAGACATTAAGATTTGAAGTATGGACCAAGTGGGGGAATGTTAAGCTCCCTCGAATTCTGGAAACGATCGCTTAATTTCTGGAAATCTGCCTCTCTCAACGTGCCAATTTCTAAAAACTGATCTGCAGTTGTTTCCTTAATTTATGGAAACCAACTGCAGTAATTTCCCTAAATTATGGAAATCAACTGCAGATAATTAATTTTTTGTTGGGACCTACTGAAGTGGTCCATTACTCCCACTGCAAGTTCTCTAGCATGATTTGTGGAACACTTGACACATAGCCGACAGAGGCTTGATGGAAGCTAGGCTATAAATATTTCTGTTTGGTCCCCAAGCTCACTAACTCAATCCCCTTCATTTTTACACCATCAAGTTAGAGTGAGCAGAGCTTGGAAGTGCCTTCAGATTTTCTCCACTGTGTGTGCTCTCAAGCTGAGAGTCTCTCTACCCCTTCATTGGAAACAGAGCATTTATTTGGTGCTAAGAGTTTTTCTACCGCAGTAAGTTTAGTTACTAGAGAATGCATTTCTAATCACATCCAGTCAAAGGAGATATTTAGGCTTATGGTTATTTTTGTAAGGGTTCATACATGTGTTTTGTTGGTGAAAACGTTTGGCTTGTGTGGACCGGAGGTTATGGTTTCTTGCTGGCTTCTATTCGGGCATATTATTTTACTTTGCCATAAATATTGTTGAAGACTCATTGCATAAAAAGAAATAATATTTTTCATAGTGACAGAGTTTCATTACTTGAAGAAAAAAAATATGAAGTTTTAAAGAGTTTCAGCAAAAAATATTGGAGTTTCAGCAGAACAGATTGGAGTTTCAGCAAAACAGACTGGAGTTTTAGCAAAACAGATTTGTAGCGAAAGTTTTTCATACAATGAAGAAGCCGGAAATTTTTTGCATACAAAACAAATTGGAGAATAATTTCAACACCAATGACTGGAGGTATTTAAGATTTACTGGGCAATTTTAATTTTTACTTTTCGATTCTTTTAAGTTTTTATTCCGCATTATAGAATCGATATGTAGCTAACAAAGAGAGACTCATATGATTTAATTTTAGCCATTGTATTGTCTCGATTGAGACCTTTCCGCAACTCTTATAACACCATGCATCCTTTTTGGGGCTAATATTATCCGACTACTTTAGTGACTTGCAACTCCCATCCTGAAATTTGTTCTTTTTTGGTCTTCTCTACAAAATCTCACTTACCCATGTCATTTTCGCATATTTCTAACTCTCTTAATCACTGCCTTTTCTTTTAACCTAGATGGAATTCGGTACAGGGAAAACAGGGTTCTCCAGCAGGGGTTTTCTGAGGTATCGATCTCTTCTCTACGGATCTAGAGGAAAAACAAATGCTTCCTCTGCAATTTTAATTGCGTCAACAGAAGATGTCCCATTAATTCCATGGAACTGAATTCGTTGCAAACACCTTCGATACGCCATCTCAAGTTCATATTTCGATGCTCCCCTATCCACCTTCCTAAAAATGGTATTTTTATTACCTATAATATCCTCAAATCAAGTAAATTTCTTTAACATTCACTAAATAAATATAGAACTATGTTGTTACAATTATACCTGAAAAGAATCTTTTGCATTCAAACTGCCTCTAACTTCATTGCTATGCAACAACCCCTCATGGCTGCCATACTGAACGAAGATATTATATTGAGAGAGTTGGTTTTCTGAGAAATCTACAACATGAATCCTAATTTTCTTTTGAATGGAGACCTTAACGAATCCTAACAATTCTAACTTAAGCCCAAGATCTTTTACAACCCTCTCTAAACATGCAGATGTATCCTAGAAGTACTAAATTAAGCTGAAAATATTTTACAACCCTCTCTAAACATGAAATAGAGAAGAAGGATTCTTCCTCCTTTCATCGACAGAGGCCTTGCAGGGTCTCCCAGTGGAAGAAAATCATTATTTTGTAAGTTGCCTGAACAAGGCTCATGTAAGTGTTTCTTTCCAAATTGAATTGTCAACTTTATATTTGTTGTGGCTTCGATGTCTTCTGAGCGTAGGATTTTAATGCATGCAAGAAACTTAGTTTTATAAGTCGAGAAGTCCCAGTTCGAACAGAATACAATTTCTGAAATAGTGACAGTATTCGAAAATTGAGTTCATAGGATATTCACTTTACATTTCAGTTGCATTTCATAAGTAATAGATGTCGAATCCTCCAAGAATTGCACTCCAAATTTGAAATAGAAAAAATGATTTTCGGACTTTTTTATCCCAAGAGGTTTCACCTGAGAAATTTTCGAAGCCAATTTTATTCACAAAAAATAGGGGTTCTGCAACATACTTGCAAAAACACTAAATGTAAAATTATGGAAAGAAACCTTCGGATTTATCGATAATAGAGATTATGAAAGATTCAATAGACAAAGAAATGCCATGTACAACTTCCTTTTATTTTCCACGTATTTTGACTTTTCCATAACACAATATGAGGAAAGAGATCCTTGGGGATTTTCAGATTTTCTAAATAGTTTTTCCATTACTCTCTATAACAGTCGATGTCGCTAAACCTAGGGGGTCACATATCTCCCTGTAAAATTTTGATGGAGTGTTCCATTGATGGTGTTCCATTTCTTTTCTTACCCACCTAAATTTGTTGGGATACAAAACCATGTTTGCATTGTGTTTAACATAGCGTGTTCGTCAAAACCAAAAACCATTCTGACATTACGATGGAAATTCATGTGAAGAGACAGTGTACAACACTTGTATTTAACTATTAGTTAAATTACAATAGTTAATTCATTAGAGATTTGGCCTTTCACTAAATCACAAATTCTGAGTTGACATTGTGCGCCTAAGAACGAATCAATTCATTAGCTCGGATTTTCGTAGAGATTTTTCATTATGGTACTATAAATTTGGTTAAAAGAGAATTTACTTTAAATGGTACAATTTATATTCACATGTATGGTTTATAAGGTGCTAATTTTTCTGGTGCGGTTTATAAGGTGTGATTTTTATTTTGGTTTAATGGTAGTTTTAAAATGAATTTAAGTATAATTATGAAATTTATTATGAAAATTAAATAATTTTTATTTTATTTAAATAATATTATGGATACACCCCTTCTAACAATGATTGCATGCCATTTTCCTCTTAATTAATTGAAATGGTCCATGCGTCGCCATGAAAAAAATCTAAAAATACAACCGTGAAAATATAACATAAAAAATCTACAAATACAACTATTCATAGAGATTACTATTAAAAGGCATGACTATCCATAAAAATGTTAACAAACATTTACCATCATAAAAATTATCATGGACATTTCTTTTGAAACTTAGTATATAACTCTATTAACATGATTCCTATTTATCATATCTTTTGTAATTATTAGCTACAAGGACCATCATTTTAATTATTTACAAATAACACTAGAACTTTTGGGTTCCTAGGTTTGCAAACCCACATATACATGGAGTATTAAAACTCCCAACATAACCTACTTAATTCACGCATTATTTGAAGTACTATGCTAAAGGGAAATAATTCGAATAATATATATAACTGTACAAAATATTAGTTGCCTCATTATTAACACTTTCATTAATGGTATGGATGTCATGCCAACTTGCCACAACTGCAATTTCCAAGGAGATGATCTAGTTGTACATTTGTATTGATTTTTTAAAGGTTATGTTTTAACTCCTACATCACGTGGTTAGCATACACAAGGTCATATCTTAACTTAGTGGATGGGCAATTCTCAGCCCTCAGATTATTGACAATCCAAAGGTTGATAAGGAGTTAGGGGCGGTTAGGGTGTAACCCTAACCACTTTTCATTTCGCCTCCACGCTCCGCAATTTTTTGCCAGGGATCATGGCTCATTCTGTTGTTATCCCACACGGTGGTGAGGTATTGGCCCTAACACTTCTCTCTTGCCTTCCGGAAATGTATTCCTCCACTCACTGTACTTTATTTTGCTTGGTCTGTGTTTTCTTCTCAATGTTTAGAGTGTTTCAGTGGTTGTCTACAGTTGTGGCGACTCGACTATGTATTCACATTGACTATGGTGCTATTCCTCTCCATTCTTCCCCATTTTGCAGCTTTGCATATACCAGAAATTCTTGTTTTACTTTGACCGAGCTGACCCAGGTAAGGCTTCACTGCTATGGTGAGTTTAATGAATAAATTAATTATTTTTTTATTGAAATCTCGCTCATACAGTCTTTGAAATTTTTTCTTACTCCTCACGGTTTAACCTTCTAGACTTGTGTTTCCTGAGAGGTAATTTTCATGTAGTTCCCTTGCCTGTGCATTATTTTTATATTATTGACTATCTCGATAGCTTTTAAATGGCGTTTTCTTATTGTTTTGTTTTTTGTGGCTATGGCAGGTATTTTTTTCTCCAAACCCTATCTCTTACAACATTTCTTGCATTGGTTTCAGTGAGTCTGTGATGCACCTCTATGTATTGTTCAGGTACCCAACTCCTCTAGCTATCTCTATCGAGACATTATTATACCTTTTCGAATTTGATATGATTATTTTATGAGGTCTCTGTGGTTTGACTTCATGTTGAAGTTGTTCTAGATTATGGTGACAATTCTAGCCCGTCGAGGCTTTCTAAAAGAGAACCTTGTATTATAATTTTTCTTATGTTGGAAAAGAAGGGTTTCTAACTCCATTATGGTCCTCAGAGGACAACGCATCTTTTTTTTATAACTCATAGAAATTTTTCATTTTATTTCAGCCCTGTTTAACGTTTCAACAATAATTTGGCCATTTAGAATTTGTCTTCAGTTTTGTAAATTATTAATCTTACATTGTGCCGCAAACTGGCATTTTTCTCCTTGCATGTGGAATCTATTTTATTCATTTTATAATGCATCTATAATTGAATTCTAAAATCACCCCATCAAGGGAAATGTATTGTTTTCATATTTATCTTTGGAAATACAGCATGGTTCACACCAATTTTGGGTTTTCTATGTAATTTATTTTAATTCTTATATACATATATATGATGTTAGCTTAAAATATTTCCAGGGATTACATTACAATTGTAATCATTTTATTTTCTTTCCAAGCTATTCTTTCAGGAAATTTCTTATGTTTTAACTATGTATTATTCTCCATAGCGTTATAATATTTTACTGTAATGATAATATCTAATACCATGAATTTAAGCTATTATGTTTTCTTTCGCCTTGTACTGAAAATAACACTTCAACAGTTTGACTTTTGCATTCAGAAATTTCTTCTTTACTATCTTTTAATAAGTTTATCTCCCAAATTTTGGGACCATCTGTAAATGAGAGAGGGTTTTCTTGCCATCCCTTACTCCATGTACATTTATCCCTTTTCAGGGCAGACTGTCTTGTCTGGAATTTACTTCAGATGGACTAATTGTTCCGTGGGTCATTTCCTTCATTACATATTTTTCAAACTAATTCTCTAGATTATCCAATTTCAATAATATTAGACTTTCCTCTGCAACTAGGGGTTTAGTTTTCCAAACTGGAGTAATTCAATCTAGTTCTAGAGAATTTTATGGTTAACAATAATTAAATATTCCACTCTAAACTTGTATGGTCCTATTAATCAATTCATAACAGAAATATTATACTTTATCCTCACAGCATACATGGATTCTTTCCAGAATTAATGATCCAAATCTTGGGGGGAGGCCCCCAATATCTAAGAAAATTGAATTGGATCTGACAAAATCTGCAAAATTAGAATGCCTGAAAAAAAAAAGAGAACACACTGCAAATAAAACCACAAAGAAACTTGCTTTATTAAAATGGAGAATAACTGTAGAAGCTACATTGTGGTGGAAAATATGTCCTTTTACAAATTGAGGCTTGTTATTTATAGCCTTTTTTGAGTTACAATACCATGTGTAGATACCATAGGTGGATACCATGGGTCAATACCATGGGTATATACCACTTACAATACCATGGGTAAATTCCATGTGTGGATGAATACCATGTGTGGATACATACCATGGTTGGATGAATATCATGGATAGATGTCACTTACAATACCATGGGTGAATAAATACAATGGGTGGATGAATAGCATGGGTCAATGACATTTACAATACCATGGGTAAATTCCATGGGTGGATGCATAACATGAGTAGATGAATACCATGGGTGGATGCCATTTTCCATCCGGATCATTCCTCCCTCCTTAAGAAGAAATGGTCCCCATTGTGTGAATTTTCCTCCTGAGAAGCATTTTTTTAATATGAAGAGCCACTGAAGAGAAGGGTTTTGTGCGGTTAACCCATAACCGTGATGAACGAAGATCCGAGGATAGAGATATCATGTAATGCTTATGACCAACTGTCATATTGACAATGTGCGGCCTAGCAAATGGAATTATATGAAGTGTGGGTTTGTGGATGAACCAAAACCATGGCAAACGAAGATCCGAGGATAGAGATACCCTATAATGCTTGTGACCAACTGTGTGACTAACAGTGTGCGGCCTAGCAAATGGACTTCGATGAAAATGATTTTGTGCGGTTGACCCATAATCGTGATGTTGATTGTTGATGAAGTAGCAGGTACCTACATATCTTGGGGTGGGAGGGCACGTCTACAAATAAGCCAAGCCGAATGTTGCTATGCTGAAACTGATGAATGTGAATGTGAAAGGGAACCCACTCCGAATGCTGCTCCAAATTTAAAATGAGCATAAATCGGTCAATATAACTAAAAATATTTATTATAACCTTTTTTTGGAAATATAATGATCATTTTTCATCTTCTCATGTGTTTGAAATCGATATCTGGAGACCCTAGACTCTCATATTCATGCTAGAACTGTCCCGCCGTCACAAAATTTCTGAAAAAATAGCTGATTTTAAATCAACGATAAATCCCTCGTCAGGACTCCGATTCAACTAATTTTTTTTTTGAAATTGGATGATTTTTCAAGGAGAGTACATATATGTAACCACTTATCTGAAATTTCCCACTAAAAACTGCAAGAAATGATAGGAGATCCGTCGTCCATGAATTATCATCAAACAAATTGCTGCAACATTGTTGATTTTAAATCAGCGATATCTCCCTCATCCGAACTCCAATTCGGCCGATTTGTTTTTTGAATTTGAGTATTTTCTCACAAGGAATCCAGATCTGATCTTTTTTTTTGTAAAATTTTCACCAAATGTTTCAGATATGATCTGCAAACTCGCCGCCCAAAACAAAATTCATGGAGTTTGCTGAAGATTGCTGCAAAACATTGAAACAAAAATATGTTTCAAACCCTCATTCCCATGGAGGTGTAAGCTGAATCTGATACCACTGATCTAGATCTTGGGGGGAGGCCCCCAAGATCTAAGAAAATATAAATAGATCTGACAAAATCTGCAAAATTAAAATGCCTAAAAAAAAGAGAGAACACACTGCAAATAAAACCACAAAGAAACTTGTTTTATTAAAACGGAGAATAACTATAAAAGCCACACTGTGGTGGAAAATCTGTCCTTTTACAAACTGAGGCTTGTTATTTATAGCTTTTTTTGAGTTACAATACCATGTGTAGATACCATAGGTGGATACCATGGGTCAATACCATGGGTAGATACCACTTACAATACCATGGGTAAATTCCATGTGTGGATACATACTATGGGTGGATGAATATCATGGATAGATGTCACTTACAATACCATGGACGAATAAATACAATGGGTGGATGAATAGCATGGGTCAATGACATTTACAATACCATGGGTAAATTCCATGTGTGGATGCATAACATGGGTAGATGAATACCATGGGTGGATGCCATTTTCCATTCGGATCAATTAAAGTACTTATAAAACATAAATAACTCTTAATTATATTCCTTTCAGGTTTATAGTACCTATCTCAGATGAGTAGGGCTAATGGTATCCTCCCAACCATCTTCCCCTGTGTTCCTCGCCAGAGTAAGATTATTCAGCAGTTCTTCTGGAGAGAGACCTCAAGACCATCTTCGAGTCTCTCCTCTAATTATCAGGTTTTTATCAGAGTTCCATTGGCTCCAACCAGCTCTGGACACTCCCACCTTCTAGCCTTCTTGTTGTCTTTTTCCTTTTTCACAGAACCATTTTTCCTCATCAGGGTTTTCTTTTTATTCCCAGAGGAAAGGTAACTATCAAATAACTACTTTTAATCTAACCAATCTGGTATCTTTGATAATTAACCATGAGTTTATGGAAACCACACCATAATTAATCTTTATATAAAAAAAGAATTAAAATTTTGTTCATAATTTTCTCAACATACATATTAAGCCTATTTAACTTAAACAAGTCAAATGTCTCAGTTACATAACAAATCAAATCCAGGTGTTAAATCATCCCCCACTTGTGGTAAACACTGTCCTCGGTATTTTACTCCATTCCAGTGAATAATTTTGGATAGGCCTCTCGAATGAATCTTTCATCTTCCTAAGTAGCGTCCTCCAGGCCAAAGTGCTTCCACTGCACTTTAACTTGGGTGATGGCTCGCCTATTTAGCCTTATTTCTCTTTGTTCTAGAATACATTGAGGTTCTACCAGAAACTCATTGTTTGGTTCGACCTACAACCAACAAAGCTTAGAATTATTCAAGGTACTAATTATCTCCCTTAGGGCTCTTAGCATCTGATTCAATCCTACCTAAATTTTCTGCCAATGTATTATGTGCTCTAGGTCATGCACATATCTTTCCAATATAAACACACGAAACACATTATGCAGCCATATGTGTATTGGTAAAGCTAGTCGATAGGCCATTGGTCCTACTCTTTCCAATATTTGGAAAGGTCCACACAGCCATGGGGCCAACTTGGTGCAAGTAGTCCACCTTAAGGTTCTCTTCTTGGGTCTAATTCTCACATGAACATGATCACCCATGTCAAATTCCTGATGGGTCCTCTTTCTATCCGCATACACTTTCTATTGATCCTGGGCATATTTCCGATTTTTCTTGATCCTCTTTACTTCTTGTTCCATCTCAGCCAACATTTCATGCCCAAGCATTAGCTTGGTCTCTGAGATACTCCAGTTAATGGGTGTTCGACATTGCCTACCGCATAATGCTTTAAAGGGACTCATCCTAAGGGATTCTTTCTATCCATTATTGTAAGAAAATACTACGAGGTGTAAATAGTATTCCCACTTAGTAGGTTTTTTCATTACATACATCCACAACATGTCCTCCAGAATTTGATTCACCTGTCCAATCTGCCCATTTGTCTATGGATGGTACAAAATATTGAATTGAATTTGTGTGCCTAGACTGATGAACAGGGCCTTCCAAAGAGTGGAGGTGAACTTTACATCTCTGTCTGAGATAATTTTTTTCAATACGCCATGTAATCTAAACAATTCCCTCATAAAGATATCAACAATCTGTACAGTTTTACAATTTGACTATACTGGAACAAAGTGAGCTGCCTTCCTCAATCAATCAACTACCACCATTATTGAATCATTGTGTCGATTTGTTTTTGGTAGGCCTGTAATAAAATCTAAGATATAACTTCCCACTTCCATTCCTACACGAGAATAGGTTGCAATAGCCTTACTAGGTGTTGATGTTCCACCTTGACCTGTTGACATTCCAAACATTTAGTCAAGTATTCAGCAATATTTTTACATATTTCTAGACAAAAGTAGTCTTTCCTAATTGTGGTTAAAAATTTTTGGTAACCAGGATGTCCAAAATAAGAACTTTGATGATATTCATCTAAGATCATTTCCTTTAAACCCATTCGACTAGGAATGTAGATTCTCCCTTAAAACGTCAATAGTTGTTCATTGTTGATCTTATACTCTATTTGCTTTCCTTGTTTTTCTACTTGCTTTGTTTTTTGCCATAGAAATTGATATGCAGGGTCCTATTCCGTAGCCTCCTTCACTTGTTCTTGGAACTTAAATTCCACCTGGTTAAAATAGAGTTCATACACGTAGTGTAATTTTATACTTAAAGCATCAGTGAAACCGTTTTATTTTCCCTTAATGTGTTGGATTTCAAAATCAAATTCACTTAAGAATGCATTCCACCTAGCTTGACGAGCATTCAATTCAATTTTTTTAAAATAATTGGTCAAACTATTGTGATATGTTTTTAATACAAATCTTTTTCCCAATAGGTAGTGCCTCCATACCTTCAATGCTTGCACTACTGTAGTAAACTCTAGATCATATGTAGAATATCATTGTTCATGATATTTCAGCTTCCTAGAATTGTAATCCACAAATTTTGCGTCTTGTGTCAAGACTGCTCCAACTCCTTTGCAAGCATCGGTGAAAATTTCAAATTCCTTGTTTGGATCAGTGAAATTTAATACAGGGGTTGTAGTCAGTAAATTTTTTAACCACTTGAAGCTGGTTTGGTATTTGTTGGTCCATTTGAACACTCATCCTTTTCGCTGTAATGAGGTTATAGGAAAAACAATCTTAGAGAACCCCTCGATAAAACATCAATAATAGAAAGCCAACCCCATAAAATAACGTATGTCTGCTACATTCTTGGGTACTCTCCATTCCATGATAGTCCTTATTTTTTCAAGGTCTACCGCTATACCCTCAACAAAAATAACATGGCCTAAATATTGAATCTTCTCTTTGTAAAAATCACACTTTCTGAATTTGGCATAAATTTGATGTTCTCTCAACATTCTTAATACCATTTTCAAGTGTTATTTATGCTCCTAAACAATTTTATAGTATATAAGTATGGTGTCAATAAATATTAAAAAAACATATCCAAAAATGGATGAAAAATGCCATGCATTAAACTCATGAATGTTGTTGGTGCATTGGTTGAACCAAATGGTAAAACCACAAATTCATAGTGCCCATATTGGGTACGAAAATCTATCTTATATATATCTTCATCCTTTATCCGTATTTGATGGTACCTAGATCTTAGATCTATTTTTGAAAAGACAGTTTTGCCTTTTACCTGATCGAAAAGACCATCTATCCGTGGTAGTGGGTATTTGTTCTTAATAGTTAGTTTGTTAAGTTATCTATAATCCATATACATTCGCATAGTACCATATTTCTTGCTCAAGAATAGTATTGGTGCCCCCAAGGAGTCACACTAGGATGAATATATCCCTTATCTAGCAACTCCTGTAATTGCATTTTCAACTCAGTCAATTCAGGTACAGTCATTCGATATGGTGAACGTGATATAGGTGCTTCCCCTGGCAATAATTCGATGGTGAAATCAATGTCATGTTTTGGAGGTAAT
This sequence comes from Pinus albicaulis, assembly GCA_034641835.2. Lineage (NCBI taxonomy): Eukaryota > Viridiplantae > Streptophyta > Pinopsida > Pinales > Pinaceae > Pinus > Pinus albicaulis. The sequence goes on along the minus strand of CM076584.1, from coordinate 405,802,000 downwards.
CCCGGTATATTTTCTAGAAATACATCCATAAATTCTTGCACCACCAGTATATTCTCCATCATAGGGGTTGTATCTTTAGAATTGGTGAATCCCACCTAAATAACATAAATCTGAAAAACTTTTCTGATGCATTTTCTCACCTGGGATGCAGTAATAGGATGCAGCTGAAGTGGTTTCTTAATCCCTTGCAATTCATGGCATGCTCCATCTTCTTCCTTGTAATAAATGATTTTCTCTTTGCAGTATACTAGTGGCCAGTGCACTTCTAGCCAATCCATTCCCAGTAAAATATCATAAGAGCCTAAACGTAGGATGTTCAATTCAACATTTATGTGTTGGTATCCAACATCTAGGGGAAAATTGGAAACTTTAGCATTAACTCTCCTCTTGGCCCCCGTGGTCAATTTTACCAGCCAGGGGTTTTTTAATTTGTGGCTTTGAAAATCACACTTTTATACTATCCAAGGATTTACATAACTTAAACTGCCACCAAGATCAACCAAAATTGAAACGGTTTGAGAATACAACTTACCTTCTAGCTCAATCATGGTAGGTTGATAATATCCTTGCTGATCCTCAAGCTCTATATTAATTCTTGGTATATTTCGCGCCATGTCCCCTACCATAGACGCCTCTTGCAAGTTAGTTGCAATCTCATTCTTCCCACGATTAGGGCAGTTCTTATAGTAATGCACCTCACCGCATCCCTATCACTATAATGGCGGTATTTTAATCTGTCCATGATCAGATCTACTAGAAGCTTTCGTGGGTCGCTCTTTTGCTGGCCACCTAATACTTTGCTGGTTTCTTCCCTGCTATCTGTTTGCTGTACTTTTGGTAGCATTCGTATACTTTCCAGATCTACTACTTCTGAAATTGGAATTATTTTTCTATACCTTATTTGACAACCAATTCCTACCAACTTCTCCTTTCACCTTAGACTACAGATAGCACATACGTGCTTTTTGTATCACCTTTTCCATGGTCTTTTGATTTAAAAACTCGATCCTTACCTTCTTGTGGGTAGGTAAACTACTCAATAATCGTTGTACTTTTTCTTTTTCGTCTCTCAGGTATGACACGTATCTTAATAGGGAGGTAAATTTTGTGATGAATTCATCCATTTTTCAGCTGTCCCAATCTCAAATCGTTAAATTATTTAGACTTTTAATCGTAAAAGCGTTGGTTAAGTATTTGTCTTTAAAATACTGCTGGAATTCATCCCAAGTCACATTCTAGTCTTCAATTCCTCTCACGTTTTTTACTTCCTCCCACCATAATGTGGCTTTTTCTCGAAATTAATAAATAGCCAAGTGAGATTTCAATTTACTATTATATTTATAGACTTGAAAATATTTATTCATGTTCATTATCCATGCCTCCACTATGTCTTCTGCGTCTCTGTCGAATGTAGGAGGTTTAATTTTTGGGAATTCACCTTGTAGATCCATTTTCTGTTTTTTCATCTCCTGTTGATCTGAGACATTTCCTGACTCAGCTTCATTATAATTTTGGTTCTTATTACTTCGCCGAGTATGGCTACTCTCTGGTTTATCATTAGTTTTTTGTCGTTGTTCACCCTCTTCTCAAGTGTTTCTTTCAGGGTTGGGCTAAGTTTTTCCTTTATTTTATCTATCTAAGAGGCTTTTAAGAATCCTTTCATGTTCTCGCATCAGCCTCTCACTATCGCTTCTCACCCGAACCATCTCTTCTTGTAAGTGTTGCACAGTATCCAGTAGTCTACTGGTTTGTTAATGATGTTCTTCGAGTAGTCTTTTGGTTTGTTGATCTTGGTCCACGCTCAACTGCACCCACATTTCTGGATTTATTTATGGGTTAGACTAGTGGTATGCTTCCCCTGTAGTCATGGGAGCCTAATGTACCAAACCTCTCCTCATTGTACTCTATCAATTTCTTCTTCTTATTTTTATGCACAATTTACACATCAATTTTTTATTTAGCTGACCCAACTAGGTCCTAGCATGTGAACATTGCTTTGATACCACCTATAACGTCTATCCATGAAAACGTTAACAAATATTTACCATCATAAAATTTATAAGGATAAAAAAAATCTTTTGAAACTTAGTATATAACTCTATTAACTTGATTCCTATTTACCATATCTTTCCCTAATCATAAAACTATAATGATTAGCTACAAGGACAAGGATTTAAATTATTTACAAATAACACTAGAACCTTTGGGTTCCTAGGTTTGCAAACCCACATATACATGGAGTATTAACACTCCCAACATAACCTACTTAATTCACGCATTATTTGAAGTACAATGTTGAAGGTACATAATTTGAATCATATCTATAAATGTAAAAAATATTAGCACACTAATTATTAACACTTTCATTAATGGTATGGATGTCATGAATACTAATCACAACTATGATTTCCAAGGCACTAATTTGGTTCTACATTTGTATTGATTTTTTAAAGATTATTTTTTAACTCCCTCACCACCTGGTTGGTGTACATGAGGCCATCTCCTAAATAGACGGATGGGAAATTCTCAGCCCTCACATTATTGACGATCCAACAGTTGATAAGGAGATAGGGGCAGTTAGGTGTAAACCTAGCCCCCAAACCCTAACCACTTTTCATTTCACCTCTGCGCTCCACCGAGCTCTTCAATTTTCATCGAGATTCATGGCTCGTTCTATGGTTATCCTGCACGGTGGTGAGGTATTGGCCTTCACACTTATATTTGGCCTTTCGGCAATATCTTCCTCCGCCTACTGTACTTTATTGTGCTTGGTCAGTTTTTTCTTCTCGGTGCTAAGAGTGTTTCACTGGTTGTCTACAGTGGTGGCAACTCGGCTATGTCTACACACTGACTATGACATTATTATTGTGTTTTCTTCTCCATTTCACAGCTTTTCATCTACCGTAAATTCCTATTCGACTTCGAATGAGCTGACCCAAGTAAGGCTTCACTGCTATGCAAGTTTAATGAAGAAATTACTTATTTTTTTATTTAAATATCACTCATACAGTCTTTCAAATTTGTTCTTACTCCTCAAGGCTTAACCTTCCGGACTTGCTTTTCCTGAGAGGTAATTTTTCATGTAGTTCCCTTACCTGCACATTATTTTTATCTTATTGACATTCTAGGTATCTTTTAAATGGCATTTTATTATTGTTTTATTGTCTGTGGTTATGGCAAGTATCATTTTCTCCAAACCCTACCTCTTACATAATTTCTATCATTGGTTTCAGCCAGTTTGTGATGTGCATTTTTTTTATTGTTTAGGTACCCGACTCCTCTAGTTGTCTCTATTGGGACGTTCTCAAATATTTTAGTATTTGATTTGATTATGTTATGAGGGCTCTGTAGTTTGAGTTTGTGTTGAAGTTGTTCTAGAATATGGTGACAGTTCTAGCCTGCCGAGGTTTTCTAAAAGAGAAACTTGTATTATATTTTTTCTTATGTTGGAAAAGGACAATTTCTAACTCCATTCTAGTCCTCAGAGGACAACGCATATTTTGTTTATAACTTGTAGCAAGTTTTCATTTTATTTCGACCCTCTTTAATGTATCAGTAATAATCCGTCCATTTAGACTCTGTCTTCAGTTTCGTAAATTATTAACCTTAGACTGTGCTGCAAAATCGCGTTTTTTGCCTTGCATGTGGAATCTATTTTGTTCATTTTACAATGCATATGTAATTGAATTCTAATATAACCCCATCGAGGACAATGTACTCTTTTCATGTTTTTTGGAAATATAGCATGGTTCACACCAATTTGAGGTTTTCTATGTAGTTTTTTTTAATTCTTATATACATATATACGATTTTAGCTTAAAATATTTCCAAGGATTACGTTACAGTTGTCATAATTTTGTTTTCTTTCTAGGCTATTCTTTTAGGGAATTTTTGTTGTTTTAACTATGTATTATTCTCCAAAAAGTTCTATTATTTTACTGTAATGATAATATTTGATACCCTGAATTTAACCTATTTTGTTTTCTTTCGTCTTGTACTGAAAATAACACTTCAAAAATTTGACTTTTTCATTTAGGAATTTCCTCTTTTGTATATTTTAATAAGTTTCTTCCCCAGATGTCTGAACCATCTGTAAATGTGAGAGGGTTTTATCCCCAACCCATAGTCCGGGTATATTTATCCCTCTTCAGGGAAGACTGTCCTGTCTCGAATTTTACTTTGGATGGACTAACTGTTCTATCCATAATTTCCTTCATTACAGAATTTTCAAACTAATTCTCTAGATTATTCAATTTCAATCATATTATACTTTACTCTGCAAATAGTGGTGCATTTTTCCAAACTGGAGTAATTCAATCTACTTGTAGAGAATTTTAGAGTTAACAAGAATTAAATATTCCACTCTAAACTTTTACAGTCCTATTAATCAATTCATAATAGGAATATTATAATCTATCCTCACAGCATACAAGGATTCTTTCTAGAATTAAAGTACTTATAAAACATAAAGAACTCTTAGTTCTATTCCTTTCAGGTTTATTGTACCTATCTCAGATGATTAGGGTTGATGGTATCCTCCCAACCATGAGAGAGGCTATCACGTCCTCTACTCCCCCCGTGTTGCTCACCAAAGTAAGATTATTTAGCAGTTATTCTTAAGAGATACCTCAAGACCATCGTCCAGTCTCTCCTCCAATTATAAGGTTTTTATTACAGTTCCACTAGCTCCAACCAGCTCTGGACACTCCCACATTCTGATGCAACAAAGCGGGTCGGACCCCCAGGAGAGATGGTGAGCGCGGTCGTGGCTCTGTGCATTTTCCTGATCAAGCCCCGTTCTTGACTCACACAGTCTACTTATATTTTCCTCGAAAATTTATTTATCAAATTCGTGGAATTTGATAAATAAACGTTATCCACAACCTTTGCAATTTTATTTATATCTCCGAACCTTATAACAAATGTTTAAATCTTCAAAACTTTGTATTAATTCGAACACCTCGTTATCTCCAGCGCATTTATAATAAGCAACCACCGTCAGAATGGCTCTTTCCCCATATCAACGACATCGCCGCATATCGGCCCAAGTCCAGTATGAGCATTGTCTGTGATAGCGCGCTTTGAACGGCGGTTTTCGTGGGTCCACCACTGCCACGCATCAACGGTTCTATGGAGGAATCGCTCCAATTTTGGGAATACCCTCAGCAGCAAGCGGTGCGATATGGGAAATTTGCCTCCGCAAATCCGCTCGTGGTTTTGGTACAGGGCTTGACCAAGGTTCACATCAGGTTTGTGTTCTCCTTTGTATGCCTCAACTCAGGTTTGCTACTCGGGTTGTGAATTCTAATTACCAACAAACAAATGTAATTATCTTTATTGAGCGGGATTTATATTATCATAAAACAGAGCTCGACGAAAATGGATTTCTTACTCTGACCTCGCTTTCAAGTGGGGTGAATTCACAGGGTTCATCCAAACAATTTATGGGAAATCAAAGACAGAGAAATAGAATTACCAGTCCAAAATCGCCTCACAATTAAACAATTCTTCACAATTATAAATTCAGACAGTTTCGAAATCAACGGGACTTGAAGTTTATTCAACCGGAAGAAATTTATCAATACACAGAGTTTTATTGCAGAAATCTCTTCCTTTTCTCTTCTCCTCTGCTCTCTCTATATACATCTGAGGGATTACGTTTATATACATGAACATTTGTCTATTCGGTTCCTCTGTGAGGACCGTTTTAGAAAATCAATAGCCTAATTAAAATAATTCAACTAACTGAAATATGACAGATGGCTAACTATTCGACTTCTACTAACTCTAACTGATCTAAATAATATAGTCAGCTGAGGTATTGACACCTAGCTATTACAATTCAAATGTTTTGAACCCTCCTAGCCACAACATGTGGAAAAAACTTCCTACATTGCTGGCTAGTGTCTAATGCCCCTGCATCAGACTCCTGAGGTCAATTTTCTTCATGGGCTCCTGTCCATGAGATCTTCCACTGATCTGCCTATATTCTGCAACATCCCTTCAGTCATCCAAGTGGCATCTTCCTCTGGCTTGTCCTTCCATTTGATCATGTACTGAAATTACTCTTGTCCTTTGGTCCTCTTGTACACTCTTTTGTCCAATATCTTCTCTAGTTGCAATGGATGTGCTGGACGTAGCTGTTCCTTCCACTCAATCTGTTCCTTGTCCGCTGCTCTTTCTTCTACACCATCATCTTCATACTTGTACAAATCCGCAACATTAAAAATGGGAGATATTCCAACATCAGGAGGTAATTCAATCTCATAAGCATTTGCAGAAAACTTTCTAAGTATCTTGCATGGCCCAATCTTTTTGAACTTCAATTTGTTATACTGATTCTTTGGGAATCTCTCCTTTCTCAAGTGTGCCAAAACCAGATCTCCTACTTCAAAATGGAATTCTTTTCTGCTCAAGTCTGCTCTGCCTTTGTATAAATTGATGTTGCTGCCTTGTAGCTGTTGTTTCACTTGTTCATGTATGGCATGGATCTCTGAAGCAAATTCCTCACCATCTGCGCTCCTTAGCTCTGCCTTTCCCAGATTTCTTAACTTCCACGATATTTTTCACAAGGTGCATTCCATAAACAATATGAAATGGACTCTACCCTGTGCTCCTGTTTGGTGAGTCATTATATGCATATTCTGCCTGGGGAAAAATATGATCCCACTGCTTGGGATGTTCTCCTGCAAGACTTCTCAACAAATTTCCCAAACTCCTATTCACCACTTCAGTTTGTCCATCAGTCTGGGGATGATAAGCTGAGCTAAAACTCAGTTTGGTACCAATTTTCTTCCACAATGTCCTCCAAAAGTGACCCACAAATCTGGTGTCTCTGTCTGAAACAATACTCTTGGGCAACCCATGCAATCTAACAACTTCTTTGAAAAACAAGTTAGCAACACGGGTGGCATCACTAGTTTTATAGCATGGAATAAAATGTGTCATTTTGGAGAATCTATCCACTACAACAAAGACTGCATCATTCCCTCTCTGAGTCTTGGGAAATCCTAGAACAAAATCCATACTCACCACGTCCCAAGGCCTGTCTGGAATAGGCAAGGGAGTGTACAATCCTGCATTCTGGCTCCTTCCTTTAGCATACTGACAGATTTTTCAATTCTTCACAAACATATCCACCTCTGCTCTCATCTTGGGCCAGTAATAGAAGTGACCCAGCTGCTCATAAGTCTTATCAGTACCAAAGTGTCCAACAAGTCCACCACTATGCTTCTCTTTGATCAAATTTTCTCTCATGGAACATCTTGGTACACACAGTTGGCTTCTTCTAAATAACAATTCCTCCTGCATGAAATAATCCAACCACTGGCTTCTATTTGTTAAAACAGGGTTACTACATGCCTCAAATGCTTCTTTAAAATCTGGATCTGTTTTATACAATTCTTTGAGAAAATCAAATCCCGCAACTTTAAAATTTGTTTCTTGAACGAGCATGTGCCTCCTACTCAAAGCATCAGCTACTTTATTGGCTTGACCACTTATATGTTTCAAAACAAAATTAAACCTTGGAGATACTCAACCCATTTGGAATGCTTATGTTTCAACTTGGGCTACTGTACAATATACCGCAAAGCATGATTGTCAGAATATAATACAAATTCCCTGTACATTAAATAATGTCTCCACTTTTTCAATGCCTCGACAATTGCATAGAATTCCTTCTCATAAGAGGAATAATTTCTTCTGATGTCATTTAGCTTCTCACTGAAATAGGCTACAAGCCTATCATCCTGACTGAACACAGCTTCAATGGCCTCTCCACTGGCATCACACTTCACTTGAAATGGTTTAGTAAAATCAGGCAGTATCAAAACAGGCTTCTCCGTTATCTTTTGTTTCAAAACTTCAAAATTTATTTCTGCTTCAGCAGTCCACTTAAATGGCCATTTGCTCTTCTTGATTGTCTCAATTATGGGTGCATTAATCTCACTGAAGTTTCTTATAAACTTTCTGTAAAAACTAGCAAGTCCGTGGAAACTCCTTACCTCAAAATCATTCCTGGGTGAAGGCCAATCCACAATTGCCTTAACCTTTTCGGGGTCCATCTTCAATCCTTCTGCAGAAACAAAAAAACCCAAATACACCAACTCTTCCTTCATGAATGAGCATTTCTTCAAATTTATCAGGAGTTTCTCTTGGTGCAGCTTCTTCAAGACATGATTAAGATGCCTCAAATGTTCTTCTCTTGTTCTGCTAAAAACTAATATATCATCTAGATACACTATCACAAATTTACCAATGAATTCTTTCAATACTTAATTCATAAGTCTCATAAAAGTGCTAGGTGCATTTGACAAACCGATAGGCATTACCATCCATTCATATAATCCTTCATTTGTCTTAAAGGTAGTTTTCCACTCATCACCCTCTCTTATTCTAATCTGATGGTATCCACTTTTTAAATCTATCTTTGAGAAATATTTAGCACCACTCAAACAGTCCATCAAATCCTCAACTCTGGGCAAAGGGAATCTGTACCTAATTGTGATCTTATTGATTGCTCTGGAATCAGTACACATCCTCCAGCCTCCATCTTTCTTTGGGCTCAATACTGCTGGTACTGCACATGGACTCAAACTTTCTCTGATCAGCCCCTTGTCCACCAACTCCTGTACTTGTCTCCTGATCTCCTCATTTTCCTTGGGAGTCATTCTGTAGGCTGCCTTATTTGGCAGATTTGAACCAGGGATAAAATCTATCTGATGGCTGATCTTTCTCATAGGTGGCATCTCATCAGGTAAATCATCCACAATAATGTCACAATAATCATCTAACATCTCTTGGATTTCTACTGGCAAATCAGAAATCTTTGTAGAAGTAAGAACTACCTAAGGTTTTCAAACTAAAGCAAAACTTACCTCTTCTTCTATCTGTTGCAGATATTCCTTCCCGCTCAGCAACAAGGTCTTTGGATCAATCACTCTGCTGGATGGCTCTCCTTCTTCCATGGGTATCAATGTATGATGTAGCCCATCTTTGAAGAACTTGTAAGTGTTCTTCTTGCCATCATGCACGTCTACTCTGTCAAACTGCCAAGGTCTACCTAGCAGTATATGACACACATCCATGGGCATTACATCACACAAGACCTTATCTCTATATTTTCCCATTTGCAGCTCTATCTCACACTGTTCTTTTACAACCAGCTGGTGCCCTTTGTGCAGCCAGGACACCCTATAGGTAGTTGGATGCTCCCTTGTCTTCAACTTCAACTTTTCTATTACCTCAGTGGAAACCAGATTGTCTGTGCTGCCACTATCTATGACTAGCTGGCAGCATTTCCCTTGGACTTTGCATATGCTCCTAAACAAAGTCTTCCTTTGTACAGGCTCAGTGACCTCTTTAGCTTGCTTCAACAGGACCTTATTAACCACCAAGGATTCTCCCCTCTCTGGAAGAATTTCTTCTTCAATTTCTGCCTCTTCTCCAGCCTGGGCAACAACAGCATTTCTTGGACCAGCACCCACATTCTCTGGGCACTCATAGTGCTTATGTCCCACTTGCTAACATCTATAGCACCTCAATTCTCTACCTATGCCTCTGTCTCTGCTTCCTCTTCCTTTTCCTCTGTAAGAACCCCTTCTGCCCCTTGCATCATCCTCTGCAGATGCATTCTGAGGTGAGCTACTGTTAGCTCCATCCCTGGGTATAGTAGGCTTTCCTCTACCACCCTGACTTCCCTTTCCACGGAAAGTACCTCTCTTCTTGGCAGATTATTTCCTCGGGAGTTTCTCCTCTGCTTTCAAGGCCATCTAGTAGGCCTCTTCCACTTTCTTAGGAGACAGAAGACATATCTCATCTTGGATCTCCAGCTTGAGACCATTCACATATCTGGCAGTCTTCTCTGGTGTGTCTTGGAATTGCCCAACTCTTATGCTCACTCTGTAGAATTCCTCTGTGTATTCTTTTACAGTCAGTAACCTCTGTCTCAGGTTCTGCATTTGCTTATACAATGTCAGCTGGTAATCACTAGGCAAGAATTTACCTTTTAATTTAACCATCATTCTGGTCCAGCTCTTGATAGGTTGCTTGCCAACTCTCCTCCTTTCTGCCTGCACTTCATCCCACCAAAGTGCAGCATGTCCCTTCAGCTTTGTCACCACAAACTTAACCTTTTTATCTTTACTTATTTCTTCATAATCGAAGCACTTATTCATTTCGTTTATCCAGTCCACCAGTTCCTCTGGATTCAGTCCCCTTGCATAACTCGACACTTCAATTCTAGGCTTAACTGCAGACCCCAGAACAGTTCTAAGGAGTCTCATGTGAGGAGGAATTTCAACATTCTCTTCAGCTTCTTCTATTTCAGGTTCACTGATGTCTTCAGGATCTCTAGGTTGTCTTCGCTCCATGGCATCCATTCTGGCTTCGACCCTCTGCAACATCCCCAACACCTCTGCGTTGGCAACGGGTCTCCTTCTGCCAGCACCTCTACCAACTCGGATTTCCATGTTAGCTCTCCACAAAAACAACTCAAAAACAATAGCTCTGATACCACAAATGACGCAACAAAACTAAATTCGGACCCCTAAGCAGAGATGGTGAACTGTAGTCATGGCTTTGTCTACATTTTCCTAGTCAAACCCCGTTCTTGACTCCACATGGTCTACTTATATTTTCCTCGGAAATTTATTTATCAAATTCGTGGAATTTGATAAATAACGTTATCCACAACCTTTGCAATTTTATTTATATCTCCGAACCTTATAACAAATGTTTAAATCTTCGAAACTTTGTATTAATTCCGACACCCTCGTTATCTCCCGTGCATCTATAATAAGCGACCACCATCCGATGGCTCTTTCCCAGATCAACGGCATGTACGCATATCGCTCGGCATCCTGGTACAAACGTTAATGCGTGATGGCGTGCTTTGAACGGCAGTTTTCATGGGTCCACCCCTGCCACGCATCGACGGTTCTATGGAATCACTCCAATTTTGGGAATACCACTCAACTCGCAAAAGCGGTGCGATATAGGCAATCCTCCTCCGCAAATCCGCTCGTGGTTTTGATACAGGGCTTGACCAAGGTTCACGTCGGGTTTGTGTTCTCCTTTGTATGCCTCAACTCAGGTTTGCTACTCGGGTTGGGAATTCTAATTACCAACAAACAAATGTAATTCTCTTTATTGAGCGGGATTTCTATTATCATAAAACAGAGCTCGGCGACAATGGCTTTCCTACTCTGACCTCGCTTGTGAGTGGGGTGAATTCACAGGGTTCATCCAAACAATTTACGGGAAATAAAAAACAGAGAAACGGAATTACCAGTACACAATCGCCCCACAGTTAAACAATTCTTCACAATTATAAATTCAGACAGTTTGGAAATCAACGGGACTTGAAGTTTATTCAACCGGAAGCAATTGCTCAATACACAGAGTTTATTGCAGAAATCTCTTCCTTTGCTCTTCTCCTCTGCTCTCCCTATATACATCCAAGGGATTACATTTATATACATGAACATTTTTTTGTTTGGTTCCTCTGTGAGGACCGTTTTAGAAAATCAACAGCCTAATTAAAATAGTTCTACTAACTAAAATATGACAGATGGCTAACTATTCGACTTCTACCTACCCTAACTGATCTAAATAAAACAATCAGCTGAGGTATTAACACCTAGCTGTTACAATTTAAATGTTTTCGAGCCCTCCTAGCCACAACATGTGGACAAAACCTCCTACATTGCACAAAACCCCTTTTCCTCATCAAGGTTTTCTTTTTATTCTTGTAATATCTCTCGGTGAAAAAATAGATATTTAATTATGTTAATAGGAATTTTATTGTGGAATTCTTGTTGGTGAAACTGTTGAGATTTTTCATCCTCAATAGTGTCATTGTAAATCTCAATAGTTTGACCTCACCCAATACAAAAGCTAACTTATTTTCTCGTTTTTCTCATTTCACTTCCTTCGCACATTTTCTTGTCTCGTCTCGTTGTTTGCACATAGTGCATCTCATCTAGGAACCTTCGCACGAGTTGAAGAGAGTGATTGTGTGATAATTGGAGGTGCCATTACTTATTTTCGCACATTTTCTTGTCTTGTCTCGTCATTTGCACATAGTGCATCTCATCTAGGAACCTTCGCACAAGTTGAAGAGAGTGATTGCGTGATAATTGGAGGTGCCATTACTTATTTGATTCACTCGAAACCTGCATTGGATTGGATCGAATTCAAAGAAACCATTTCATCTCTCGCCACTCACCCAATATGTTCCTCCCAATTCAGCTTTGCAATATTTTTCTATCATACCATGGCAGATGTAGACTCGATTCCCTCCCTTACTCCCAACTCTACAGAGGAGGGAACTTAAAAATCACCGTCGATGGTTGGAGGATCAGATATCTCTATTTTAACCAATCTCAATGCTTCCAGGGAAGATGTGCTTGATTGGATTCAAAGCCTCAAAAATGACTTATAGGATTGTCATGGTAATCTTGATACTCAAATCAAGACTCGTCTACAGGAGCTTGGAGATATGAAGAATTTCCTCAATGATGAGGTGGAACAACTAATATGTGAGTTCAAGGAGTTTAAAAACACTTTTCTAAAGCAACTAGATGAATCTACTAAACTTACTTCCCTGATTTCCAACGTCCCTGAGAAAGTAGAAGTGGTGTTTTTTTATTCTTAAAATGGAAGAAGGAGAGTGAACGAGAGACACCCATAACCGATGTTATTTATTTCTATTTAATGTGCTTGTTATAGTATATAAATCTAGGAACCATCACACAGATTCCATTGATCTCATCTAGGAACCTTGAAGTCTCTGATATGAAGTCCATCTCATCTACTGGTTTGATGCAGTCCAAAACCAGTTCATGGTGAAGATCTAGTCGCTCACTACAAACTAATAAGCTTAGATACGCTCGATCGAAGATCCAATAATATCTCCCCATGATCTTTTACCTCTCTCCCCGGATCATATGCATATCGAATCAATACCTACAAGAGGACGGAAAAAAAACAACAACTGTTTGAGGAGTTGTTGAGGGCCTTCAATGTTTGTCAAGGTTCATGCCTAGTGTAATTGTATTGGAATGGATTGGATTGCCCCCCCAACTCCATTCTATGGAAGAAGTAAAATGCTGTTCTATGCGCCCTATCCTTATTTCTTTAGGTAGGCCTCTAAACACATCAATTTTTTAGATGTAGAGAGAGGTCTCTAAAGAACTTGTTCTTTTTTAGGAATAAGTTTTCAATCGAAATCAATTCCCTTTGAAATGAATTGGCACACTAGTTTCTCAGTTATTAATAACAAGTCGAGATCCCATGTTAGCAATGGAACTCGTAAATAAAAAGGCGGGAGCGGGAGAAAAGCCAAGGGCAGGGTTATATAGAGTGGTATAAGAGGAATAAGTATATCTTGTTGTTTTAAATCCTCCAAATTCAGGCAAAGTGTTGGATCTTGAACCATTAAAGTTGTTGATCCCCCTGCATCCAAGTAATAAATAAGGGTGTATGCATTATCCAACCTGAGGAGACTTTCCTGCTCCAACGTCCCTCCGTTTGAGTTCAGATTGAAATTGATACCAAGCTAGTTCATGTTCCATCAATCCACTTTTCTCGGCGTACATTTCTAGCGTACTTCACAAGCTCTGTTGCTATGCGAGTTCTCGTGCTCACGAAGAGCGGTTATTACAGACTCCACCTTAATCTGATCTCTCGTGCCAGCTTCACTAGGCACTACGCTCCTACCTTCTCTCTCGATGCCCTTGATTATTTTGATGGACTATTTTGATGGACTAGGAGGTAGCATGGATGAGAACATTAGCTAACGAGAGAAGTAGCTGAAGACAATATCGGGAATTTGAAACCTTAAGGAGAGAGATAACGTTGGGGATGATCTAATATGACTACCATTAGTATAACCTCAGGATAAATAGTCCAGATCCTGGAGCAGTGTAATTTTCCTTCTTTATCTTTATTGAATGAGATAATTGTAAGATCATAATTGTAACGAATATATCCCATATATAACAAGAGTTGACGAAAGTTGTAGCTCATGAGCGGAGCCAAATATTGCAAGATCAAACAACAAAATATCTCCCTCTGGACATGCCTGCATGAATGAGACCTAATTTCATACAATATAGGTAGTTGAAACTTGAGACCTCAAGGTAACAAGTAATTTAAAATCCGCCTAGGGTTGTAGAAAGAAGCAGGGGAAGAAGAGAGAAAACTACACTTATATGAACTGATGCAGTCCAAAAACTACAGATCTTATGATGTCCAAAAACTACTACGACCACGAAAATCAAATCCATCATAATGAAACCAACTGAAAATAGTTGTGAGAAAAATTAGATAGATCTCCGCAATGTTATCTAATCCCTCATAACGAAACCAACTGAAAATAGTTGTGAGAAAAATCGGACAGATCTCCTAGCATATACAACTTGATAAACATCGTATTTGAGCTTATTTGATCATAAACTCTTCCAAAATGCTTCTGAAAAGTATCCATTTGGCTTACTTAACACAGAACACACAACATGTACAGTTTCCCTTTTCCTACCATCCTTGGAATCATCGAATGTATAAGAATGCAAATCCTTGTTCTTTGTGAAGTAAGACTTTAATAAGGAGAGACAACAGTATGATAATTTTTCCTCATTTTTCCTCCCTAGTATATCCTTAGCACACTAACAATGTCTCCTATAAGATTTTTCCCTAACACAAAGAACCCTCCTTTTCTCTTTTCATAGTTCATTTCAAACTTATTAGAGTCCACCATTCAACCAGTCAAGGAAAATCCGTTTGTGAATGAGGCAGACAACAACACACAAATTATCAATACCTGAAAAATAGACTTTAATCAAAATTACATAAAATATATAAATGAACTGAAATCATGTTCTGTTTAAGGATTTCCAGGTTACCTGTGGAAGATTTAACCAGGGATTTGTATTTTCTTTTCCCCTTTTCTCAGTAACAGCAACAACCTGCGATCAATAAATTTAACTAATCACATCAAATATTGTTTATGTCTAGATAATGCAAATTTATTTGAGATAGAAAAACATGGTTGAGATTAAAAAAAAAGAATACCCAATTCTTGTTGATACTTTTGAGGATGTAGATGCTAATATCTTATCTGTTGCTATTTCACTTCTCAATGGAGGCGATCGCAACCACCATTTGAGCCTCAACAACATTGACATTTGCGAACTTCATGGGGTTTGAATATCAAAAACAAAACAATTACACTTTGTTCAGAATGCATAATGTTTGCTACTAATATCTCTTTTTTTTTCAAAGATTTGGTGATTGTTCAAAATTTGATGTTGTTGTCTGTAACTCAGTAATTATAGCATGCTGGATTGGGAGAACTGCCACTATGACTTCTGGACTCTATTAATTTTTTTTCCTGATTTCTGACACATCAACACATGTGTTTCCCATGCCAAAGATGTCTCATACAAATATCAACCACTCAAGCATTGTGTGTCCACATGTCTAACACTTGGCATGCAAAACGAAAGGTTGAGACAATGTGATATGTTTCAAATATGGAAACTTGTGTTGCTACTATGCCTGCTCTGAGACAATGTGATCTGTTTCAAAGATGGAAAATTGGGCTGTTATTGTGTCTTATTTGGGTTGATGGGGACCAACTCACAAGGACCATAAATATTAGTTACCCCACGACCCATTATAGGCTCCTCCCAAGTGTTATTTGATGTTTGACTTACAATTTTTGGGAAAATGACCAACTGATGTTTTCTCTTGTAATGGGCCCATTTCAATACTATGTTATACTTGCTAAGTTTAGTTAAGAGAGCATTTTTTTTATTTTTCCTAGTGAGGGTTTTTATCCTTCTTTTTTTTCATTTTGATTTCTAAAAAAATTAATGAAATGCTAATGTACAGTTCTTGTTCATATTAATAGTTAAAGGAAAAATTATCAAAAATTATAACAATCACAATATCATAAAGTATTTCTATGCTTTCCTTTTATATGGCAGTGTCTAAAGAAAGTCAACAAGAATTTTGAATAAATCCTTTCATTTTTTTTAACAATCACAATATCAGGAAGTATTTCTCTTCTTTCGTTTCATATGCTAGCGTATAAATAAATTCAATAGGAATTTTGAATAACTCTGGCCATTTTGTAAAAGTTGTACTACATGTGTACCATACGCAGTATGCAACACGAATTCTTCGTATTATCAATATAAATTCTCAATTGTGTTAAAGGAAGTACTCTTTGTGTTATATTTAGCTTCACATTTAGATTTAAAAACTATTTTTAACTCACCATTCCATTGAAAACAAGGGTTTCAACACTCTTGAAAATTTGTCCTTCTAACAAGAAAGCAAGAGGTGTGAAAAACTACATCTGAAGCAAGCAATGTTCATGACCTACAATGTCGGAGATTTTTTAAGGTTTGAAAATATAAAAATCGGTAACAATAAATTATTTTGAGTTTGGGTTTGGAGTTCCAATTATGGATAAAGTTAAATTCAACAGGATCCGTGGATTTAAGCAGACATTGCAACTAAGATCCAAATAAATAGAACAACAAGAGGAGAGAAAAAAAATTACATACGTGTCACTGAGAATAGAAATGAATTTGAAAGGCATCTCTGAGAAAACTCTTTCCTACATATGTGTCACATAACTAAAAAATCAAACACTTCCATCACACATTACATAACACGAAGTGTGTTTTCCACCGATTTAAAAAGCCCTAGGAGATCAAAATGGAGTTGATCACAAGGTTCTGTGTTGCAGTATTATTGCTTTCCTACTCCCAAAATTTTCTAGGCAACATATTTCTGAGAAATTGTTTTCATATTTTAGCATTATTGCAAGGGACAAGGAAAAATTATTTCTTATAAACCAGCATATGCTTTCCAACTCCTAAAATTTTCTTGGTGACATGTGTCTGAGAAATTTTTTACAGCTTTTAGCATTGCCACAAGGGACAAGGAAAGATTATTTCTTGTAAACTAGTCAACATACGTACGTTTTGAGTGGTCTTTGGATTCAATTTTCTTGTCATGTAACTTTATTTTTATTTTCAATTCTTGGTTTTTTCCCAAATCAAAGAGAATAATAATGATATTTTACCTTGCAAAGTTATTAAATCTGATAGTGTTGGTATATTGTAGATTTTAATATGCACTTTTACCCACTTAGAAAGCATTACTTTACCAATGTTTTACTCTCTTGTTCCTTGTTTCCTGTAGTGCTACCTCTGCATCGCTCCACGTCTATTCTTCTATAGGCATGTCATTGCATCCTTTTGGTGCAAATGCTAGTTTATTTTACTGCCATGACTTGATAATACTATGACCTGAATGGAAAGTCTAGTGATAAAATTTAAATGTTTTAAGGTTAGTTTATTTTCATGAATATGTTGGATATGAGAGCTAAGTAAATTAAAATAAAAATTCACTAAGTGAAAGTTCATTCACTAGACAGTTAAAGTACAGTTTCTCCCATCCCTAGAGACAAATAATCTCAATTCGGAAAAGAAGCCAAGATGGCATGTTCTTGACCTGGTTGGAGCTAGTGGAATCCCTAAGTCAGACTTGTTGATTCTTTGAGTTAGTGAGTTGGACTTGTACACTCTTGATGTCTTTGGAAAAACCTGGTTAGGTCACTGTTTTGGACATGAAACTTGTATGGGGGATAGGTAAAGATTACCATTCTGGTTGGTTGCAAGGAATGAACTTTATTCCTTGTGTATATCCTAGTGGTCTAAGTTGAAAAAATAAGTATCTTTATTTGATTGGTTTCCAGAAGTAGGTGTTTTATATCACTAGTTCTAATATAAACTTCTTTGTATAGATGACTGGTATAATAAAATAGTGTAACTTGTCTAGAAGAAATTGTGCTCTAGGAGATGAATGGTGAAAATATTGGTTGATAAATATATATAATTGTTGGGAGAGATGAATTGTGAAAATATTGATTAATAAATATATATAATTATTGTGACAAATTAACTGAACTGTTAATGAATAGGTTAGTTCAAATATATAGGCTAGAGTCTTCAAAAATTGAACAATCCTCATTTTGTACGTGAAGGTATACCTAAGTAGTAAATTAGGGTGGATGTTGGACCCAAGATGTACCAGGTCATGTCTATCCTAGAATACTGGTAATAAAAGTAGTAAAAGAATGGGTAAGTGGAACTTAAAACTATAAACCCTATACAAGCTTGTGTAGAAGAGTGAGAGGTCTCAATGGTAACCTTATAAAGTAATACAAATAACTACATTAGAAGAGGGAAATGGTTGTATTGAATTAATTAACTCTCATAATTCAAAACTTGTATGGAATTAGTTTAGTTCTTAGGCCTAACCAGATAGAACCAACAGCCTGACACAAATTTTGCAATCATTCTTATAAACATAGTTACCAATCAAATAGGTAACTGAAGTCATACGTAATTTTTTGAGGTCGCAAAAAAACATCGGATTTTGAAAAGTGGTGATGCAGAATCACCCTTTTTTAGCCTATTTTTGACACTTTAATTTTTATTTATTTATTTATTAAGTATGAACATTTATTTTAAAATGCTAGTGATTTTCATTTTTGTTTAGAGTGATGATGTTCATGTTGGTAATAAAACATAAAATTAAATAAGAAAAACGTGAGGAAAAAAACTCAAATATATAAATATAATTAAAAAACCAATAAAAATGTAAAAATAAAATAAAAAACAAAATGAACTTGTAAAAAAAAAAAAACAAAACAAAAATAAATAAATAAAACAAAAAATTCCAAAAATTAAATTAAAAAAGGGGGAAGAAATTCAAAAAACAAATAATTTAAAAATAAAAATAAAAATAAAAAAATAATGAATTCTTTTATGTTCTTAAAAACAAACCATATAATTAAAAAATTGGATAAAAAAATATATTTTAATAGAAAATTTAAAAAAATTTAAAATTAAAACAAAAAATTAAAAAATTATTTAAATTATAAAAAATAATAATAATAAATAAAAAAATAAAAAAATAAAAATAAAAATTACTAACAAAATAAAAATACAAATTTTAAAATAATAAAAAAATAGATTAAAAAAATAATTAATTTAAAAAGAAAATTAAAATAAAATTTTAAAATAATAAATTAAGGTTAAAAAACCAAAAAAAAAAAAAACATTCTCAAACAATTGTAAAAAAAACAAAAAAAACAAAAAATTGACTTTTCTTTTTATTAAACCATTTTTAAGAAAAAAATTAAATTAAAAGTTAAGAAAAAATGAAATTAAAATTTAAAAAAATAAATTAGTTAATTAAAAACTAAAAAAAACTAAACATATTGAATTTTAAATTAAAATTAATATATATATATATATGTTATATATATATATATATATATATATATATATATATATATATATATATATATATATATATATATATATATATATATATATATAAAATTAAAATAATAAAAAATTTAACATTTATTAAAATTAAATTAAATTAAAAAAAACAAATATTAAATTTAGTAAAAAATAAAATAGAATATTAAATTCAATTAAAAAAACAAATATTAAATATAATATAAAAAATTGAAAATAAAATATTAAATAAAAAAAATACTAAAATTTAATTAAAAAAATTAATTCAAATTAACAAAAAATAAATTTAATTTGAAAACAAATTTCAATTGCGTCACCAACTGACTGGGAGGGTGATTCTTTGAATCAACCTCCCACCCAGCTGGCGGCGGGGGCCAGCCGCTGGGCCCACACTGCCACCTGGGCGGCACAATTAAATTTTTTTTCAAATTAATTTTTTTTTTAATTTGAATTTTTTCTTTTATTTTTTTTCTTTTAATATTTTTTTTAAATATTTTATGTTAATTTTTTTTTTTAATTAAATACAATATTTTCTTTTTTAATTTAATTTAATATTTTATTTAATTTGTTTTTAATATTTAATTTAATAAATTGTAATTAAAAAAAATATATTTATTTAAATTTAATATATTTTTAAATTTTGTTATATATATATATATATAACAAAATAAATTATATATATATATATATATATATATATATAACAAAATAAATTATATATATATATATATATATATATATATATATATATATATATATATATATAATTTATTTTTTATATTTTAAATTTAATTTATTTTAAAATTTATGTTTTTTTAGTATTTTGTTTAATTTAATATTTTTACTTTATTTTATTTTTGAATTTTTAATTTTTAATTAATTTTATTTTTTTTAATTTCAATAATAGTTTTTTTTATTTTAATTTTAATTTTAAAATTTTTAAGTTATTTAAATTTAATATATTTTTTTAATTTCATTTTTTTATTTTAAAATTTAAAATGTTTTTGTTTTTCATTTAATACAATTTTTCATTCTATTTTTTAAATTTAATTTGTATATTTTAAATTTATTTTATTTTCCAAAATTTATTTGTTTTTTTTAATTTGTTTTTTTTTTAATTTAATATTTAATATTTTATTTTTTATTTTTTATTTTTTTAATATATTAAAAAAACTAATTAAAAATAATAATAATAATGAATTTTGTTTTTTTTTTCAATTATTTTATAATGTTTTTTCAGTTTTTTATTATTTTTGAAATAAATTTTTATTATTATAAAATTTTTGTTTCAACACTTTCCATTTTCAGGGTTCTTTTTGCACAAACAAATTGGCTTTTATTTCTATTTTTAGAAATTGGTGAAAATTTACTCTTTACTTCTATTTTTAGAAATTGGTGAAAATTTACCCTGAAAAAAAATAAATAAATAAAATAAAATAATAAAATAATATAAAAAAATTGGTTTTTCCAGAATACAACTTTTGGTTTTAGGGGTGTTTTTTGTACAAAAGAAATAGGGTTTTACTTCCATTTTTAAAAAATGTTGAAAATTTACCCCCCCCCAAAAAAAAGGTTATTCCAAAATACAACTTTTTATTTTCGGGTTGTTTTTTCATGGATTTTTGATGTTTTTTTGGTTAGAGTTCTCGTTTTGAAGTAAAAGTTCTCATTTGATCGGTAACTATGTTTATAACCTACTGACTACATAAGGCCTGTGTACGTTGTTCTAGGCTTTAAAGAAAAAGAACATAATAAGCAACCAAGAATAAAACTTATACTCTATGATTATTTCTATAACAACAATATATACATAGATGTACATATTCAATACTATAATAAATTAAAGGAATAACACTAACCTCGTTGGGTCCAAACAATTTATAGTTGAAGGGTATTTCCCTCATAAAACTCTGGCTACTGGTACTAGATAATAATAATAAGAAAGGATAAAAAGAAGGGAATTGGAATATATGTGTGGGTTTACAGAATAGAACTCCACATAGTTAAAGTAGTTTTAAATATGAATTGTGCTGGTGGATTGTGCAAGGATTCAACGAAAAATAATGAAATCACAAGTAATTACCAAGTAAAGATGTATTATAAAGAGTATGTTAAAATTTTCAATTTAACCTGAAGAATAAATAAAAAGAAAGAGAAAATAGTTATGGACATGAATGCTTTGCAATTTTAGTACATTCTAGGAATAAAAACAAACAATGCGTATACTTGTGTCATGGGGACGGGGACCACATGGGGAGGCGGAAGGAGAGGGTGAGGGAAGTCGCCACCCATCTTTAAGGAAAATGTATTTTTCGAAAAAATATACAACAGTAAAAACACATACAAATTGTGATAATTTAATGAGGCCTATCCAATTATAAAACTATCGAAAGAAAATAACATTGGTGGTAGGGTTATAAAACTAGAAATAAAAAATTCTTACATGTTGCATGGCCTCAAGTTTGAGTTTAAAAGCTACAGTTAGACAGTCTGACAAGTCGGTGCCATAACCATGACTAAGAAATAAGTGACCATAGGTTAGCTCCTCAGTGTTATCTTGGGCCACAAGGAAAGTGGAATAAATTAAGTCCTTGTGCCATAACATTATCCAAGAAAAATTAACTTTTCTAGTACAAGAAATTCAGCCTACGAGCTCCCGAATAGGAAAACCCATTAATAGAAAGTTTTTGCTAAAAGGAAACTATTAAGGAAGGAAGGAAATGCATCAAGGAAATAATGTTATTTACCTATGAGCAATAATCCAGAACAACCATGATTTACACAACCTACGTAATCTAGAAAAAGTAATAATAAATAAAATAATAAAAACATTAGATATATGGATAGATAAGGTGAAGCATAATGAACTAGGTTTTAATCAATTACAAGATATATAGTAATGTACGTTACTCTGGTGATAAGGAATATTTGAAAATTAGACTAGTCATAAAATTCTTGAAGTACTTATTTGAGTAGTAAAAATCATGGAAAACACACAATAATTACTAAGAAGAAACAATTTGGGTTGGATATCTTACAAGTGGTAGATAAAAGTTGAAGGATTCATCACAGTGGCTTGTTTAAGTTAAAATAGTAACAAAAATGTATAGTAACAAAACTGTGTTGTATTCCATAGTGATGAAGAATTGGAAATGTTCCATAGTGACGAAGAATTGGAAATATGGAAACTCTTCCTAGAGAACCAAATTTTGCACCCTTACCTAAATCAAATCTTATCTTGAGATAAGGGTACAACTAGGTAAAGAAATTATGTTGTTTAAGGCAATGAATAATCATCTCATCAGTACATTGATAAGAATTATGTTATGTAAGTTAAATTGTCAATATCAATTGGATTATTGTTGCGATACTCTTACCCAAGAACTTGTATGTTGGGTGTGTTTGAATGAATTAAGAAGTATTAACACATGTTAATTAGTAAACCATACCTTGTGATTGTGAGATAATGAATATATATAAGTTTATGATTTATAAGGAAGTACATGGGTAGAAAAATCAGGAGACATATATATATATATGTGTGTGTGTGAATAAAGTATTAAAATATCATATGGGTATGTTAAAAGAGAAAGAAGGATGTTGCATATGAAATCACCATGAAAATTTGAGGGTTATCTACATGACGACCACATGTTTCTTACTGAAAGCCCATTTTAAAAAAAAAGAAAATAAAAGGGGAGAGGGTATACATAGAATAAACTCTCGGTAGGAATTAGATAAAATAATGCAAAAGGATTAAAAACCCTGTAATGCCTAAGAAAAAGATGTGGTGTATTGGTATATCTGAGGAAGCCGCTTGGGAATACCTACGGATAAATGTTGTTAATGATTAAATGCAAATATAAAAACTTTATGACTACAAAATATATGTATAAATTTGAATCAATTGGAGTTATCTTGGGTGACTGGTGAGAATAGTTGACATCCTTCCCACCCAACCATGCATTTGCAAACTATATGATAGACATCGACAATGATGATAATAAGAGATAAAAATTAGATAAAACTTAGATACCAATAGTATAACTTAGGTATAAATGAGGCCAATGTAATAATAACTGGTTGGTATAGATTTTATTACTGATAAAAAAAAACGGATAAGAGAATTACTAAACTTGCTCATTGAAAAGTCTATTCGTGAACAAAGAGGAGCCACAGAAAGACTAGTTACAACAGTATAATAATTGGCATAAATCATAGCATGAAGGATTTCAAAAGTCAGGTAATTGAAAATTACAATAGAATCACCAGATAAAATACTTCTTTAAAGACTAGAGAAATAGAAGTAAGTTGTGATAAATTGTCATAATAATTCTTGATGGAAAGGAGACTAGTCTCAGAAATGGTGAAGTGAGTGGCATATATGAGACTTGTAAGTTGAAAGCGATATGATAATATTATATGGGTTACTCCAAGACATCAAATAAGCATACAAGCACATCAAATAAATGTTGTTGATAACCGAAAATATATTTACATTACATCAAATTTATTAAGTATATAGAGGAGAAAGATAAGGATAAATATCAAGAAAATAGAAATTTTCATAACTCCTAAAATATGGAAAAGGAATCATACGTGCTAAACGGAGACAATATGACCAAGTTATGAACCTGAGAATTTGGCTTCCCAACTAACCCCAATGAGGCCCATAAAATCTTCGCGTTCCATCTCCTGGGGTTAGGGTTTGGGTTGTTTAGGGTTTTCCCTTGTTGTTAAATAATAAAAATTCCCTTGAGCCTCATTGTAACACAGTTCAGAGGCATGTAGCCACAACATATATTATCAGAGATAAGCAACCATCGCTCGAGCTAGTGTCTTTCCATTATGTATGTCAGCATATTTTAGTTATTTGATATAGATGAAATGAACTGTTATTTTTGTTGCATCAATGTATTTATGGCTATATCTGTATTCTGTTGTGTTCTTGTTTAAGTTTGGATTAGTGGTATCAAAGTTGTATGATCTCTCTGTTTTTCTTTGCATGTCCCGAACGAGGTCAGGGAATAAGGAGTTATGGCTTGAACTTGGTTAACCTTTCCAAGACCAACCTCACATACCCCCATGACATCCCATGGCAGAAAAAAAACAAATATGAGGGAGCAAGAGATCCTTTCCGAAATATTTCTCGAAGAAGCCCTCGAGTGACAAAGGAACGCGATCATTGAAAAAGTTTCCCAGATCCTTTAGCATTTACCCACAGGTGACGAATATTCTTCTAGCAACCATTTTGTAAGTGTCGCTCCCTTTAAGGTACAAGTTAACTTTGACATCCCCATATTCGAAGGTCATATAGATGCAAATGTCGTAGAAAAATGGTTAAATCTAATAGAAGGATATCTTTCGATTCATGATTTTTTCCAACTGGGAAAATTTTAGTTTTTCACGCCTTAAAGTTTCCCTCCACATCAAGGACTAGTGGGAAACCTACTATGAGAAGAGGGAAGAGAGTAAACCCTCACTATTTTCAGTTGTGCCCACTTCGAATTATTTTTGGGACACCATCAAGGAGCAGTATTACCCTGTTGGATACTATGAGGATAAATACATAAAGTGGACCACACTATGGAAGGGAAGGGACCAAGACGTGCTATAGTTCACAAATATTTTTCATACCCTTCGCAAATAGCTGGTTATCAAAGATTCTGAGCAACATTTTGTACTTAAGTACAATAACTGTATACACAAGTACATCTAGGATGAGATGGAGTTCCTGTAAATCTCCTTGCTCAGCGCTGCTTATAAATATGTTGTCATGATCAAGAAGAAATTTATGCAGAAGAAGCGAGACTTTTGATTTTTTAATCTGAAGCAAGGGAAATGTGGCCCCAAACCGCAGAACAAAGGATAGAGCCAAGGCGAGGTGGCCCAGGATAACCTACCAAAGCCGCAAGAAAATAAGAACACAACGAAGAAAAGGAAGGACATGTGAAAATGGTGTGAGTTCCATAAGAGCTCCGTTCACAACATAAGTGAGTGTCGGGTCAAGAAGTCACTAGTGGCCGAATTGAAGGCTTCTGAATCATATTCATGTTCCAACTCTAAGTGAGAACCCAACAAGGGGAATAACCAGGAGAAGAATATTATTGACACGAAGCCCAGTACCCACCGTTTCTACCACCAAGATCCAGATGAATGAGCTTAAAGATCCAAAGAAGGGGTAGCACCTCTTCCACTCATAGATGTTGATAAAGGGTTCTCCATTGTAGTTCATTGTCAATGGCCGGATCCAAAAGAATGTCATTTTAGTAGAGGTCGTGAAGCAGTTGGGCCTACTGAAAATAAAACACTGGCAACCATACACCATCGAGTGGCATCACAAAGTAAGAGATCTCCACATCAGCCAACAATGTCACCTTCCCTACAACAAGCCCTTCACAGATGAGGTACTGTGTGATGTTTTTCCTCTTGAATTTTGTGATGTATTATTAGGCCAACCATACATGTGGAAGCAACATGTTGTGTATGATTCTAGGCCTTACACTGTTATTATTAATTTGGGAAATAAGTTGTACATAATACCAGAGGTAGAAATGTCTACCACCATCTCTCTGATCACTGTGAATCAATGTAGTAAGATCATTTTCTAGATAGATAAATTTGTTTTCCTTATGACTCGCCCTCAGTGCAAGAAGAATATTGTGGTCGCAGCCTCCAGACAGGCCTCCACTGCATGACTGTTACATAGTAATTTTTCACCATGTTCACTTCCTGTCCCTGATCCTGAAGTGCCATGTGATAAATACTTTGGAGTATATCCAACTTGGAAAAACACATCAAGATATCCTTTAAATGCTAAGAGAAATTTGTCTTGAAGAATTCCTTGAGAAACTTAGCTAAACCCCTAAATTTCTAGGTCAGCGCTTTTCTCCAATTATATTCCCATGTTGATGGTAGGCTTCCCATTTTATCATAGCACTGTCAACACACTTATGACTAGAAAAACCATGTCGAACCCTTTTTTCCAGCGTTTCCTCAAATGGAGGAGAAGCTTCGACTCTAGAAGTTTCCAAAATGGAAAGTTGGACTTTCTCGGTGGAGATAGGGTTGATCTCTCTCATTTGGAGCTCTTGATTTTATCAATAGGGGATTATCACATGAAAAGTGGACCTTCCTCCCTCTTTCATGGGCTCCTAAGTGCCTCTCCCTTCCTATAAATCGATCCCCGTCCCTCCACTACTAGTTGGTCATTATTGGGTTGGTTTTATCATTCATCCTTTGCATCCTTTTGCTGTGTCACTATCTTATATGCCATTCAAGAGAAGGATCACCTAAGAGGCTCGGTTTGGACTTGAATTATACCATAGGGGAGCCTCCAACATTAAGGTCGTGGTTATAGGCTTCCCCTTTTACATTAGTAATAAATACATCTATTATTTCGCTTTATATATTTGTTTGAATATTCATACAAGTGGCCTAATGCTCCTTGATATGTTAGGTAATTAACGTTCAATGTATGCTTTGTATTGGATCAAATTTTTTGTTGTCTCTTGATCACCTGCAGGTATTTTAATGCCACTAGGAGCGAAGATTGATCCTAAAGGATTGTGGATAAAGGCCTTCAGAAAAGAGTTGAGCATAGCAATAGGAAGAGATAGGACCTTTTCCCTTTCTCATCATGCTTTAAATGTTAATTAAGAAAGTCTTCATTAGATAGTCTCCTAAGTTTCTATACCCACTCTAGGGCTAGAGAGACCACCTCTATCCACAGAGGATATTTCTTTCACAACAAAATTTGCGACTCCACTGGGGTGATTTAGCCTCTTTGCCTTCCCTTTTCTGGTTTGGTTTTTGATTATTTTGACTGATAATTGAGATTTGATTCTATTTAGATATTTGTGGGTTTGCATAGTATTTGGTAATTTCTTTAGGGTGTCAAGTCTGATTTGAGTCTTGATTTTTTTTTTTTTCCTTGTATTCCTCGCTCAACGCTTTTTCTAAGGCTTACAGTAGCACTGAAAGCATTGTTTCCTGTTACAACGCTGCGTTGATCTACCTTTCAGCACTTTTATGTTTCCCACAGATGCACTGATCACAGAGATAGAAAAAAAACCTAGTGTTTCCCTTTAGCTTTCCAGTGTGTCTTGGACTCTACAGTGTCTTTCAAGTCTGAGTGACCTGTGACTCTTGTGTTTGGTTTGATTCAGTTTGTTTGAGTGATTGATTTTCCTCTTTTACTTTGCTTGTGCTTGAGTTGATCCAAGTGGATATCAGTGGCCACCGCCCTATTCCATTTGGACCCGCACCGTCAATTCTTGCAGCTTTTCACTTCTAGCAGCTTACTATTTTTAGTAGGTTTTCAGGTCCTGCATGCCCGAAGCCATTTTTGGGCACTATGATCCAGGTGGAAATTGGTGGCCACCCACCGATTCCATTTAAATCCCCCCCATCAGTTCTTTCAATTTGTAAGTTTCAACATAACTTACCTTTTTTAGCATTTTTTTGGGTCTTGAACTTCTGGAGTCGTTTTGAGGCCCTAAACAACGTTTTTTTGGGAAAATCGGGAGCAACATGGAATAAGTGTTGCTCACCAAAAGTTGTATTCCTCGGAAAAATCCTTCTAAAGAGCTATTGAGCGCATCAAACAGAGATCGGATGCCAAAGTTAAGTCCCTAGGAAATTGAAACACCAATTTATCCAAACAGGGGCCACAGTCATTAGGGGAATCTTGAGGTCTAAAATGGGCCTCCTAAGAAAAATGTACAATAAAAATAAACTTTATGAGAACCAATAGGATTCAATATGATGATGTCAACCATGGGGGATGATTCATCATTTTTTAAGTAAAAGGGTAAAAATATTAAAAAATAATAAAATAATAAAACTACTTTTTCAACTCGTAATTTCAACTTATCTCCCAAAGTTTTTATTCAAATTTCAAGTGCGAGTACTCGTTACATAAAAAATTTAATTCCTCATCCAAGGAGTACCCATGTTGAAAAATTTTGATGGAACTTTCTACACGAAAAATGAGAAATACATGAAAAAACGTGATTGGAATCACATTTTTCATGTATTTCTCATTTTTTGTGTAGGAGGATCCATCGAAAGTATGCAACATGGGTACTCCTTGGATGAGAAATTAAATTTTTCATCCAACGAGTACTCTCGCTTGAAATTTGGGTAAGAACTTTAGGAGATAAGTTGAAAATGCGAGTTGAAAAAGTAGTTTTTTTCTTTTTTCCCTCTAAAATTTAATGATGTAATAAATTATTGTTTTATTACTTCCACTATTATTTTATAATTTCCATAGGAGGCCCATTTTAGACCTAAAAATCCCCCTAATGTTTGGCGCTTCATCTGCTAGGGTTAGGTTTTTGGATGTCTTGGGTTTTACATTATTTGTCAACAATAAATAGGCCTTCAAGCCTCATTGTAACACAGTTCAGGGGCTGTTAGCCATCACATCTCTTCTTAGAGATAAGCGCTACCAGTGCCCTAGCTCACTTGTTCCCATCATTTCAGTTCTGTAACACAATGGGAAGGCCTGTAGCTGTCACATCTCTTCTCAGAGATACAATACTATTTCCCTCGCTCACTCATTTCCATTATGTCTCATTGTAACACAGTTCAGAGGCATGTAGCCACCACATTTATTCTCAGAGATATGCCTACCAGTACCCTAGTTGTTTATTTCAGTCATTTGTTTTATTAATAAAATGAAAGATTATTTCCAATGCATCTCTATATCTATGGCTATATGTGTATTCTGTTGCGTTTCTGCATAAATCCATATCAGTGGTATCATAGCAGTCTACTCTTTCTATGTTTTTCTTTTCATGTCCCCAACATGGCCAGGGTATAAGGAGTTCAACCTCGCGAACCCCGACGACCCCCCCATGGCAAAAGGAAAGAAATATGAGGGAGCAAGAGATCCTATCAAAATCTTGCCCAAGGAGGCCCTCGAGAAACCAAGGAACGTGATGATGGATAACTTTGCACAGATCCTTCAACGACTGCCCACCAATGACACATCTACATCCAGCACGTTCGCAAAATAGGTCTGCGACATCCTAGACAAATCCAATACCAAGTTCAGCAGAATTTCCCCCCAAGGGAGGAACTTAACACAATGGGGACCATTGCATCCTAAAGGGGGAGGAATGATCCAGGTGTATATTGGTGGCCACCCACCTATTCCATTTGGACCCGTACCATCTATTCTTGCAGCTTTTCACTTCCAATAGCTTACTATTTTTAGTAGGTTTTCGGGTCCTACACGCCTGAAGCCATTTTGGGGCATTAATGATCTAGGTGGATATTGGTGGCCACCCACCGATTCAATTTGAACCCCCTCCATCAGTTCTTTCAGTTTGTAAGTTTCAGCACAACTTACTATTTTTAGCAGTTTTTCGGGTCCTAAACTTCTGGAGCCGTTTTGAGGCCCTAAACGACGTTTTTTGGGAAAATCGGGTGAACATGGGTCTAATGTCACTCACACCAAAATTTGTAGTCCTCAGACACATATTTCTAACGAGCTATTAAGCGCATCAAACGGAGATCGGATGCCAAAGTTGCGTCCCCGGGAAGTTGAAACACCAATTTACCCAAACAGGGCCCACAATTTTGGCACTTCATCTCCTAGGGTTAGGTTTTTGGACGTTTCGAGTTTTAAATTTTTTCTCAACAATAAGTAGGCCTTTGAGCCTCATTTTAACACAGTTCAGGGGCTGGTAGCCGTCACATATCTTCTCAGAGATAAGCACTATCAGTGCCCTAGCTCGCTTATTCCCATCATTTCAGTTCTGTAACATAGTGGGGAGGCCTGTAGTCGTCACATCTCTTCTAAGAGATATGATACTAGTGCCCTCGCTCCCTCATTTCCATTATGTCTCATTGTAACATAGTTTAGAGGCCTGTAGCCTCCACATCTCTTCTCAGAGATACGCCTACCAGGGCCGTAGTTGTTTATTTCAGTCATTTGTTTTATTAATAAAATGAACCATTATTTATGTTGCATCTTTGTATCTATGGTTATATATGTATTCTTTTATGTTCCTACATAAATACGAATCAGTAGTATCAGAGTGGTCTACTCCTTCTCTTTTTTTCTTTTCATGTCCCCAACACAGCCAGGGTATAAGGAGTTCAACCTCACAAACCCCGACGACCCCCCATGGTGGAAGGAAAGAAAGACAAAGGAGCAAGACATCCTATCAAAATCTTGCCCAAGGAGGCCCTCGAGAAACCAAGGAACGCGATGATGGATAACTTTTCCCAGATCCTTCAACAACTTCCCACCAGTGGCACATCTACATCCAACACGTCTGCCAACAGGTCCATGACATCCTGGAAAAATCCAATACCAAGTTCCACAGAATTTAAACCCCCCCCCCCCATGGAATAACTTAATGAAATGGGGACCATTGCTTCCTAAGGAAGCAGGAATGATCTAGGTGGATATCGGTGGCCACCCACCTATTCCATTTGGACCCACACCATCAATTATTGCAGCTTTTCACTTCCATCAGCTTACTATTTTTAGCAGGTTTTCGGTTCTTGCACGCCCGAAGTCGTTTTGGGGCATTAATGATCTAGGTGGATATTGGTGGCCACCCACCGATTCCATTTGAACCTCCACCATCAGTTCATTTAGTTTGTAAGTTTCAACACAAATTACTATTTTTAGCAGTTTTTCGGGTCCTGAACTTATGGAGCCGTTTTGAGGCCATAAACGACATTTTTTGGGGAAATCAGGAGCAACATGGGACCATTTTTTCTCACACCAAAATTTTTATTCCTCAGACACACCTTTCTAATGAGCTATTGAGCACGTCAAACGAAGATCGGATGCCAAAGTTACGTCCCTGGGAAGTTGAAACACCAATTTACCAAAATGGGCCCCACATTTTTGGCACTTCATCTCCTAGGGTTAGGTTTTTGGACGTTTTAGGTTTTACATTGTTTATCAACAATAAATAGGCCTTGGAGCCTCATTGTAACACATTTCAGGGCCTGGTAGCCATCACATCTCTTCTTAGAGATAAGCGCTACCAGTGCCCTAGCTCGCTTGTTCCCATCATTTCAGTTCTATAACACAGTGGGGAGGCCTGTAGCCGTCACATATTTTCTGAGAGATATGATACTAGTGCCCTCACTCACTCATTTCCGTTATGTCTCGTTGTAACATAGTTCAGATACATATAGCCGCCACATCTCTTCTCAGAGATATGCCTACCAGCACCCTAGCTATTTATTTCAGTCATTTGTTTTATTAATAAAATGAAGCATTATTTCCACTGCATCTCCGTATCTATGGTTATATGTGTATTCTGTTGCGTTCCTGCATAAATCCGGATCATGAGTGGAGTTAAATCATCTTCTAGGTTGCCTAGGTTAGTTGACCTTCACTTGTCACTTGTGTTTGTCATTGGAGAACAGTTCCTGTTTCAGAGTTTTTTTGCCATCATTTCGAACACCATTTCACATTAATCTTTGCTTTTGTTTGGGGTTGCTTCCTTTTTCATTGTGTCTTTGGAAACACCTTTGATTAATCAGCAAACATATATTAAAATTGTTTTATTCCCAATTTTGAAAATGTGTGTTTTGATCTCATTTCTCATTTCAAAAAGTTAGATTGAAAGTTTTAGCACAACTTACTATTTTTAGCATTTTTTCGGGTCCTGAACTTCTGGAGCCGTTTTGAGGCCCTAAACGACGTTTTTTGGGAAAATCGGGAGCAACATGGGATTAATGTTACTCACAAATTTTTTTTTATTCCTCAGATAGATATTTCTAACGAGCTATTGAGCGCGTCAAATGGAGATCGGATGCCAAAGTTACGTCCCCGAGAAGTTGAAACACTAATTTACCCAAACAGGGCCCACAGTTTGGCGCTTCATCTCCTAGGGTTAGGTTTTTGGAAGTTTCAGGTTTTACATTATTTCTCAACAATAAATAGGCCTTTCAGCCTCATTGTAACATATTTTAGGGGCTGGTAGTTGTCACATCTCTTCTCAGAGATAAGCGCTACCAGTGCTCTAGCTCACTTGTTCCCACTATTTCAGTTCTATAACACAGTGGGGAGGCCTATAGCCATCACATATCTTCTCAGAGATACGACACTAGTGCCCTCACTCGCTCATTTCCATTATATCTCATTGTAACAAAATTCAGAGGCCTGTAGCAGCCACATATCTTCTCAGAGATACACCTACCAACACCCTAGCTGTTTATTTCAGTCATTTGTTTTATTAATAAAGCATTATTTCTGCTGCATCTCTATATCTATGGTTATATGTGTATTCTATTGTGTTCCTCCATTAATCTAGATCATGAGTGGAGTTAAATCATCTTCTAGGTCGCCTATGTTATTTGACCTTCACTTGTCACTTGTGTTTGTCATTGGAGAACAGTGCCCGTTACAGAGTTTTGTTGCCATCATTTTGAACAGCATTTCACATTAATTTTTTCTTTTGTTTGGGGTTGTTTCCTTTTTCATAGTGTCTTTGGAATCACCTTCGATTAGTCATCAAACATAGAATACAATTGTTTGATTCACAAGTTTGAAAGTGTGTGTTTTGATCTGATTTCCCATTTCAAAAAGTTAGATTGAAAGTCTTTTTTGTTTAGAACTTTTGCATCGGTTTTTTTTCGTTTTGAAAAGAAGAGTGAAAACATTTTTTCATTTAAGTATTTTGAAATGATTTATATTCCATTCGAGAAAGAAAAAGTGAAAAGTGAATATTTTTTCAAATTCTTAATTCGTTTGGTTAGTTTTGATTTGCTTTTTTATTGCATCAAGTACTGGAAAAGACAAAAATATGTTTAATACATCTTAGTGGAAAGAGAAGTGATTTCATTTTTTAGTAAGCTTGTGTTTGAGGGATAGTGAAAGAAAATTTGATTTTAAAAAATTCCATTTTAGTGATTTTAAACTAGTTGGGGGGCATCATTACTTATTGCATTGATTGCATTTATCATTCTTGTTTTCATTTATTCCCTCATTAGTTTACAATTTCATCAAACAAAATGGATTATTTTTTGCATTTAGCTGCATTATAGGATTCAGGTGACATCGCTATTGAACCCAAAAGTGAAACATAATCAAGATAAAATTTAAAATTCATTCAATTAACCTTAAGGATCATTTGAAATTAATGCACACATTTAGAGGTTAAGGCTAGAGACGTGTTCCGACGTCATTAAATGTAGCAGTTGTCGCAAACAGTCTGTGTTAGATTTCGGAGGTGAAACCATATCCCATGTATGGAAATATATAGGACTATGCTTCACATATGAAAATTACAAGGGGATGCTCTCATCATATGGTTACACATTAGAAATCGCTACTACAGACTGGACTCCCATGTATTGTCGAGTATATATTGGGAGACACCACTAGGTTTCAATCCTGCCATAGGTAATCGAGTTAGCTACCTTGTAGACATGATACATCGAACACAACATTCGGGGAGATTGACTATAGTACGTGAAGTCCTTGGTAATTTTTTATATCATTTATGACCAAGGTGTATATTGCAGTTCATAGATACCCGGTAATCCTTTATGCCTGGTTCACCCTTTTTTATTTATTTTTGTGTTTAGCTTCTAAAATTAACTACCCATGACAACATCCTACCTGTGCAGCTCTCCGGCCTCATCTTGCCTGGTTAATTATAAATCTTGATGGCTCGATTAAGTGATTCACCTTGTCCTTTGTTGATATTTTTCGTCATGTCATCATGTTTGAATCCTCGAATTCACCTCATTCCTCTTTTGAAGGAATTCAAGAGCCTCCTCCTACGTTGGACCCCTTGAAGCTCAAGGTGTTGAAATTGGAATTGTCATCAGTGTCCAACCCATCATGTCACTACCACCACCTAACAAGTGGATTTCATCTTCATTTAAGGATCTTGAGCCAGAAATTTCTAAGCTTTCTGCACAGTTCATGGTCTTTCCTCCAAATCTGCTCTTTGATCCAAACATGGTCTCACCTGAATGGGCGTATAGTCCTTTTGACAGTCATGAAGTTCCTCTTTTTGCTTCCCCTATATCATCTCATAATACTTTCGTTAGTTGTTTCCTCCAGAAATGGCATCCAATTCCGACCATATTCCACCTATGAGTACTCCTCAGAGTATTCCCCTGGAAACTTATGCATCTTACATTCTATAAGTTGACATTACATCTATGTTTCCTCCGGAATGCATTCGGGGAATTTTGAGGTCTAAAATGGGCCTCCAAAGAAAATTATAAAATAATAGTGGAAATAATAAACTAAGGTTAGATTACATCATCAAATTTTAGAGGGAAAAAAGGAAAAACTACCTTTTTCAACTTGCATTTTCAACTTATCTCCGTATGGGTTTACTCAAATTTCGAGTGGGAACACTCGTTGCATGCATTATTTGATTACTTATCCAAGGAGTACCCATGTTGCATACTTTCTCTAGACCTTTCTATACGAAAAATGAGAAATACATGAAAAACATGATTGCAATCACGTTTTTTCATGTATTTCTCATTTTTGGTGTAGCAAGTTCTATCGAAAGTATGCAGCATGGGTACTCCTTGGATGAGGAATTAAATTTCACATCTAATGAGTACTCCCACTTGAAAATTGAGTAAAATATTAAGGAGATAAGTTGAAAATACGAGTTGAGAAAGTAGTTTTATTATTTTATTATTTTTTAATATTTTTACTTTTTACTCCGAAAATGGTGTATCATCCCCCATGGTTGACATCATCATATTTGAATCTTATTGGTTCTTATAAAGTTTATTTTGGTTGTACAATTTTCTTAGGAGGCCCATTTTAGTCCTCAAAATTCCCCTAATGGTTTTCCATAAGTTAGCACTCCTCTGGATGAAGGGAGTGGGACGAGTATGCCCTTTAGTCAAGTTGCATATATGCTTCCAGCGGGGCATAATTCTCTTGGAAGGCTTGTTTCAAGAGCTTATGGGGCTACATATTTGTTTCATAATCTCGTTTGGTCAATGGGTGTTCCTCAATATTCTAGCCCATTTGTTTCAAATGTGTTCTCCGCTTCACAACCTACTACACAGCCTGCGGTTTCTGTTGGTTAAATGACTGTATCGCCAGGACCATGTACCCCTTTATCGATATCCACAATCACTACGATTCCACATTTAAGAGGCCAATCTGTGGCTTCATCTATGCTCGGGGGTCAATCACATCCTTTATACGTACCTCCCTTATCAGGTGGGGGGATCTTAACTCGGAAACTATATCGGGGGTAGGAAAAACTACCGCTAGTCTTGGTGGAACTATGTTTTAAGAGCCAACAAGTGTTCTTGTAGGAACCTCTATACCAGAATATTACCCCACTTCAGCCCAACTTTTTTATCAACAACCCCACATCCATTATCCCTATGTTCAGCAACCCCATGTTTAGTAGCCGAACATACAATATGAGTATGCTCATCAACTGAACGTGTCATATCAATATGTTCAGTGATCGAACGTTTCTAAGCCATATGTCCAACATCCCTAAAATCCAATGGGTGCAGTTGTGACTAAACCTCAGTTTGATCCTCAATTTAAAACTGGTATGAATCATGTAGGACAAACTAGAACTTACCCCAATCATCCTGGTGCTTCACACTAGCAAATTCCTTAAGGTTAGTTCCAGAAACCCCATCAGCGAGCTTATGTCTATTAGGGTCCCTATCAACAGCCCCAGCTGGGAGCTTATGTCCAACAAGGGCCCTATCAACAGCCCCCGCGGGGAACTTATGTTCAACAGGGGCCATATCAACAGCCCCAGGAAGGACCATACATTCAACAACCACTACAAAAAGGTGCTTATCAGTGACCGCAGCCCCAACAAGGCACCTATCAATCGTATATACCCCCCCATGGGGGAAGAACCTATACTAGCAAGGTTGGAACCCTTAGATGGGAAACTTCCAAATACCTTTTGCTTCGTATCACCCTCTGTTGCCATTATTTTCCACGTTCGAATTTCTTGATGTGTCTAAGTTTACTAGTGATCCAATCGAAAACATGGCTCATTGTCGTTTAGTTCCAACTAAGATTCCTGGAGATTGTCCAAAGTTTGAAGGAAAATCTGGGAAAGACCCCTAGGCCCATGTCATGAAGTACCATTTATGGTTCTCTTCTAATTCTTGGGTTGATTATTCCATTCATATATGTACTTTCCAATGCACTTTGATGGATGATGCTGGTAAATGATACATTGAACTTCCTCCTGGTTTTTTCTACGATTTCAACACCTTAGACATGGATTTCCTAATGCATTTCCAATTTCTCGTCTACTATCAGACTGGCACCCATATCTTGATATCTTTGAAGCAGTCACTTGCTACTCATATTTTGGATCACATCCATGAATGGAGGTGGAGACACAGCCTTATAAATTCGAAATCCCTGATCAGTTGTTTACTGAATGGTTCACAAAATATTTTGTCCCTAAAATCACCAAATATCTCGCCATGGGTGGATGTGTGACAGAAGAGGAAGTAATCGCTCGTGCTCTATATCTCGATTTTGTCTGTTCCCAATCTGGGACTCTATATCAAATTTTTCCTGATGCATCGCGACCTTCAACTAACCCAACGTCGACCCAATCTCCTTCTACACCTCCCTTTGATGGAATTATCGGGGTGGTGGCCCATAATTATCACAGTACACCCAAGGCTTCTTCGAAGTCTAATTCTACTTCTGCAACTACTTCCTCCACTCCTTCCAACAATTCAAAGAATCCTAGTAAAACCTCTGAGGTTAATTTTTTCCAATCTACCATAAAAGACAAATCCTCTAAGGGTAAAAATAAGGGGAAAGGAAAAGCTAAATCCGACACCAACAAACAGGATTTCGCTAAGTCTTCTGCCAATGATTCTTCCAAGCATAAGCCCAAGTAACCTTTCTTGATATGTAATGATGAACATTATACCAAGGATTTTCCTCAGCATGCGGATGTTTCCCATCTTCAAAAGGGTGCATCCGATACCCCGATTATCTTGAAATAGCCGTTCCCTACATAGTTGATGCAAATGGTAGATCAACCCAAATATTATACAAGCTCCGAGGTCTTTATGGATGGTATAGAACCCATTTTTGTTACCACCTAATTGAAATATTACCTGAATCCCTCAAAAGTTCCCATGGAAAAGGATGCTACATATTTCCCTTCTTCTTCCATTCCTCCTAGTTTTGGTCCTCTCCAGATTAAGAGACCTAGTAGTGATTCCATCATCCAACCACCTCCAAAAGGTGTTCAGTAGTCATCTTACTACCCAAATGCATGATGTACTAAACACTACAACATTGTAGAGGATTTAGCTCAGGAACCTTAGGAGATATCATCATTGGAAGTCCTTCAGTCATGACCATCACAACAAAAGGAACTATTATCTGCTATTGGAGGAATCCATCCCATGGATTCCAACCTTATTACTTTTGATATCGATAACTTTGTTCCTCGGCACCCATCGCAAGTGGCTTTTCCGTTTCAATTCATTATTATGGGTAAAACCATCCATCTGATTGTTGTTGATGAATATGCTTCCACCTGCATCATGTATGTTTCCTGTTGTAAAGCCATCGTCTCTCCTACATTTACTCAGTCCCCGAACACTCTGGAAGCTTTCAACGACAGAGGCTCTTGGTTGTATGGTATTCTCAAATCCTTGCCAATTCAATTGGATGGTAAAATGGTGATCATAGAAGTAGAAGTGGTAGATTCCAACCTCAACTAAAACTTTCTCCTTGGGCGTAGTTGGACTCATGCTATGGTTTGCCTGGTCTCCACTATTTTCTGCGTTCTCCACTTCCCTCATCAAGGGAAAATTGTCAACTTCGATCAACACCCTTTATTTTCCTCTAATTCCTCAACTGGAAACGTTTCATACATTAGTAATACCACTACTCCTTATGAGATAATTGGGCAGCGCATTTTCAAATATTCGTCCCTAATGGGCATCTTTCCACTCTCACCTCCTAATGTCGCCTCTATTAACATGATATCATCTGGTTGTGACCCATGGAATGTTCCTAGCCCTGACTAGATTGGAATTTTTGGTGATGTTATGCCCCTCATCCCTACAGAACAAATGTATCAAACCATTATTCTAGCCTTGGGGCTGCTTCTAAAGCCAATCATAATTTGGTTTCATCTATGGACACGTATTCATAGTCCCCTTGGTTTGGTTCTTGGGATTCTGACGATCCCTTGAATGAGACATTCCCCACTGGAAAGAGTATGATGGATTAATTTCTCTTAAATAAATGCCTTGGGATGATGGTCATCATCGTTCCTCATTTCTCCCAGGCTTGGATGACATTTCTACTTGGCTAGAATCCCATGTTCCATATGAATTGACTGGCCCACTTCAACAACCTATTTTTCTTCATGAAGTGTTGTCCGAAGGGAGCGTCGGTAACATTTTTGCTACCATTCCTATTGACATATCCTTTAAACCAGGGGTTGTCGAGAATGTCCATATTGGTGAATCTTGTTCTCCCAATGAGATCAAAATATACATTGATCTTTTCAAATAATTCTGTGATGTCTTCGAATGGTCCTATGAAGAAATGTCTTACATATACCCTAGTATTATGGAACAAGAGAAACCTACATATCCGGACTCGAAGCCTGTTTGTCAATGACTACGTCCTATGCACCCAAGAAAAGTTGTTTCCATTAAGGGAGAGGTCAAACAACTTATCAACATTGGTTTCATCTATCCCATACCAATGACAGATTAGGTCTCTAACATCGTCCCTGTTACCAAAAAGAAAGGGACCATTCGGGTTTGTGTTGATTACCGTGATATAAATCAAGGTTTCCCTAAAGACAATTACCCCACTCCTTTTATATATCAAATTATAGGCAAATGTGCAGGGAGTAAGATATTATCTTTTATGGACGATTTTTCTATCTATAACCAGATCAATATTCTTCCTACTGATCAAAACATGACCGCCTTCATCTATCATTGGGAAAATTTTCCCTATAAGAAGCTCTCATTTGGCTTACAAAATGTCGGGGCTACCTTCTAGCGGGCTATGTCCTATTATTTTCATGATATGAAGCACATAGTCCAGCCATACCTTGAGGACCTTCCAGCTCATTCTATGAAACGTCGAGATCACCCTGAACATCTTCGTGTATTTTTATTCGTTGCCAACACTATAAAATATAGTTAAATCCTCATAAATGTGTCTTTTGCATCGAATCAGGTTGTCTCTTAGGTTTTGTGGTTTCCAAAGCAGGCATCAGGATTGATCCTCTTAAAGTCGAGGCAATCATCAATTTTCCTCCTCCCTCCTCTTTACATCAGCTGCAAATATTGCAATGTGAAGCTAATTTTCTTTATGGATTCATCCTGAATTATACTGAGCTTGCCAAAGGATTTATTTGTCCAAAGGAATCCCATTCATTTGGGATGAAATTTCTCAAGTCTCTTTCGATGTTTTGAAGAATCCCTCATCAGAGCTCCTCTATTACATCTTCCCGATTATCATCGCAATTATTTCCTATACTTTTCCATCGCAGACATCACTATTGGTATGGTGTTGGTTCAGGATGATGGTGATGGTCACGAACATGTACTTTAATACTCGAGCCAGAATCTCTACGATGTTGAGACTCCTTACACTCACGTAGAAAAACTCGCTTTCGCCACTGTCCACGTTGTTCAATGCTTCCACCATTATATTATCCTATGAAATATTACAATGATTTCTGAATGTTCTTAACCATCACTTACTTGGGGAAAGTAATCCAAATGGATTTTCATTCTCCATGACTTCGACTTAGATTTTTCTATCTCTAAGTCTAAGAAATTGCTAGTCTTTGCTGAACTTATATGTGATATTTGAGTTGTCATTGATCCTACCCCTTTTGATGAAACAATTCCTAATGAATCTCTCTTTCTCATTAGTACTCTCAATCCATGGTATGGAGATATCATTATTTATCTCCAGACCCAAACCTTTTTCTCGAAAATCTCTTCCCCTAAAAGGCGACGGATTTGTTACCAATCTCAACCATGCTGCATCATTGGAGATATGTTTTATCGCACTAGTGTCGACTACATCCTTTGTCGATGCTTAACACTTAAGGAAGCAGAGCAAGTCCTTAATGGCTGGCACTCCGAGGCCTGTGGCGGTCGTATGTCTAGATATGATACTACTCCAAAAATCCTTCGTGTAGGATATTTTTGGCCATCTATTTTAAAAAACTACATTCTTGTCATCTGCAAATGTCATGATTGCCAAATCTATTCCTGGAAAGAGCATGCCCCACCCACACCCTTGCAACCAGTTGTGACCGTCGATTAATTTGCGAAATGGGGCATATATTTCATGACTTGTAACCCTCGCTCAACAGGGGGACATGTTTATATTATTTTTTTCATCGATTATTTTACAAAATGGGCTGAGGCAATGCCTACATATGATAATGAAGGTA
This sequence comes from Pinus albicaulis, assembly GCA_034641835.2. Taxonomy (NCBI): domain Eukaryota; kingdom Viridiplantae; phylum Streptophyta; class Pinopsida; order Pinales; family Pinaceae; genus Pinus; species Pinus albicaulis. Next base: position 405,761,226 of record CM076584.1, on the reverse strand, counting down.
ATAATGAGGCGCGGTTCCTTTTCAATCACGTCATAGCTCGATTCAGTGTCATGAAAGCCATTGTCACTGACCATGGCTCCCACTTTTGCAATCATATGATGACAGTTCTTACAACTCAATTGGGGCTATGCTATGATAGCCCCACTCTGTATTATCCACATGCCAATGGAAAATTTGAAGTTTTTAACAAATTTTTGGTGAGAATGCTTCAACGAAATGTTGGGATACATAAAAGATACTGGCATATAATGTTATTCTCAGCTCTGTGGGCTTATCAAACTTCTGCTAAGACCACTATTGGATTCAGACCATTTCAGCTGGTATATGGTATGGAAGCCACACTCCTAATTGAATGTGAAATCCCTTATTTGAGACTATATATCAAAATACTTCCTGGTACTTTACCAGAACAAGAACGTCTTGATGAGACTCGACGTCTTGCTGCTTTAGTCATTGAAGGACAAAAGAAACAAGTTAAATATCAATATGATAAGTCTTTTTATCCTCACGTTTTCTCTGAAGGTGACTTGGTATTGCTTTACGATCAATCCCATGATAAGATATGGGTTGGGAAGCTTGATACGATGTGGCATGGGCCTGTTGAACCCTTAGTTAAACTAAGAGGGGGGGTGAATTAGTTTAACACATTCATAGACTTTTAAAACTTTCCTTTAAACTTACTTACAACTTCATTTCATGATCAACTTAATATGTGAGCAATCTTAATATGTGAGCAGCAAGTATTAAGCAGATTGGATAATGTAACAGCAATCTTAATATGTGAGCAACAAGTATTAAGCAGATTAGAAACACCATATCAACACATAAACATCAATCACATAGACAATAGATATAAGTGGAAACCCATAAGGGAGAAAACCACATCTTATTATTGTTGTGATGAAAAGGCAAGCTCCAACTCCCTCTCATCACTAATTTTCTATAGGCTCCAACCCACAGGAGGCTCCAACCTCAATTCTGCAAGCTACAACTTGCAAGGAAGCCCCAACTCCCATCTATTTTCTGCAGGCTCCAACCTACAGGAGGCTCCTACCTCAGTCAGCTACAATTGACATCTATCAAGCAACAACTTGATATGGAAGCATCAACTTCCTCTATTTTCTACTAGCTACAACCTATAGGAGGCTCCTACCTTAGTCAGCTACAACTGACATCTATCAAGCTACAACTTGATATGGAAGCGCCAAATTCCTTACTCTTTCATAAAAATCATATGCTGATTTACCTTGGATATCGGCTCTATTCTGTACCTTCTTCACTGCTGTGCACCAACCTTCATATCTGCCTTACATCATCTCTAAGTCTTCACAACTTCTCTATCTGCTCCTCCTGCTTCTTATCTTCTCTGCCTCATTTCTCCATTCTCTAACCTTTCTATGCATATCTATGTGATATCATTTATATAGTTCACCTCATGACTGTTTGTATTCCATGGGGAATTTGAAGTGTACAGCCATGACTCTTTGCTTTTTGCCTTCTCATTTCTTTGCCTAGCTCATTCAGAGGAATATAGCAATATATACAAAATTCTGTTTTACAGTGGAGTTTTGTTTGCCTATGAAGACTTGCCTTTGCATCACAAAAAATATATAATCAATTAAAACATTTACATTCACATTTTCAGCTACATAAAACAATTTCACTCAGCCCTTGGCTTGCTGTGCGTTTTTATTTTCTGCTGCTGTCATGTAACTGTTATGCATACATCTGTTTTCCATGCATGTAAAAATGCCCTGTGTATTTTTCAATTTCTGCTTATTGTCCTGTTCACTGCAATTGTGTATCTCCAAACAACTCTCAAAGTCTCATGCATTTATAATGCATCCCAAAATTTTACCCAAGCTATTTCCAAATCTGGGCAATTATTAATAATAATGTGCGGAAGTTACCTTTTTGTTCTTAACACAATGGTCAAAACCCAACAATCAAATAACATTGGTCTTCATATACAAAAGCTACTTTTAATGCTCTATGGTTAAAAACCATAGTCAAGTCCATTTCATGAATATTAAATGTTTGACTTTTCTATCATTCAATGTAGGTCTCGGCCCTCACACACACACACACACACACACACACACACATATATATATATATGATAATTATTTATCAACCATACAAATATTCCTTTTGTCTTACACTCCCGATTTTGGATAAAACCCAACAAGTATATGATAGCTTCATTTGTAGATGTAAATGCGTTTTAAATGCTTCCACTGTCCAGAATGCAATTAAACATTTCTACTTCATAATCGTCGACTTTGTTAAACCAACGCACAAATGCATATATCAACAGGAACTTGTGGGCCCACATCCTCATTCAATGCATCATTCAGCTCATATTAATTAATCCGACCCTGTAACTTCATATAATAGTTTAACTCCAAACTTCATATGATAACACTCAGACCCACGCACTTAACTTACCACTTCAATCGACGGCTACAGACTTATTGCACTTCCTTTTGATGATCCGACGATCATCGCACAACCAAACCAACCATCTTTTAATTCTTCAAATTGACGCGATAAAGTGCATTAACAACCCAACAAATTTCTCATGCGAACATCGTCCGATCGTTGGATCAGATCATCCAACAGCTATCGCACTTTTTAAGAACTGAACTTTGGCACAAAAATAAAATGCGAAATGGGTGGTAAAAGAATACCACTTAAGACTTGTGTCAAGCAAAGAGCATTATCGTATTATTTTTCAGAATTTTGGTTACCACTTTTTCATAATGCGAAAACCACAGTTGGTTTTAAAAACCGTTGTCACTGTTCATACCTTACAGTTCCATTTGTTTCATTTCTTCATAGTTCCGCTTGCTTCAAAATGTTACAAAGGGCTTGAAGACCATAAGCTTTCACGCTGCATTCGAGCATATTAAAAGTCAAAGATTAACATGTTGCGTTCCTCATAAAAAGATTGAAACCTCATCGATTTCTCTGTGTGGTGACCCTAATGCCAGAGTTTGTATCAATTCTTGTAAATCGAACCCAACCCATTCAATTCAAACAACAATGTTTGAATACAAGATCAACATGCCGACAATCTAATGAAAACATCGCTTATATTTCCCATTCAAAAGGATAAAATGCATTGATTTTATGGAATTCTTCACGCAAACAATTCATCACCAAGAACATATACTCAAATGTTTCTCTGCTGCTATAACTAAATAAAAATGAATCGATTCTATTAAATTTAATAAAGGAACAGGGTTCGGTCCTTATAGAATTTCAAGCAGGGTTCCATTTAATTAAATCCATAATCCCAATTTCTCATTTTCAATTCTGATCTACCTTACTATCTTATTAGATGCATTCTGACTCACGCTTCAAAATACCAATTAAAAGTTCGATTTCCCTATTGCATTTCAACTTCAATTACAGTATTAACTTTGTCTCGTTAATTTCATTAACCCTCCAATGATATGTGGAGTCACCATTCAAGCACCTACTACAGAGTTCTATTCACACAATTAGGCATAGAGATTAAAACATTCTTCACACAGTATTTGAACACGGGTTTTAAACAATGAAATTCAACAAATTTCTCAAACCGACTTCAACCCTGATTTTATTGCTTAAAATTGATCTCATAGCACCATTTAATCTTGAGCATTCGACCCCTTACTCTATTTACAGAGAATTTCTCCTTCATTTCTAACTTAAAAACCTTATACAAGTTCCTTCCTTGCACGATAGATTTATTCATCTACCACTAATACACACAGAGTTTGATTCATTCAATTATACACAATTTCATGTCACAACAACCCCACATTATAGCATCGACATGAATGTCGATTTATTCACTGATACACAGAGTATATTTAAACCCCCAATTACAGAGTCTCATCACACAATACTCATGTAATGACGAACAATTCCTCCCCTAGATACAGATGAATTCACTTACAAAACTTTTGTCTCCTTTGTGCTCCTTTTATGCTTTCTTACTGCTGCCTCTCTGATACTTTGCTTCTCTCTTTGCCACCTCTACTACCTCTTTGCTTCTTTTTTGCCTCTTCTTCTTGTATTCTCCTTTTCCTTATTGTTGGTTCAGGTGCTACTCCTTTGTGCTCCTTTGCCATCAATGACAATATTTCCAATAGTATCCCTCTTTGGAATTGATGGCAATACTCCACCAATACTCCAATACTTCCTTCAGAACTTCCTCTGCTTATCTTCTTTTGCTTGATTTTCCTCCCCATTTGACATCAATGGTAAAGGGTTTCACATCTCTCAGTGTAGATTCTATCTTTGCATTACCTCTCTCTGATTTTTTTTTAGGCCTTCTTCTTCTGAGTTTGTACCATGCTGCTCCAAACTAGTGTACAAGAGTTGTTGAGAGAACACTTTTGAAAATTATTGAACTTATATATACACAGTAAGTTGATACCATCCCAAATCATAGACTCCTTGCACTTGTATAGAGTGTAGGTGATGACAACCATATATAATCAGACTTGTATAATCAGAGATGAATCATTGGACCAAAACTTAAAGATTGTGAATGCTCCATGTGACATATCAAGCTTGCTTCAGCTATACTTCATTCTATATTATAATCTTCATCTACGATACATATCTACTGAGGAAGGTTGTCGATGGAGTAAGTCTTTTTCAGCAATGCACATCTATAGTACACATCTGTTCAGATATGATGATGCCAATATATCTTTTGTGGTTGTGGTTCACCTGTACTGCCTGTTGGTGGTGATATGAGTTAGGATACTGACAAGAATATTACACTTAGTGGATGAAAGGTCCTTGTTACTGATGTGTACAATGAATCAACCAGAATTTGATCTAAGAGATCAAATGATTGTACTACTTGTACAATGTACTTTCAAAACAAACACTTGAGGCTAGATACATTCAGTGTATTAGTCAGTCTCACTTATCAATCATGCAATTTCCTTGATGACATAAGGAGGTGTGTATGCCAATGATCAATCTCTCTTTAAAGGTGAATTACCAGCAAATCCTTTATGCTGAAGTAGGATTTAGATGAATTAATAAAAGACTTTTGAGCTTCAAATGGTAATCACAACTAGTCCTTCATGCATTAGATACTTTAACTATTCTATCATGATGATCTTCCACCAAAACATATTCAAGATGTTTAGTTTAAATCTTAGCAAACAGACTTCACACGGTGTTATGAATGATCTTAAGAAAGAGGCCTTGAAGATATATCTGTACTGACTTGAGGAAGGCATGCAGTTATATCTAGAAATAGATAATTCTCAATGTACTACTTCAAGTGTAAACAAAATAATGATCCTTTAGCACTGTTATTGACCTTTTCATGCTTTGATAATGCAGATAACGCTGGGTATACTACCTTGATGTACTTTTTCCATAATCCTTTGATCCTGAGGACCTGTACCATACCACTTCTCCACTGATAATACTTGCTATTCTATTGATAGGCATGTTGCTTGTACCAAATACCAATTGATACTACTTTCACTTCGGCTCACACATGAACCCATAGTTAAGACAACCTTCATAATTTATACTATTGAGCTTTCCACTGTTCACTCCAACAATCATCAATGTACTGAATTTGATCTTGTCATTATTAACCATTTTTCTTATTCTGTCATTCTGTTCAAAGGAAAGCCATTGCATGTTCCTTTCTAGGACTATTCCAGAATCATTGCTGCTTTATCTTCAATTCAACTGTTCTGACATAAAGATATTTGGGAAGACATCTTCAATTTCTATACTAGAAATCTTCATGGGAAAATCGCTCAGAGATTTATCACTCACTTTAACTACATTCCTCCAAGGGGACTTTTCATAAATGAATGATGTAATGACATAATGATGATAGGCACTTCATTTAATTATCCTTCTTAATGAGATTCATTGTTAATTCTAGCATTATGAAGCACAATGTGATCATCCTTTATGGGTCTTTCTTCGCTTACATGTTCATGGTTGATGTTCTCTCACTACAATGGCTTCTTGTTTCCTTCTCTTCTTCCATCAATCTGTCAGCTATTGAATGCTTCAGATAATCTTCTTCTTCTATAGTTCTCTGTTAGGGGAATTTTCTTCTCCCTTCCTGATCTGATAGCTATTTTCATTCCAAGGAGCTCTTCTTAGACTACTTTCATGGGGACTATTTATGAACTTCTCTCCCCCTGGGATGTTGCTTCATATTTATCACTAGTTGGATATTTGCGTTGCTTCCTAGAGCAGCTCCCCTTGATGTTAGTATGATTCTTTCGTCGTAAAAGATCACTTTAGATACGCATAACAAATAGCCCTAACATCGATTACAGCTGCAAAATATCTTTAAGTTTGCTGCACAAATTCAGATCTAAGCACAAAAAGACATTAAGCAGATAAAATATAACATGGCTCCATGCATCCAATGAACAAGACAAGAACAAATTGTTTAAAAGAATGTTTTATAAAATATTAAATAATGGGGCACCTGAGAGGAAAACAAGAAAGGTGTTTTCCGATTCTCCTCAGTGGGATGGGTTCTTGGAAGTGCTCAGTGTTTCAAATCTAACATTTCTCTCTCTTACGGATGTAGAAAAAAAAACATGGAACTCAATGGGAGTTCACAAAAAAAAATGGAAAATGGTGACCAAGAGTAGATCTAGAGTGATCTAATGCAATGAAGGTGACTAATGAATGGGGAAAACCCCCCTATTTATAACAAAATATTGGGGCGGTCTAGAACTCGGTGCATGAATAAAATATTATTAATCGAATTCTAGAAGCACCTTTTAGGAATATTTTATTATATTTGTTGGAGGGAAAAGGATTCTCGACTTGGGTCAATTCCTTTATTTATAAATAATAAATAAATAAATGATTTATTTATCATTTTAGGGGAATGATGGGAATATAATTAAACAAATAATGGTTTATTTAATTATTTATGTATGATTTAGTCAAATTTAACTAAGAATATTATTTAAATAATGATTTAAATAACTTGTTCTTAGGAAATAATTAAATAAATAAGGATTTATTTAATTAATTTCCTTGTTTTGGGTTAAATATGACCAAATGAGTTATTTTATATGGTGAAAGAAATTTTACTTAGGGTAAAATTGGTTTTACATGGTGTACTTGGGTTCATCTAATAATAATAGGTTAGATGACCAAAAAATGGTGTAACAGATTGCCCCCCAACGTACGAGTGTTAGGAGCAAATCGTATGACCGAAGTACGTTGTAAGAACTCAATCACTAGATATCGAGAGGGAAGTGAGAGAGAGAAATGTAAGGTTGGCTGATGTGCTAAAGGACTAGACCCTGAGGAGATGAGACTTACAGGTGCAACAAGTCTCTAGTTGAGGAAGTGGTACCTGTGCTAAAGGCGGCGGGGGAGGCATACCTATGCCCGCCGAGACAAATTACAAAGAATAAGGCACCCGGAACACCACGGAACGCAATAACTACAAAGGGTAAGGCACCCAGAAAACCACGGAACGCAATGATGAAGCATGTGCTGGCCGAAACATGAGCTAGATAAATCATAGGATGAATCCCACATACATGTGATGCCTGGAAAAATCTTCAGGACTTATATAGTAATATGGTAGTACATGAGATACAAATATACCCAAATGCCCCTTACACCCGGGGAAGGGCTCTCAAAATATGACAGAGACATGTGAATCGAAAATGGCGCTGCAAGCGGTTGAAGCCGATATCATCACATGGGAGGAGCTACATCAAGGGCGGGAATGAATTCATTTGGGCATGTGGGGGGCTACCTATAGGGCCACCCCCTCATGAGGATTGAGACATCTCACACATGCCCGGGAATCACCAATAATTGTTGCGGCATTACTAGACCATCAAGTATATGTATCGCGAACATATGGAAAAGGGTCTGGATCCAAGGTACCCAGACGAAGACTAATGATGATTTTGGAATGATGAAAGGTCCAAAGGGAACCCGAAAAACATGAGTATGAAATGGTATCTCATGACAGAAATCGACACAGACAAGAATAAATATGGAGGCTAAGTGGTGCCCCAAGGAAAAGTGTTGTAAGTGAGGAAATCCAATTTGAAAAAGGAGGAAAGGAAGACTTTGTGGACAACATGTGTCCTGGTGAAGTAATGACTGATGAAAACAAACATATGATGGCTATCGACAAGAAATTAAAACATGCATTTCTAGTGCGAAATGCTAAGGGTAATACCTCTTGAGATAGAGTGCATTGCGAGGATTAGGAAGGGGGTGGCCTTCAAAGTCCTCTAAAAGATATGCCCCCTTCCCAAGATCTTTACTGATGATGTAAGGACCTAGCCATAATGAGTCAAACTTCCCATGACCGAGGGTATCGTGGGCCTAGTCATATACTAGAACAAGGTCACCTTCATGAAAGGTGCGAGGATGTACTTTTCAGTCATATTGAGCTTTGGTGCACTTTTTGGCTGCTTCAAGAGTTTGTAATGCAACACGACGATCTTCAAAAGCGCACTCAAGCATGATAAGTCGTTGTTCTAGAGGTTGGGTATCAGGGAGAAGTTCGATGGCCAAATGATGGGAAGGGATTTCACATTTGATTGGTAAGACTGCCTGCTCGCCAAAGACAAGGTGGAAAGGAGTGAAACCGGTGGCGGTTTTAACAGAAGTACGATAAGCCCACAAAGCAGGGAAGAGCATGAGATGCCAATTGGTTTTGTGTTTATTCACCGTTCGTTGAAGCATGGTTTTAAGAATTTTGTTGACCGCTTCAACTTGGCCATTACCTTGGGGGTAATAGGAAGAGGAATATTGGTGTTCAAAACCCAATAAGGAGGAGAGCTCATGCCAAATCTGATCTTTGAAATGTCGGCCATGGTCCGAGAATAACTTTTTTGGAACTCTGAATCGAGCAATGACATGGTTAAAGAAAAAGAGGGCTGTGGTGGCTGCCGTATTGTTGAACGTAGGCATAGCTTCGGCCCATTTAGTGAAATAGTCAACCGCCATGATGATATATTTGTGATTACCAGTAGATGGAGGTCGACATTCCGTAAAGTCGATGGCCCATTTACAAAAAGGACCAGCTGTGACGACAGGATGGAGAGGAGAGGGAGGAGCTCGCGCCTTGGGGGTGAAATGTTGGCAATTGGAACAATGTTTGACTGCTTCAATGCAATCACTGAAGAGAGAAGGCCAAAAATACCCAGCACGCATGATTTTTTGGGTGGTGGCGAGGCCAGAGAGGTAGCCACCACAAGCGCCACTATGACAGGCATTTAGGACTTGCTCGGCTTCAGCGTGGGTGAGGCAATGACGAAGGATAGTATCTACGCCACGACGATAAAGGTCATCGCTGATTAGAAGGTAGCGAGAGGCTTGGTGTCGGATACGTCATCAAGCATCACGATCAAGGTGAAGGGTGAACTTTTGGGTTCACAAGTAAGTAAGGATGTCACCGTACCAAGGATCGTCGGTGGTGATAGAAAACAAATGTTCATCAGGAAGAGCGTCCTTAATTGGAGTATCTGGTGTCCGGGTAGGTAAATTAGAAATGAGTTCAGCTAGGACTAAACCTTTTTTACTTTTTGGGGTGACAAATTCAAGGTCGAATTCTTGGAGAATAACGACCCAACGGGCGTACTTCCCATTGAGGATGCGGCGACTCAATAGGAAAGCCATGGGGTTGGAATCAGTCACAACCTTGGTGGAACGCATGAGGATATAATGACGCAATTTTTGGACCGAGAACATGACAGCTAGTGCTAATTTTTCTTCATGCGAGTAGGACACAGGTGGACCGGCAAGGTTCTTACTGACATAATAGATCAAATGCTCGACATCGTTATCATCCTCCTGGATAAGGACACCGACAACTGAATATGTGGAAGCTGAGATGTATAGGGTGAAATCTTGGTCAAAGTCAAGGGGACGGATCAAGGGGGCGGATGTGAGAGCATGCTTGAGGGCATCAAAATACTCTTGAGTGTATGTATCCCAGACAAAAGGGGTGTGAGATCGAAGAAGTCTAAGGAAGCCGTGTGCGGTAGTGGCGTAGTCAGGAACGAATCGACGAAGGAAATTAGCTTTGCCTTGGAGAATTTGTAGTTGGCATAAGGTACGAGGTAGAGAAAGTTCAAGAATGGATTGAACCTTCAAAGGGTCGAGAGTTATCCCATCTTTAGACACGATGAAGCCAAGGAGATGACCGACGGGAACATAGAAGACACATTTCAAAGGGTTAAGGCGAATGTTATACTTGCGACATTGGAGAAAAATGGTATGCAGGTCATGAAGGTGTTGCGCCCGATGTTTAGAATGTGTGGTAAGGTCATCTAAATAGGAAAGGATAATATGGGCTAAGTCATGGAAGCAATAATACATGGCTCGTTGAAAGGTGGCGCCGGCATTTTTAAGGCCAAATGGCATGACTCGGTATGCGAAAGTGCCCCACGAACTAATGAACGCGGTTTTAAGTTGATCAACACAACGGATAACAATTTGGTTGTATCCAGAGAAGCCATCCATAAAGGAGAGAATCTCGTGCCCCGCACACTCATCGATGATTTGGTGAATAAATGGTGTCCGGAAGTTGTCTTTGGGACAAGCTTTGTTCAGATTGTGAAATTCGGTGCAAACACAAATGGTACCTTATTTTTTGAGGACGGGAACTGGGTTAGACACCCAAGTGGTATATTCAATGGGGTAAATGAAACCAACCTGCCGGAGCTTGTCGATTTCAGCTTTGATGGCGTCGCATCTAGAAGGATGGAGGGGTCTCAACTTTTGCCTTACTGGAATGGCATCAAGCCATGTGTCGATGTGATGTTCGACAATGGCAGGATTGAGTCTGAGCATTTCTGAGTATGACTGGGCGAAAACGTCACAAAATTCTTTGAAGAGTTTCGTGTAGGATTTAATTTCTTCCGGAGTGCATTGGGCACCCATGGTGATATGTTCTTCAATACCTGGCTTGACAAAAATGTTGATTTTGATGGTGGGAGAGATATTAGCCATATTGCCTTCTTCGAAAGCATCAGGTGCAGGGATGGGGTTTTTGAACCAATCGACTTTTTCTGGAATGAAGTCTTTGGATTCGAGGGTATATTGGTCATGGGATTGATGTGGGAGGAAATATGCACAATGGTGCATATCGTCCCATGGAAAATCAGGGTTGTTCATGGCTTCCATGATGTCTTCATCGGATTGGAAAATGGGAAGATAGGATGGAAGAGGTTGACCTGAGGAGGTAGAGGGATGAGACTCTTGATTGTGATGGGAGGGGCTCACAGGTACGAAGTTATTTGAGGTGATAGAGTGAGCAGTTGAATGATCAGGAGAAGCATTGGGGGAATATAATAAGGGATTGGTATTCGAGAATCGCAGGGATGAGGAAAGGTAGGAAATGGTAGCTAAAGTCTCGGTCATTTCGATATCAGGAGAAGGAATGGTAATCGTGGTAGACAGGTGGTCCTGTGTGAGGGAAGAAGGATTACGGGCGAGGGCAGCTTCGAATTGGCGGTATGTGGTTAAAGAGGCACGATAATCGTCAAGTCGGGCGCAAAGGTGGGTATAGTGGCCAGGTAAATTGCACAAAGAACAAGGGTGATTGGTGCGCAAAGTCTTAATTTTAGGGGTAGAATTCGGTATGGTGACATGGACTTCTGGGATGTCTGATTTGGGAGACGTTTCATTAACCATGGTCTTGAGAGGTGGTAATTCAGGGCAGGTATGAGTGGCGTGACCAACAACATCACACAGAGCACACTGGATGGTATGCTTGGGAGGCCGAGGAGGGGCAGGGTTGGGTGGGGTAGGTTTGTCCTTTGATGCCCCCCTGCAAGCTTTTCCATTTTTACTCGAAGTGGTTGTAACGGGAGGTGGTGTTGGTTGAGGTGACTGAGGTACCAGCGGAGCAAGAGAAGTCATAGGGATTGGTTAAACTGGGGTCAAAGTAATATATGGTTTAGGTTGACCAGGCGGAGTGGTGGTTGGAGGGTCAAGATACCAGACGGGTTTACCCAAGGTCAGGTTGGGGAGAGATAGGGTGGCCAAGGTAGGGATCGAATAAGCGCCAAGAGGGGGAGCGAGGAAAGGGATCTGACCAGCATGGAAATGGCCAGGAGGAATGGTGCCAAGGGGGTTGATTTCAGGTGGAATCGACCCATGAGGAGTGGCTGTAGAAGAAGATTCAGAAGGAAGAAGGGTGGCTAACGGGGGCGAAGGGCTAGGAGCTGGTTGAGGTTGAGGTTGTTGACTAGCCAAAGTGGGCTCTGTAAGGTTAGCCCAAGATGATTGCATCATGAAAGCGTTCGCCAAGTTAGGATCAGAGACGAGAGGGGAGTCGAAAAAGGTGCCAAGCAAGGAGGAGTCTTTGTAGACGCCGGGGGAAACACTGGTCAAAGAATCAACAATTTTCTTGTTGGTGACAGTAGAGATGGTGGAATCAAGGGAGCTCTGAGATTTTGGTTCATGGTAAGTCAACTGGTCAATGGTGACAATCTTGCCATTATGAGGGAAAAACATCTTGCGGTAGACTGCGGATGGGACGGCTGACATGGCATAGGTGTAACTACGCCCCAAAAGGATGTTGTAGTTAAGAGGGGCGTCGATAACTTCAACGTCGATGCAAACAGTCTTGCCGGCAAGGGTGATAGGACAATTACGAAATAGGCCAATGGGCTGGGAGGCATGGTCATCCCATGCACGAAGGGTGATGGTGGAAGGGGCCAGTTCAGGGGATCCGAGTTTTTTCCAAACTGAAGCGGGCATTACGTAGGTAGACGCCCCCTTATCAATAATACACCGAGCAACATTGGCATTTCGGATCTTGATTGGGATTTGGAAAGCAACTGAAGGAGGAAGAGGGGGATGGTCTGACTGACGGGCGTCGAAAACAATCAACTGGTCATCAGCAGGATCTGCAGTGCCCATGGCAGATAGTAGAGCCCTATTTTGAGAAGGACACGACTGGAGGTGTTCCAATGTTGAAATGGAAGTAAGAGATTGGGCCACATCATCTACTATGCTGTATGAATGGGCAACCCAACCAGAGGCAGCATTTCAGCGTAATGGTCTTGTAGGAGGCTTGGGAGGAACCTCGGCTTTGGGTAAATGGAGTTGCAAGGGACCATTGGGTGTCGATGGAGGCTCTGTAGGACCTGACGATGGAGACTCAGAGACAGACAGAACAGGAGGTGTGGGATACTGACAAGAGTGAGTTGGAAGGTTGAGGTCGACAATGAGAGGTGGGTCAGAAGCCATCATGAGAATCTGGTAATGAAAGGAACTAGAAGGGGAAGGTTGAGTGGTTACCAGGGCGTGAGGTGGTTGAGTGGCCACAAATCCTTGTTGCAGGAAAGGATCGGTAAACACAGCAGGTGGAGAAGTAACGGGGGTGGGAGGGGTAGTAGGGGAGGAGTGTTGTCCCCGTACGGTGGCCTTAGAATCCCAAAGTTGCTGCATTTGTGGTAATAAGGGACAATCGTGAGTGTAGTGACCATAAACACCGCAACATGAACAAGGCTTATTGGTGCAAAGTGGCCTGTTTGGCTTGGGCTGAGAGCCTTGTGGCTGGTTGGCAGTGGTAGAGTCAATATTGGAAGGGTTGGGTCCACGATTACCAGAAGTAGATTGGTTGCCTCTTCTCCTTCTTTGAGAAGGAGGAAAATTAGGTGCCCCCTGCTGTGCAAATACTTGCCCTGGAGGGGGTAGTAAGTGCGGTTGTGGGGGTGGAGAAGAAAAGGGAGTGGGAGGTCCAAATGCTAGAGGAGCCGGGACACCAAGTTGTGGATATGGATAAGGAGTAGGTTGGGCAGCATTAAGTTAAGCAGGGGGGTGGGAAAAAGGAGGAGGCATGCCGTAGCCTGAATACATGCTGCCTGGAGGGGAAAAAACTCTGAAGGGGCAGGCCCCTAGAGGAAAACTATGGACCGGAGGAGGTTGGGCAGAGGTATGCAACAGGGCGCCAATGATACCATCGGAAAAATGAGATGCCTCCGAGGCATTAGGGCCACCGGGTTTGGGAAGGTCAGGAAGAACGGTATAAACATAACCAGATTGGGCGTAGATAAGGTCATACTTCAAGGCGATTTGGAGAGCGGCTTCTTTGGTTTGGGGAAAATGGGATGCGACATCTTTGCCAATGGGAGGTAAGAGAGAGCGAAGGAACCAACCCATGTAAACCTGATCTTCAAAGGGGGGAGCTTGGCATAAGCTTCTTCTGCGCCGCCATTCTTGGACATGAGCGGAAAGGTGGGTTGAGGAGGATTGATGGAAGGAGGTTAAAAGCTCGGTACCAGTGTCATATCAAAGAGGGAGTTGGAAATAAGATAAGAAGGCTTGGGAAATGATTGCAAAAGTGGTATGGGAGGAGGTGGTCTGTTCAACATACCATTTAGAAGCTTCACCTGTAAGCGTGCGTTGGAACAATCTAAGACGAATAGAGTTGTCAGTAATGGAATTGGAGGAACACCACATATGGAAGGATTAGATATGGTTGGAGGGATCCTCACTAGCAAGGCCTTCGAACTTGGGAATGTCAGAGGGGAGCTTGGTTGGCATAGCAGGCCAACTAACATCGTGGCGAATAGGATCATTAATCAGCTGATTGAAATCGGGGAGACTGAGGCAGGCCATATAAGGGAGTAATGGGGCAATCGAGGTAGATCCCATAGGGGTTCCACTGGAAACGGACTCGGCAGTAGAACTGGGGTTAGGGCTAGGTCCGGAACTAGACATGGCGAAGGTAATAGGGGGGGAACCAAGAGGAGGGGGAGAACCCGAACAATCAGAGGAAGAGTCGGAGTGCGGACTCGGGGGAGGACTTACTCAATGACGATGGGAAGGAGGAAGTCGACCAAGCAGAAACTGAGGGTGAAGGCCAAGAAGTCTCCAAGAAAGGCACCTTGGGGGCACAATGATGACGGGAAGAAGAAAGACCGACAAGGTCAGGGAGGGACAAAATCAAGTGAGGTCAAGGGCAGAAAGGTGGAGTGACAATTGATTTTAAAGTCTTTTCCAAGCGGTGTTAACCAAACGCTTCTTCACTTAGGGTCAGTGTGTGGCGTGCGTTAATTTTTTTGAGAGTAAAAAAAAGTGTGCTGCGTAATGGAAAAGAAATCTACAGTAAATAAACTGAAAGAACAGAAAATTAACAACTAAAAATGCAACAATCTAACCCAAGAAGGCAGGTCTCCCAAAACTAGTCGATAAGAGGGAAAAACTAGGCAAAGCACGCTGAAAAGAGGCCAATAGATCTAAGGTCCAGAGGGACTGGGATCTAAAGGGTAAATCTGATGAAAAGTGGTGTAGAGAACAGCAAATAGGCAGAGGCAAGGTTGCTTCTAAAAAGGAGGAGATTAGCGAAAAATAGGAGAGATAAGGTGGTGGCCTTAGAAGTGAACCCAAGAAAAACGATATGAGGTGTTTTGAGAGGGAGAAGAGATGATCTAAAGGGATCTTAAGAGCAGGTATCAGATCTGAGAAAAACAGGGCTGAAACTCTGTAAATTTAGACTTCTGTAAAAACAAGGACTCTCCCACAAAAAGTGGGGGGTACTAGAGCCCTAAGGGGCAATATTCCCTCTTAGTTGAGTGAAGTAGATCAGAAACAGGTCCAAACGGGGAGAGACAGAGGCTGGGAAACCCTAACAGAAGCTTCAGACAAACCCAGAAAAAGTGCTGAAAATTTTGCAGAAAAGGTGCAGGTTGCAGGTTCTGACCTGTTTTGAGTCCAGGTCGCAGGTTTGGGGCAGAAAAGTGCGTCCTGAGGCTCAGGTCGTACTTTTTGGGCCAATAAGTGAGACCTGTAGATCCGGCTCTCTCGGCGGTAGATTTCAGAAAAATTTGTCGTCTCAGCCATGACTGATGTCTGTCACCTGCGCAATAAGGCCAGAAACGCACGAAAGTTAAAAATTTGACTGTTTAAGGGTTTTAGGGGTGAAAATCACCATAAAAATAGGAAAAATAGAAAAGGGGAGAGAAACCCTAGGTTCTGAAACAGCTGGATATGCAGGAATATATGAAACGACAACAGTCGCAAAAGAAAACCCGTGTGGAGTCGCCAATTGTTAGTATGATTCTTTCTTCATAAAAGATCACTATATCTACACATAACAAATAGCCCTAACATTGATTATGGCTGCAAAATATCTTTAAGTTTGCTGCACAAATTCAGATCTAAGCACAGAAAGACATTAAGTAGATAAAATATAACATGGCTCCATGCATCCAATGAACAAGACAAGAACAAAGTGTTTAAAAGAATGTTTTATATTATATTAAAGAATGGGGCACCAGAGGAAAACAAGAAAGGTGTTTTTCGGTTCTCCTCAGTTGGATGGGTTCTTGGAAGTCCTCAGTGTTTCAGATCTAACATTTCTCTCTCTTATGGATGTAGAAAACAAACATGGAACTCAATGGGAGTTCACAAAACAAAATGGAAAATGGTGACCAAGAGTAGATCCAGAGTGATCTAATGCAATGAAGGTGACTAATGAATGGGGAAAACCCCCCTATTTATAACAAAATATTGCAGTGGTCTAGAACTCGGTGCATGAATAAAATATTATTAATCGAATTCTAGAAGCACCCTTTAGGAATATTTTATTATATTTGTTGGAGGGAAAAGGGTTCTTGACTTGGGTCATTTCCTTTATTTATAAATAATAAATAAATAAATGGTTTATTTATCTTTTTAGGGAAGTGATGGGAATATAATTAAATAAATAATGGTTTATTTAATTATTTATGGATGATTTAGTCAAATTTAACTAAGAATATTATTTAAATAATGATTTAAATAACTTATTCTTAGGGAATAATTAAATAAATAAGGATTTATTTAATTAAGTTCCTTATTTTGGGTTAAATATGACCAAGAAATATAAACAAATGAGTTATTTTATATGGTGAAAGCAATTTTACTTAGGGTAAAATTGGTCTTACATGGTGTACTTGGGTTCATCTAATAATAATAGGTTAGATGACCAAAAAATGGTGTAACACTTGAGACTATGATATATTCATTATGTTTTTGAGGTAACAGACCCCCCCTTTCTCTTTTCTTTCCATACTTTATTAGGGTTCTTCATAATGTCTGCACTTCTTTTTGATTCATAGTTTTGTTTGATTTGATTGGATTCCATCATCTGTCTAGATCTCTTTAATGTATATGGAAATTTACATCTGTTTCTTTGTGACAAAGCTTGAGGCATACATAACATCTTATTTTACCAAGGTACGTTTGAGCTGATGTATAATATTTTGTTCTCCCTTTTGAACATAATTTACATTCAACAAGTTTATGTCCAAAATTATTGCATGCATAACAGTAGCCATGGAAATGATTTGTGTACCTGGTGAAAGATTGTCCTTTCCATTTTCTTGCATGAGGGGTTCTTCTCATTTTCTGCATCCTTTGCTGGTTGGACTGGATTTGCTTTGTCTTACAATATGTTGCAACATGTCCAGGTTTGTGGCAGGAAAAACAAGTGATACTTCTCATAGGAGGAAAGAACCTTCTTTGACATCATCCAAATTTATTCAATTCATATTCAAGTGTGTATGAGCCTTTTTCAGCTGACTGTTTCATCCTCTCATTCTCTTTCCTTTCATGTTGATGCTTGTTTCTGTTTGTCTCTTTACAAATCATGTTCTTGCTGGCTTCAACTTCTATAGGAATCTTCTGAGCTGCTTCATTATCCTTTACAAATTTTACAAAGATGACATTACTGTTGTCTTCTACCTTGGACTTACTTGTTTCTCCTTCATAGCCTATCCCAATATTTATGAGAGGAGACCTTTGAGAATTTAGAATTTGGTCCAACTGTCCGAAGATTTTCATTTGTGGAATATTCATTGATAATTCTCTTTGGGCTTTTTCTAATTTCTTTCTCAAGCACACTACTTCTTCTTCCAATCTCCCACATTCTTGACTTTTCTCTCTCATTTTTTGCAGTAAAGTGTCTTCTAATTTCCTTTCTTCTTCAATTTGCGTCTTTAGGTCAACAATTTCTTTCTTATCTCCATATTCCCTCTCATCACATATTTTCACCAATGTCTTCAGGTCTTTGTTTTCATTCTTCAATCTTTCTATTTCAGTCAAGGTTGTGTCAAGTTTGGCCTTTTCCTCAACTATAATTTCTTCACGGTTCTTACTTCCGTTCACACTAACATGTACCTCATTTGATTGAACATTTTCCTCTTGACATGAATTTTTCTTCTTCTTAATTCTCTTCTCCTTCTTGATAATGAAGTCCTTAGTGTCTACTTCATGCATGAAATGCAATCTATCCCAGATTTCTTTTGTAGAGGTTAGATCCATTATTAAATCAAGATCCTTGTTATGAAGACTGTTATATATCACATATTTTGCCTTGGCATTCCACATTTTTCCTTGGCATTCCACTGTTACCATCACTCACAAGCTTCCATACCTCAGGTCCATAAGCCATTTAATCTGTTTTAACCTTATCTCTCCATTCAGGAAAGTTTTTTGTATTTACCATGGGTACATTTTGATAGTCCATGACTCAACTAGATCTCCTTTAAGCTATAAGGCTTACACCAAAGGAACCCACTCCGATACCAATTGTTGAACACTTAGTTAAACTGAGAGGGGGGGTGAATCAGTTTAACACGTTCATGGACTTTTAAAACTTTCCTTTAAACTTATTTACAATTTCATTTCATAATCAACTTAATATGTGAGCAGCAAGTATTAAGAAGATTAGATAATGTAACAAAAATCTTAATATGAGAGCAACAAGTATTAAGCAGATTAGAAACACCATATCAAAACATCAACATCAAGCACATAGACAATAGATATAAGTGGAAACCCATAAGGGAGAAAACCACATCTTATTATTGTTGTGATGCAAAGGCAAGCTCCAAATCCCTCTCACCATTGATTTTCTGTAGGCTCCAACCCACAGGAGGCTCCAACCTCAATTCTGAAATCTGCAACTTGCAAGGAAGCTCCAACTCCCATATATTTTCTGTAGGCTCCAACCTACAGGAGACTCCTACCTCAGTCAGCTACAACTGACATATATTAAGAAACAAGTTGATATGGAAGCACCAACTTCCTCTATTTTCTGCAGGCTACAACCTAGAGGAGGCTCCTACCTCAGTCAGCTACAACTGACATCTATCAAACTACAACTTGATATGGAAGCACCAACTTCCTTACTCTTTCATAAAAAATCATATGCTGATTTACCTTGGATATCAGCTTTGTTCTGTACCTTCTTCACTGCTGTGCACCAGCCTTCGTATCTGCCTTACATCATCTCTGAGTCTTCATAGCTTCTCTATCTGCTCCTCCTTCTTCTTATCTTCTCTGCCTCATTTATCCATTCTCTAACCTCTATATGCATATCTATGTGATATCATTTATAGATTTCACCTCATGACTGTTTATATTCCACAGGGAATTCGAAGTGTACATCCAAGACTCTTTGCCTTCTGCCTTCTCATTTCTTTGTCCAGCTCATTCAGAGGAATATAGCAATATGTATAAATTTCTGTTTTACATTGGAGTTTTGTTTTCCTATGGATACTTGCCTTTGCATCACAAACAATATAAAATAAATTAAAACATTTACATTCACATTTTCAGTTACATAAAAGAATTTCACTCAACCCTTTTTCTGGCCCTTGGCTTGCTGTGTGTTTGTCTTTTCTACTACTATCATGTAACTGTTCTACATACCTCTATTTTCCATGCATGTAAAAATGCCCTGTGTATTTTTTAGTTTCTGCATATTCTCCTGTTCACTGCAATTGTGTATCTGCTGCATATATATACCTGCTTTACAAGTTTGGCTCCCAAACAACTCTCAAAGTCTCATGCATATATAATGCGTCCCAAAATTTTACCCAAACTATTTCCAAATATGGGAAATTATTAATAATAATGTGCGGAAGCTACCTTTCTGTTCTTAATAGAATGGTCAGAACCCAACAATCAAATAACATTGGTCTTCATATACAGAAGCTGCTTTTAATGTTCTATGGTTAAAAACCATAGTCAAGTCCATTTCATGAATATTAAACGTTTGATTTTCTATCATTCAATGTAGGTCTCGACCCTCAGACATATTTATATATATATGATAATTCTTTACCAACCATACACATATTCCTTTTGTCTTACACTCCCGATTTTGGATAAAACCCAACCACTATATAATAGTGTCATTTGTAGATGTAAATGCGTTTTAAATGCTTCCACTATCCGGAATGAAATTAAACATTTCTACTTCATAATCATCGACTTTGTTAAACCAACGCACAAATGCATATATCAACAGGAACTTGTGGGCCCACATCCTCGTTCAATGCATCATTCAAATCATATTAATTAATCCAACCCCGTAACTTCACATAATAGTTTAACTCCAAACTTCATATGATAACACTCGGACCCACGCACTTAACTTACCACTTCAATCGACGGTTGCAAACTTATCACACTTCCTTTTGATGATCCAACGATCATTGCACAACCAAACCACCCATCTTTTAATTCTTCAAATTGATGCGATAAAGTGCGTTAACAACCCAACAACTTGCTCATCCGAACATTGTCCGATCCTTGGATCAGATCATCCAACAGCTATCGCACTTTTTAAGAACCGAAATTTAGTACAAAAATAAAATACGAAATGGGTGGTAAACGAATACCACTTAAGCCACGTGTCAAGCAAAGAGCATTATCGCATTATTTTTCAGAATTCCACTTACCACTTTTTCATAATGCGAAAAGCAAAGTTGGTTTTAAAAACCTTTGTCACTGTTCATACCTTACAGTTCCATTTGTTCCATTTCTTCATAGTTCCTCTTCCTTCAAAATGTTACAAAGGGGTTTAAGACCATAAGATTTCACACTGCATTCGAACATATTAAAAGTTAGAGATTAACATGCTGCGTTCCTCATAAAAATATTGAAACCTCATCGATTTCTCTGTGTGGTGACCCTAACGCCAGATTTTGTATCAATTCTTGTAAATTGAATACAACCCATTCAATTCAAACAACAATGTTTGAATACAAGATCAACATGCCGACGATCTGATGCAGACATCGCTTATATTTCCCATTCACAAGGATAAAATGCATTGATGTTATGGAATTCTTCACGCAGAAAATTCATCACCAAGAACATATACTCAAATGTTTCTCTGCTGCTATAACTCAATAAAAATGAATCGATTCTATTAAATTTAATAAAGGAATAGAGTTTGGTCCTTAGAGACTTTGAATAAGGGCTCCATTTAATTAAATCTGCAATCCCAATTTCTCGTTTTCAATCCTGATCTACCTTACTATCTTATCATATGCATTCTGACTCACACTTCGAAATACCAGTTAAAAGTTTGATTTCCCTATTGCATTTCAACACGAATTACAGTATTAACTCTGTCTCATTAATTTCATTAACCCTCCAATGATATGTGGAGTCACCGTTCAAGCACCTACTGCAGAGTTCTATTCACACAATTAGTCACAGAGATTAAAACATTCTTCACGCAGTATTCGATAACGGTTTTTCCACGACACAACGGCTCGTAGAGCCTACATCAGTGCAAAAATAAACTAAAAATTGATATCCACCCACATGGTTCTCTTGATAGCATGTGACTACTCGGATAACTCGGCAAAATGTGTTGATTAGTGGTTGTCATTGATGTCAACCAAAGCAGCAAAAGGGGCTAACCCAATATTGCATGGGAATTTTGACCTACCAAATTAATATATTCTGGGTCAATAATGCTTTTGATGGTTTCTAATTGTTGAGATTTTTCCTTTGATATATGGCACGCCATGTAATTCTTCACGGTTTGAGAGATATTCATGTTTGAAGTTTTTACCCCCAATTAGTGGGCTAAAACCCCATGGGGTTGGGGCATAACAGCAGCAAGAAGTTCATCACATGAAGTCTTCAAGTGAGCAGCACTGCATACAATCATTGTACTAAGTCATTGTAAATACATTATTGTACAAATTGTACTAGTGTCTATCTGCCAAGAGTTGAAGAGGTAGTGTCGGGTGGTCTAGGATCATCATTAGGTGGTTGTGTCATATTTTGGGTTATGTTCTATTGTGTCTTCTTCTTCTACATCATTCTATATCCTTGTAAAGTGGACCATTTTCCCTGGTACGAGAATCCATTCTTCTTTTATTCTTCTATAGGGTGGTAGGGTGGTGCTAGGGTGAGTTGTAGCTCATTGGGTGTTGGGGCATCCATTAAGTTGACTATTAAAGAATCTTGGGCATTGGAGCGTCGATACATTGGGAGCTGGACAAGAATTATTTTCTAGATTCTAGGAAGTTGGAGCTTTATTTTCAATTGGAGTTGAATATTAAAGAATTATTAGAAAAGAATTAGGTGGTTTTTGTCCTGGAGTGGGTTTCCACCTTAAAAACTGTGTGCATTTGTGTTCCTCTTGTTTTCTGCTATCATTGTACAAACACTGATAATAATTGAAGATTATCTAATGATCTAATTCAAAAAAATACTGATTCACCCCCCCCCTCCCCTCAATATTTCCAACAATTGGTATTAGAGCTTGGTTCCTTCAATAGCAGTTTAACAACTAGAAGGAGGTCATGGAGTATACCAAGAATGGTGTACCTCTATTCAATGAAAATAATTATGCACTTTGGAAAGGAAGAATGGAGGTCTATCTCTTGGCGCAAGGTTACGAAGTATGGGACACTGTTCAAAATGGATTTACATCAATCGCGGATGAACAAGGTAAGAAGAATTTGGTAAATGATGCAAAAGAAAAGAATATTATTATCAGTGGACTTATTGAATCTTCTTATCATAAGGTGTTGGGTTGTAAAACCGCCAAAAATGTATGGGACAAGCTTTAGAATATATATGCAGGTGACTCAAATGTCAAAGAAGCAAAGCTTCAAATCTATAGAGCAAAATTTGAGCAACTCAGAATGAAAGAAGATTGCAACATTGCTACATACTTCCAATGCGTTGATGAAATAACCAATACTCTGGAAGGATTGGGAGAGCCAGTTGACGAGAAGACTATTATACGGAAGATTCTTAGAACGTTACCAGGGAGATTCAACCCAAAGGTATCGGTCTTAGAATACAGTGCAAATCTTGACAAACTCAGCAAAGAGGAATTACATGGAGTTCTCATAGCATATGAAATGAGACTTGATGAAGAAGAGGGTACTTCGCATCTAGAAACTACGTTCGTTGCATCTAAGAAAACCAATAAGGATAAACAACCTTCAATTGAAAATACATGCACCTGCAAGTGTGAAGAAAAGGGGGATGATGAAGAAGGTCTTTTAGAGGAAGAATATGCTTACTTCACGAGAAAACTACAAATTGG
Source organism: Pinus albicaulis (assembly GCA_034641835.2). Lineage (NCBI taxonomy): Eukaryota > Viridiplantae > Streptophyta > Pinopsida > Pinales > Pinaceae > Pinus > Pinus albicaulis. Next base: position 405,737,873 of record CM076584.1, on the reverse strand, counting down.
TAAGGGAAAATTAAAAGGTAAACTTCCATTGATATGTTTTAGCTATAATTAGGTTGGGCATTTTGCAGCAAAATGTCTAAACAAAAGTAATGGCAACTCAAAAAGAAAGAAAGGCTTTAATAAATTCAACAAGCAAGGATCCAAAAGGAACTTTCTCTCTAAAGAAGATAGCTCATCATCTGATGAAGACAATGATAGTGAAGAATAAGCCAATGAGAGAGTATGTTTATGGCCAAGCACAATAAACCCAAGCACAATAAGCAAGAGGTATCAAACAATGAAGAATAAGGATGGACCATAGACGAATTTTATGAGGAAGCAATCAAGCTTATAAAAGATCTCAAGGCAGAAAAGATCCATTCCAAAACTCTTGAAGAACAAGTTCAAGGTCTCAAAATTGAAGTTGAAGAACACGAATGCATTGAAGAGTCACTTCAAATGAAGTTGGAAGAAATCAACCAAGAAAGGGAAGAATTAGAAGCTGAAGTAGTCTCGCTGCATGAGGAAGTGAAGAAAGGAAAAACTATCCAAAACTATGCCAATAGCTCAAGGGAATTGGAAGAACTCATCAACAATCAACAATCTTACAATGAAAAAAATGGCATCTGTTACAGAGAAGAAGAAGCAGGACCTTCTACAACAAAATACAATGAACCTATGAGACCTGACATGCATGTAGACTTCATTGGACAAGATTCGCAAGAACAACCATGGAAGACAATTCCTCGATGAAAATTTCCATCCAGGTACCAACATATTTTTTATGGCTACTATTATTCATGTGGAAAATTTGGTCATAAAGCTATAGAATGTCGCACGTACCCTAGGAACGAATACAATTCCAGGAGATCTGTCAAACATGAACCTCCCAGGGCTCGGCGAAATATCAATAGATTTGAACATTTAAGAAATAATATTGAATGTTACAAATGTCGAACCTTTGGACACATAGCCAAAGACTGCAGACTTGAAAATCCTCTAGAATAATCTTCGAAGCCACAGAATGAACGAACATGGAACAATAAGAAGAATGATAATTGTGCTCTCGCTCTCAAGGCTCAAAAGAACAAAGATGTGTGGTATGTTGATAGCAGTTTCTCAACGCATATGACTGGAGATAGAAATAAATTTGTATCTCTGAAAGAGAAGAAGGATGGAACCGTGTCCTTTGGAAATGATGGATCTTCAAATGTCATAGGATCAGGTACTATCACTCTCGGAAGCAAAGATGTTCTAGCCAAGAATGTTCTATTGGTTGAAAACATGAACCACAATCTGCTTAGTGTTGGACAAATGTCTGATCAAGGACACACAATACTATTCAACTCCATGAAATGTGAAATCAGGAAAGGCGTGTATGGTGAAATTGTGGCTACAGCAAGTTGAGCTCCAAACGACATATATGTTTTGGATGAAGCAACTAAAGCATGTCTAATAGCCAAAGAGGATGATACAATAATTGGTAGCAATGATGATCGACTACGTAAGAATTTTTCTACAAAGGTGAAAAGTGATTTAGAGATGTCTTTACTTGGTTACAAATTGAGCATTGATGACTCATCTAAGGATGTGGATCAAAGGTTGTATATATATATGATTAGTAGTCTTCTATATGTAACAGCCTCTTGACCAAATGTTATGCAAGCAATTGGACAAGTAGCAAGATTCCAAACAGCACCAAAAGAATCACATATTAAATATTCAACAGCATTGGAATATCTTTGCCAGAAGCTTGGGATTCTCCCAAGTTCTCACTAGATTTTCCTTTTTCAGAATATAAAGGGGGAGTGGAAGTGTGTACAAGTCTGCAGGATGGTTGTGTGTCAGCGTGAGTGGAAGTGTGTACAGGTCCGCAGGATGGTTGTGTTTCAGGGGGAGTTACCCTTTTCCATTGATGTCCAAGGGGGAGAGAATGTTGTAGGAAGAGGTATCATGATTGCAAGGGGAGTAATTGTGTTGCCATCAATGCCAAAGGGGGATATTGTTGATCAACGGTTGTCATTGATGTCAACCCAAGCAGCACCATGGGCTAACCCAATATTGCATGGGAATTTTGGCCTACCAAATTAATATATTTTGGGTCAATAATTCGTTTGATGGTTTCTACTTGTTGAGATGTTTCCGTTGATATATGGAATGCCATGTAATTCTTCACATTTTGAGAGATATTCATGTTTGAAGTTTGTACCCCCAGTTAGTGGGCTAAAACCCCATGGGGTTGGGGCATGGGTCATTTAAAATTCATAATTAATATTTTTTAAGCTCCTAAAATCCCTCCCATGTTCACTTGTTGAAGCCCCTCTCAACTTAAGCATTCATATATATTGTGATCTTCATTTCCTCCTTAGGCATGGGATTTGGCCATCTGAAACAGGTCATCGTGGAATTTTCTCTCTAAATATTTTTCTACGAAAGATCAAAAGCTGAAATATTTATGAGGTAAAGACGAAATCTTAAGGAAGCTGTAGTAAAAATTTCAGATCAAGTTGCACAATATTTTTGGAGATATTATCTGTGGAAGTAAGGGTTTTTGCAGGCTCCTGAAATTCATCGCAAAGAAGTGACCTTGGTAAAATCTTCATAACTCTCTCTCTGAGTATCGGATTGGAATTTTGTAAAAGGTGGTAGATATTGCACGGTCTGTAGTTTTTTCTCTATAAAGTTCAGAGGCAAATGAATAAACAATGACACTTGGCATGTTGTACAAGTGCGCTCTACTGAAACAGTCCATAATTAGGGCATTGTGAGAGATTGGGTATAAACCTCTCTTGAAGAATCCAAATTGAGTCATACCTATGGCATTGGAAAGATGACTTAGAGGAATACTATAGGACTGAAAATCAGATATTGAGGATCTGAAATAACAGAGATACATCAGATTCAATATCAAGCTCCTAGAAGGCAAGAAAAAGATAGATCATGTGTTGTCAAGGATTGAAAAGGACTAGACTTTCTACGGCAAAAAATCAAAGCAAGGTACAGCAGAGGGTAGCATGACAAGAGAAACAACCAAGGTTCATAACAGTAGCAAGAAGTTCATCATATGAAGTCTTCAAGTGGGCACCACTGCATACAATCATTGTAAAGGTATCATTGTACTTAATCATTGTAAATACATTATTGTACAAATTTTACTAGTGTCTATCTGCCAAGGGTTGAAGAGGCAGTGTTGGGAGGTCTAGGATCATCATTAGGTGGTTGTGTCAAAGTTGGGTTATGGTCTAGTATATCTTCTTCTTCTACGTCATTCTATATCATTGTAAAGTGGACCATTTTCCCTGGTACGGGAGTCCATTCTTCTTTTATTCTTCTATAGGGTGGTAGGGTGGTGCTACGGTGAGTTGTAGCTCATTGGGTGTTGGGGCATCCATTCATTTGAATACTGAAGAATCTCAGGCGTTGGAGCGTCGATCCAGTGGGAGCTGGAGAAGAATGCTTTTCTAGATTCTAGGAAGTTGGAGCTTTATTTTCAATTGAGGTTGAAAAGAATTAATAGAAAAGAATTAGGTGGTTTTTGTCCCAGAGTGGGTTTCCACCTTAAAAACTGTGTGCATTTGTGTTCCTCCTGTTTTCTGCTATCATTGTACAAACACTGATAATAATTGAAGATTAACTAATGCTCTAATTGAAAGAAATATTGATTCACCCCCCTCTTGGTATTTCCAACAGAATGCGCCTGGGACCCCCACAGTATGCCTCTGATAGCGTAATGGAATATATTAAAATTTTGTGTATTCTGGTATGCCTCTCGTCAAGTCTCTCAGGTTATGCTCCACCTCTACTACTAGGTCTTCCCCCTACTCATAAGGGGCATCCTCAATTTAGTGTGCCACTCTCTTGGAAGTTGGAGACATATTGGGTGGTATTTCTTGTCCAACATCCGCAAAACATCATAACATAAGTTTAAATCTCGGAATACATAACAAAAACATTAAAAAGTAAAAAATCCAAAAAACATTTTTTTACTTGCATTTGACTCTTGTGCACCTGGGGGAAGAGGTAGATTTGGATCTCTTCTGAAATCAGTGCCGACATATGCATAGTCCTCCATCACGATTATTCGACATCGTAGCCAACTAAGCAATAGTGTTCGAAAAAGCATCTGCTGAACCCCTCCTTGATGGGGCATAATATTGCACCACCTCAGCAGCCTCGGTTCCCTCGGGGTTGGATCATATACCTCTAGCCATTGATACTGAAACAAGTGAAATCTCTCCAAGAAAAAAGTGACCAAGATCGATCCATATCCGAATTGTTTCAGGCAACATGTTTTGCACTTGGTTAGTTGGCTCTTCATGTTAGCCAACAACCCCTCACACCAATTAAACATTTTGGGAGAAAGAAAATCCATATCATATTGGAACTTAGACTTCCTTTCCTCATGGAAAACTTGGGCCCCATCTACACGGGCCATACAATGAAAAATTTTCCTCGAAGGTAGAATGGTGATGGTTTTGATGTCGACCTTCCCACTAATAGTCTTTTGGGTACGTGGGAAATGTCTTTGGATGAGCATACTAGTGCTCTCTCCTCTAGTACAAGCCCTGAAGATTTGGATCCTTCTCCTCTCCTGGACAAACCTGTGATGAAATAGATATCATAAATCTCTAATTTAAGCTCTTCATCCCCAATAAAAAAATTTTTGCGATCAACGTCCCATATTCTAATAAGATATTCTAAAAGCTCTAGCTCAGCTCTTAGTCTTGAGGTCTGGAAAAACTTAAGAAATGAAAAATTCATTAGTGTGTTTATTCAATTTGGGTCTTGGAGAGCTTGGTGTTGTTCCACCTTGTGACCCCTCTCTTTCCATTCAATCACCATATTCACTGAAAACACCTGAAAAACATGTTCAAATGAAATTTTAGGAGCTTTCATTGAAGAAAATTTTGGAAAAAATCATTAAAAAAGGAAGCATTTCATGTTCTAAAATCTTCCCCATGGTCAGCACGATTGTAAAAATTGAAAGGGCACTGGCAGCGCAGTCCCCTTTCGGGCAGTGTGAATTCGATAAGTCGAACTCGCACTAATCGCATGCAAAATTAAGATTTGAAATTATTATCCCAAAAACAAAATTTCTAAACTAAACAACTTAATAATGGGATTAATTTAAATAGAAAGTATTTGGCTCTTACCTACATTTGACGGATTGCCAAATGGTGTCTCGGATCGGCTGCACCATTGATCTAAAGTTCGAGAGAAAATTGGGTAAAAAGTACTTTTGCAATTTATTCCAAGTAAAATGGTTAAAATAATTCACTTTTTGTCTATTTATATATTTTTGAAGATATTTTGGCCAATATTTTATTATTTTTCCTTGATAACAGTGATATTTGTTGTTTTTTTTCAGCAACATGATCCTTTATGGTGACAGTAATCATTTGTGATGCAACGAGTTTAATTTTATCTCTTTTTCGGACTCGTTAGAAAATAAATGAAAAATGAACCCCCATGGATTCATCTTTCAACTCTTTTCTAAATTTCAAAAAATGAAAATATTGCCGAGTACATGTCATTTAAAACTTGTTAATGTAAATGAATTGACGCGGTCTCAATCTACGTTTACTCCTTTTTTGAGCTGTGATTAACTATTTACAAAAAAGGAATACCTTGATCAAACATGGTCAAGAGGTTATCTCGAATATTATTTTCTACCATTTCGGATTTGAGGGGAAATTTACGAAAAGAGACATGATGGAGTTTTCTTTTCCAATTCTTTTTCAAACTCCCTAAACATGAAAAAGACATCAATTTCCCCTTCCTTCAGGCTCGTTAAAAATTAAATGGTGAAATACTTTTCATCATGAGAAGACCGACTTCCTCCTTCCTAGGGCTCGCTAAGATTACTAGGGTGGATTCATTCAAATAATTAAATTATATGCTAAGCATATTTTATCCTCTTCACGCTAGCTATAAAACATAAAGAGGTACTCGTTAGAAATAATAGGGGAAAATTGAAAGTAGAGATTGTTATGTGTTTTAGGCAGTTTTTGGCTCTTGAACATGACACTCATTTGCATTTCTTGTTGAGTTGGGGATATCCTTCATTCATCACTTTCATTCCTGGGTTCTGGAATTCCATTTGGCTCTAATTCGATCACCATTTCTGTCATCATGACCTCTGATCCCATTTGAGTCGAATGTTGCCACACTCTGGAGTCGTGTCGCCGATATGTTCAAGAGAAGTCCTTTCTTTCAAAGTCAAACATCCTCTACTTATATGATCCTCTCTGCAATGATCCCAAATCACTCCTATTATCTTGATAAATAATGTGTTTCATGTCGCTGATGTGGGAATCATTATGCCCCTCCTTTAATGGATCACTTCCTGTCGACTGCAGCTCACTATCTAGGAAGATGATTTAGAAACTCCTTTTCAGTACCTTGGATCTTACGTTGCCTTAATGGAAAGTTCTTCACATTCAATGACTGTTTCACCTCATTGGCCTTCGATCAGATGATTCTGAAAGTATTCAACATCAACACATTTATTCATACTCGTAGTTTGTGATGTTGTATCTGGAGGGACATTGTCGTTATTGGTGGTTTCTCTTGTGCATGTTAATGGTTTTCTCATTGACTGGTAATTAGGTGGTTTCTACCATGTTCGACATCATCACTTATTTTCACATGGTTAGATTCATACATTAGGTAGATTGAGATTGCGATGAAGACTTTGAATCAAATATATTATTATTCAGGCTACGTGGAGTTATTCAGTATTCATGATTGTACGCATGATCCTTTCTATATGGATGGTTGTGACCATACTGTGGATCCATTTCCATGATTTCCCTTAGAAAGATGGTTGCAACCATGATATGGGTTCATGTGTTAATTGATACCTATGCAGAGATATATTATTAGGCATATTCACATCAGAGATGTCATATAATGTATTGTGTTTGATTTGGCAGGTTTCCTAGCGATTTTATGATTCCTTGCCTTGGTTTCAAAAGTATTTCACCCATCACTCCTTGTCTTGCCTTCATGCTTTACGGGGCATCTATTACACAGTAATTTTTCACCCTGTTCACTTCCCATCCTTGATTCTGATGTGCCTTGTGATAAATACTTTGTAGTATATCCACCTTGGAAAAACACATCAAGATATCCTTTAAAGACTAAAAGAAAACTTCCTTAAATAATTACTGGATAAACTCAGCTCAAACCATAAATTTTTGAACCAGTGCATTTCTCCAATTACCTTCTCCTGATAATGGGAAGCTACCCATTCTAGCTTAGCTCTGTTAGCACTCTTCTGACTAGAAAAACCACACTGAACCCTTTCTAGCATTGTTTCCTGAAATGGATAAGAAGCTCTGACCTCTAGAAGTTTATAGGATGGCAAGTTGGATAATGTTCGATGGATATAGGGTTGAGCTCTCTCATTTGGAGCCCTTGATATTATCAATAGGGGATTATCCCTTGAAAATTGGACCCCCCTCCTTCTTTAATGGGCTCCTAACTCCCTCTCCCTTCCTATAAATTGATCCCCATACCTACACTACTGGTTGATCATTGTTGGGTTGGTATGATCGCTCATCATTTACATCCTTTTACTCTCTCAATGTTTTATATTCCATTTAGGAGAAGGATCGCCTAAGAGCCTTGGTTTGGACTCAGATTACACCAAAAGGAGGCCTCCAACATTAAGGTCGTGGTAGTATCCTACCTCTTTTACATTATTTATAAATACATCTGGTGTTTTTGTTTGTATATTTGTTTGAATATTAATACAAGTACCCTAATTCTCCTTGATATGTTAGGTAATTGATGTTCAATGTATGCTTTGTATTGTATCACATTTTTTATTCTCTATTGATCACCTACAGGTATTCGAATGCCACTAGGAGTGAAGATTGAGCCTGAAGGATTGTGGATTAAGTCCTTAACCAAGGAGTTGAGAATAGCATTAGGAAGAGGTAGGACATTTTCCCTTTCTCATCTTGATTTGAATTTTAGTTAAGAAAGCGTTCATTAGATAGTCTTGTAAGTTTCTAGACCCACTCTAGGGCTAGAGAGATCAACTCTGCCTGTAGAGGGGATTGTCTTCACAACAACAATAAAAATAGATGGATAAGGTCGTGGATGAGTACAGGGACATATTCACCTCACCCACATGGGTACCTCTACACTGTCAAGTCAAGCACCCCATCAATCTGACCCTGGGCATGCCACTACCCAATGGAATGATCTATCGACACTCTATTATAGAGAAAGATGAAATCAAGAGGGAGATTTGGGAGCTATTTCAGAAATGGCACATTAGGAGAAGTTCATCACCCTATGGGAGCATGATCGTGTTGGTACAGAAGAAGGAAGAGACATGGAGACTCTGTATTAATTATCGGGCGTTGAACAAGAAAACTATCTGGAATAGGTATCCAATCCCACGAAGTGATCATCTTCTCTACCAGCTCAAAGAGGGAAAACATTTCAGCAAGATTGACATGAAGCCTGATTATCACCAGGTACCAATCGAACCCTTTGATGTGTGGAAAACTGCCTTCAAAACCGAGTAGGGCCTTTTCGAATAGCTAGTCATGCCTTTTGGGTTGACAAATACACCCGCAACCTTCATGAGGCTGATGGATGACATCTTGTGACAATTGATGAACTCATTCATTGTGGTGTATTTAAATGACATCTTCATCTTCAGCCATAGTTGGGAAGAACCTCCACCACATTTGACATGTCCTCCAAACCCTGCGACAACACAAGTTGTGTGAAAATTTTGATAAACTCACTCTTGGTATGACCTAGGCTCAATATCTAGGGTGCATCATTGATGAGCAGGGTGTGCATATGGACCCATCCAAGATACAATTCATTCAGGATTGGCCAGCCCCAACCACTCTAACAGAGCTCTGCAACTTTCTAGGTCTTTCCAATTTCTATTGCAGGTTCATGTTGGCATTCGCTTATATCACTTGACCTTTAAGTCAAGTCACCAAGGGTGGGGAAAAATGAAATTTCTTTTTCTTTGAATCCCAACAGAAGGCATTTTCCGAGTTGAAGGATTGCCTCTACTTTACACCAGTGCTCACATTACTAGACCTGCAACAACCATTTGAGATTGCGACAAGTGCCTCTAACTATGCTATTGGTGCAGTTCTTACTTAGCAGGTGTATCCAGTGGCATATCACAGTGAGACACTTTTAGACATCATCTGAAAGTATCCCACCTATGAGAAAGATATGTATTCCATTGTGCAGGCATGCAAACAATGGAAGCATTATATTATGGGGAAGGAAACGATCATACACATAGACCACTGACCCCTATAGTTGATAAAGATACAAGGGACATTTCAGAACAATCACTATCAGAAATGGTCCACATACATGTTTTTGGGTCTCCAGTTTTTCAAAATTTTGTTGTTTTAATCATCCATTTTCACATCACTCTATTCACCCATTGTCATTATTGTTAGCCATATTTCTTCATAAAAACACCAAACTCCCACATACATGTTTACATGCTTTATTATTATTTTTTCCATTATTTTTAATTAATTAAAGAGAATTATGCATGGTTTTACTAATGATACTTTGAAAAATCAAGTTTATACAATTTCTGCAGTTGTCTCCATGGTTGAGGTAGTAGAACTACTCTAGAAGGAAATTTGACACATGTACATTGTTTCTAAAGGTTAAAATATGGATTTTTATTGGTAACATTCTACCAAACTCGTATGTGTGGACTGCCAGCAAAAGATCAAGCGAAAAACATAGCAGTTTTGACCAATCAACTTCAAACGCGTTTTCTGAGAAAATGAAAACAATTTTTAGAAAACTGAAACATGAGTTTTGTTCAGAATGGGCCGAATTAGGTTTTTTAAGATTCGTTTTCTCAAATTCGTTACCATTTGTTATATTTTCGAAGTCATTTTAAGCCTTATTTTTCAAATTACGTGGATATATAGTTTTTTCAATTTTTCATTTAATGCATAGTCAACAAAAATGTATGAACAAGTTTTTATTTAGAAAATTGTTGGCATAGATACAGGTTTGATAAGATCTGGGTTGATCTTTGATCTAATAATCCATGAAATTTTATTCGATTTGATCTCATGAAGAAAGCTCAAGAAAGAAAATTTTCAATTTGTTAAATGTCTCAAAATTCTATAAATTGCATTCTCTTTGATGAGAGGAGAAATTATAGATGTCAAGCATGATCTTAATCTGTAATTGTTTTTTCTTATTGAAGGATAACAACCTTACTTTTTTTCATTGAACATAACTTTTTATATGGCACAAATATTAATTAAATTGGTGATTTAGATCTCTTCTCTTGATCTAGGTTTTCAACACCTTGCAGTCCTCAAGAGGCCCCCCTAGAGATCTGTGAGAATAGTATAAATTCTTTCCATTTCTTTCATATTCTCATGAATGGTTTATTTTACATAGATTAATTGTTTATGATTATCATAGATTTAAAAATCATGCTTTCCATAAATAAAATGTTTATGCTGTCTTAGATTAAAATTTTCATGCTTCCATAGATTAAAGTTTGTAAGTTTTAGAACAAAATCTCCATGCTTTCATAGGGTAAAATAGCACGTTTTCTTAGATCAATAATATTTATGTTTTTTTTTTTATAGTTTAACATTAATTTCCTTTCCAAAAACTTATTACTTTCATAGTTTATATTAAAGAAAATAATTTCCTTTTGAAGTTTCCAATTCATTTCAATTATGCATAAATATTGAAAGCTAATCTCCTAGCACATATGGTGTAGTGTTCTTTGCAAGCTCACGTACCCAGATTGACATAAAAATGCAAGTAATTTAAAATTCAATTAAATTACCCAACACCTACCATTTTTCCATTTCAACATTAAGTAGAAGAAGTGAAACACCAACAATTTTGTAGATTGCCTCAGCTGACTCTAGGTCATGGAATTGACCACTATGCTCGACTCTTTTGGGCACTAGACTTCAGGGTGTCTGCATATTTACAAGAGCGATCCATATATCGGAAACCCATACCAGATGCTCTTAGAAGGCTAGAAAGTTCCAAATTTTCACCTCCAGGATGCACTGTTATGCCACTTGGGACACCTCTCTATTCCTTCAAGCGAGCATGCCAAGATGATTTGAGAGGCACACTATAGTCAGGTCACTAGACATTTAGGAGTAGAGAAAATAGTGGAAGTGCTATAGAAGTATTTTTATTGGCTGAATCTTCGACATGATGTTGGGAAGTATATATGATACTTCACTTCCTATGTCATTTCTAAACCGACCATCAAGACACAAGGCCTATATAATCCTCTCCCTACTCCTAGCCGACCTTTGAATCCATATCCATGGATTACATTTTGAGCCTCCCTTCTACTAAACATACAAATGATTGTGTTTTCATGGTGGTCGACAGATTCTCTAAGATGTTCATTCTAGCGGCCTGCAGGAAGAATATCACATCTAAAGCCACAACTAAGCTCTTCTTTGAATGAATGTGGGTACACTTTGGAATACCATAATCCATTATGTCATATTGGGATAGAAAGTTCCTAAGTACATTTTTGTCAAGTCTCTAGTCAATTTTGGATACCAAGCTCACTAAGTCCACGACTTTCCACCCTGAAACTAATGGCCAAATAGAGGCCATAAACCCGATGATTATACAAATTTTTCACATGTACAACTCGAATAAGCCATGCAAAAGGGATGAATCATACCCTATGTCCAGCACATCTACAACATAGCTCTCCATAGCTCAACTAAGCACAACCCCTTTTAGGTGGGGTTCGGAATCCAACCACTATGTCCCATTGATGTGGTCATACCATTTGCAGTTACTCAAGGAGATTCGGCTCATGTCCAATATGAAGCTGACAAGGATAACAACTTTGTTAAGCACATGTATTTCATCTTCCAACAGGTCCATGACATATTGGATAGATCCAATGTTAAGTACAAGGAACGACATGATCAACATCGGGTGCGACACAAGTTTCAGGTGGGCGACAAAGTTTGGCTACATTTTCAGAAGGAACACCTCATTGGGCCCCACCGCAAGCTTCATATGCTCTGATATGGTATGCACAATATCACCAAGGTGTTAGGAGAAAATTTCTTCGAGCTCAAGATTCCATAATTCCTTGGTCTTCACCTAGTATTCAATGTGGACCATCTTTGGCCATACTTTCCGCCATTATTGCACACATATGACATTGAAGAACAATTCAAACCAACAAAATTACACCCAAAATGCATGGAATAGGCCACGAATAATGAGATCAGGGAAAAAAAAATCAAGGACACTCACCAACAGAGGATCCAACTACATCGATTTATCAAAGAAAACCAACTCCTTCACCAGGGAAAGTGGTTCAACAGGGACCAAATTTAGTAGAAAATTATTCACCTCATGGAGCCTTTGCAAAAAATGGGGACCATTTCTTCCTAAGGAGGGAGGACTAATCCAGGTGGATATTGGTGGCCACCTACCTATTCCACCTAGACCTCTGGTAGGTTTCATTAGTTTCCTTGTTTATAACAACATTTACTATTTTTATCATTTTTTATGGTCATGAACTTCCGGAGCAGTTTTGACCCCATAAATAACGATTGATGGAAACTAATGACCATAATGGTTGTGAATGTAGTTAAAACTAGATAGATAAATCCAAGTAAAACCTATGTGAATTCTCAATCAGAGAAAAATTATGCTACAAAAGCAAGTGCTTACCTAGGTTACTTGACCTCGAAAAGGGTACCTAGGAAGAAGAGAATAATTTTTTTTTTGTGTCCGGCATATTCCAACATTTTTTGAAGGCCAAGAAACATCGAGGATGGAGTCCTGTCGATGGGGGAAGATGCAACACCCCTTAGTGAAAATTACATATTTAGTTGACTTTTAATTCCATGACTTGATAAGAATATGGACTGAATGGAAATCCTAGTGGCAAAATTTAAATGTTTTAAATTTACATTAATTTCATAAATAAGTTTTTTATGATAGTTAAGAAAATTATTGGAAAAATTCACTAAGTGAAAGTTCATTTATTAAACAGTTAGAGGACACTTTCTCCCATCCCTAGAGATAAATCATCTCAGTTGGGAAAAGGACCCAAGAGGACATGAGAGGAAGCCTCAAGCAACTAATAGAGTAGAGAGAAATAAAATATTACCATGAACAAGACGTTGTTAAGGTAAGGAAGGATAGTTCCAGTTGGGAAATGTTTGAGTTGGTTTGATCTAGTGGATCACCTTTATGCTCAAAATTAAATTTTCTCAGAATGGCTCGAAACTAGCATCAATGAGTATATCTCATCGTTCTAAATATGACACAACTTGTTTATCTCAAATATCACATAAAATGCTCCTGATATCATGCTCTATTCATTCTGGGAGACAAAACAAAAAAAAATATTTTGGTTGTACACGGGTGCATAGTCAGCAATCCCCAATGAGTGGGCAGGTGACTTGACCTCCATTGACTAGTAATTACTCAACACCTGGAAGGATTTGATTAGTTAATTTATGGTTGTATTTCATTCGTTGTTTGGTGAGTATGTTGGACCAACCAGAGAGGAGCATGTGGGACAATGAGAGGTTGCAAAATGGCCTCCAGATGGCCAAGAAAAATTTGTTTAAGGGACAAAGGCGGCCTTTGAGGATTCGACCATGCAACCTCTGAAAAAATAGCAATAACACCTACCGCCTCACCTACATTGGTGCTTAACCTCTATAGTCCTCATGCCATATATAAATTTTATTCTATATGTATGCAGGGTTGAGGACCGAGGTTGACCCCCAACCCCGGTCCATAGACTACAGTTAAGGGCTAACCTTGACCCATTATATTTTGATCAACAGTTGTCATTGATGTCAACCCAAGCAGCACCAGGGGCTAACCCAATATTGCATGGGATTTTTTACCTAACAAATTAATATATTCTAGGTCAATAATGCTTTTTATGGTTTCTACTTGTCGAGATGTTTTTGTTGATATATGGCACGCCACATAATTCTTCACGGTTTGAGAGATATTCATGTTTGAAGTTTATACCCCTGGTTAGTGGGCTAACACCCCATAGGGTTGTGGCATGGGTCATTGAAAAGTCATAATTATTATTTTTTAAGCTCCTAAAATCCCTCCCACATTATCTTGTTGAAGCCCCTCTCAACCTAAATATTTATATAAATTGTGATCCTCATTTCCTCCTTATGCAAGGGATTTCGCCATTTAAAACAAGTCATCATGGAATTTTCGCTCTAACTTTTTTTCTACGAAGGTTAAGAAGCTGAAATATTGAGGAAACTGCTGTGAAAATTTTAGATCAAGGTGCACAAAATTTTCAAATATATGATCTGTGGATGTCAGTGTTTTTGAAGGCTCCTGAATTCATCTCAAAGAAGTGACCTTGGTAAAATCATCATAACTCTCTCTATAAGTATCGGATTGGAATTCCGTAAAAATTGGAAAATAGTAAACAAACTAAAGTTTTCTCTCTATCAGTTTCAGAGCAAAATGAAGAAACACTGACACGTGGCATGTCGTACAAGTTTGCTCTGCTGAAACAGTCCATAATTAGGGCATTGTGAGAGATTGGGTATAACTCTCCCTTGAAGAATCCAAATTGGGTCAGACCCATGGCATTGGAAAGATGACACAGAGTAGTAACAAAATACAAAAAATCAGATATTTTGGATCTCAAATAATAGAGATACACCATATTCAATATTGAGCTCCTAGAAGGCAAATAAAAATCTAGATCATGTGTTGTCAAGGGCTGCAAAGGACCAGACTTTCTAGGGAAGTAAAGCAAAGCAAGGTGTAGCAAAGGGTAGCATGACAAGAGAAGCAACCAAGGTGCATAACAGCAGCGCCAAGAAGTTCATCACATGAAGTCTTCAAGTGGGCAGCACTACATACAATCATTGTAAAGGTATCATTGTACTAAGTCATTGTAAATACATTATTGTACAAATTGTACTAGTGTTTATCTACCAAGAGTTGAAGAGGTAGTGTCGAGTGGTCTAGGATCATCATTAGGTGGTTGTGTCATATTTGGGGTTATGTTCTAGTGTGTCTTCTTCTTCTACATCATTCTATATCATTGTAAAGTGGACCATTTTCCTTGGTACTGGAATCCATTCTTCTTTTATTCTTTTATAGGGTGGTATGGTGGTGCTAGGGTGAGTTGTAGCTCATTGGGTGTTGGGGAATCCATTAAGTTGACTACTAAAGAATATTGGGCATTGGAGCATCCATCCAGTGGGAGTTGGAGAAGAATTCTTTTCTAGATTCTAGGAAGTTGGAGCTTTATTTTCAATTGGAGTTGAATATTAAAGAATTATTAGAAAAGAATTAGGTGGTTTTTGTCCTGGAGTGGGTTTCCACCTTAAAAACTGTGTGCATTTGTGTTCCTCTTGTTTGCTGCTATCATTGTACAAACACTGATAATAATTGAAGATTAACTAATGCTCTAATTGAAAGAAATACTGATTCACCCCCCCCCCCCCCTTAGTATTTCCAACAATTGGAATCGGAACTTGGTTCCTTCAATAGTAGTTTAACAGCTAGAAGGAGGTCATGGAGCATACCAGGAATGGTGTACCTATGTTCAATGAAAATAATTATGCACTATGGAAAGGAAGAATGGAGGTCTATCTCTTGGCGTGAGTTTACGAAGTATGGGACACTGTTCAAAATGGATTTACATCAACGGTGGATGAACAAGGTAAGAAGAATTTGGTAAATGATGCAAAAGCAAAGAATATTATTATCAATGGACTTATTGAATATTCTTATCATAAGGTGTTGGGTTGTAAAACCACTAAAAAAGTATGGGACAAGCTTGAGAATATTTATGCAGGTGACTCAAATGTCAAAGAAGAAAAGCTTCAAATCTATAGAGAAAAATTTGAGCAACCCAGAATGCAAGAAGATTGCAACATTGCTGCATACTTCCAATATGTTTATGAAATAACCAATACTCTAGAAGAATTGGGAGAGCCAGTTGATGAGAAGACTATTATACAGAAGATTCTTAGAACGTTACTAGGGACAGTCAACCCAAAGGTATCGATCTTAGAATACAGTGCAAATCTGGACAAACTCAGCAAAGAGGAATTACATGGAGTTCTCATAGCATATGAAATGAGACTTGATGAAGAAGAGGGTACTTCAAAACTATAAACTGTGTTCTTTGCATCTAAGAAGACCAATAAGAACAAACAACCTTCAATTGAAATGACATGCACCTACAAGTGTGAAGAAAAGGGAGATGATGGAGAATGTATTTCAGATGAAGAATATGCTTACTCTACGAGAAAAATAAAAACTGGTAAGGGAAAATTCAAAGGTAAACTTCCATTGATATGTTTTGGTTGTGGTGAGGTTGGGCATTTCGCAGAAAAATGTCCGAACAAAAGTGATGGAAACTCAAGAGGAAAGAAAGGGCAAAAAGAAAGGATCCAAAAGGAACTTTCTCTCTAAATAAGATAGCTCATCATCCGATGAAGAAAGTGATAGCAAAGAAGAAGCTAATGAGAGAGTATTGTTTATGGCCAAGCACAATAAACTCGCACAATAAACAAGAGGTATCAAACAACGAAGAAGAAGGATTTACCATAGAATAATTTTATAAGGAAGCAATCAAGCTTATAAAATATCTCAAGGCGGAGAAGATTCGTTCCAATACTCTTGAAGAACAAGTTCAAGGTCTCAAAATTGAAGTTGAAGAAAACAAATGCATTGAAAGGTCACATCAAAAGAAGTTGGAAGAAATAAACCAAGAAAGGGAAGAATTAGAAGCCAAAGTAGTCTCACTGCGTGAGGAAGTGAAGAAAGGAAAAACTATCCAAAACTATGCCAACAACTCAAGGGAATTGGAAGAACTCATCAAAAATCAACGATCTTACAACGACACAACTGAAATCGGTTACAAAGAAGAAGAAGTAGGACCTTCTACAACAAAATACAATGAACCTATGAGATATGACATCCATGTAGATTTCATTGGACAAGATTTGCAAGAACAGCCTTGGAAGACAATTCCTCGACGAAAATTTCCATCCAGGTACCAACATAATTTTTTATGGCTACTGTTATTCATGTGGAAAATTTGGTCATAAAGCTGTAGAATGTCACATGTACCCTAAGAACGAATACAATTCTAGGAGATCTATCAAATATGAACCTCCCAGGGCTCAGCGAAACATCAATATATTTGAACATTTAAGAAATAATATTGAATGTTACAAATTTCAAAACTTTGGACACATAGCCAAAGACTGCAGACTTGAAAATCCTCCAGAAGAATCTTCGAAGCCACAGAACGAATGAACATGGAAGAAGAATAAGACTGATAATTGTGCTCTCGTTCTCAAGGCTCAAAACAACAAAGATGTGTGGTATGTTGATAGCGGTTGGTCAATGCATATGACTGGAGATAGAAATAAATTTATATCTCTGAAAGAGAAGAAGGATGGAACCATGTCCTTTGGAAATTATGGATCTTCAAATGTTATAGGATTAGGTACTATCACTCTCGGAAAAAAAGATGCTCTAGCCAAGAATGTTCTATTGGTTGAAAACATGAATCACAATATGCTCAGTGTTGGACAAATGTGTGATCAAGGACACACAATACTATTCAAATCCACAAAATGTGAAATCAGGAAAGGTGTGTATGGTGAAATTGTGGCTACAGCAAGTCGAGCTCCAAACGACATATATGTTCTGGATGAAGCAA
The DNA here is from genome assembly GCA_034641835.2 of Pinus albicaulis. NCBI lineage: Eukaryota > Viridiplantae > Streptophyta > Pinopsida > Pinales > Pinaceae > Pinus > Pinus albicaulis. Next base: position 405,720,163 of record CM076584.1, on the reverse strand, counting down.
CTAAAGCATGTCTAATAGCTAAAGAGGATGACATAATAATTGGTAGCAATGATGATTAACTAAGTAAGAAGTTTGCTACAAAGGTGCAAAGTCATTTCGAGATGTCTTTACTTGGTGAGCTAACATACTTATTAGGGCTTCAAATATCTCAGCAAGAGAAAGGAATATTTATATGTCAAGCCAAGTACATCAAGGAAATGCTCAAGAAATTTAAAATGGAATATTGCAAACCCATCCTTACTCCAATGGTAACAGCTTGCAAATTGAGCATAGACGACTCATCTAAGGATGTGGATCAAAGGGTGTACAGATCTATGATTGGTAGTCTTCTATATGTAACACCCTCCTGGCCAGATGTTATGCAAGCAGTTGGACAAGTAGCAAGATTCCAAGCAGCACCAAAAGAATCACATATTATTACCATCAAAATAATTCTTCGATATCTAAAGGGAAAAAAATAATATGGCTTATGGTATCCCAAGGGTAAAAATCTCATTATTCATTCCTTTACAGATGTAGATTGGGCAAGAAGTCTTGATGATCATGAGAGTACTCATGAAGCATTGGAATATCTTCGCTAGAAGCTTGGGATTCTTCCAAGTTCTCATTATATTTTCCTTATTCAGAATATTAAGGGGGAGTGGAAGTGTGTACAGGTCCAAAGGATGGTTGTGTGTAAGGGGGAGTTACTCTTTTCCATTGATGTCAAAGGGGGAGAGAATTTTGTAAGAAGAGGTGTCATGATCGCAGCGGGAGTACTTGTGTTGCCATCAATGCCAAAGGAGGAGATTGTTGATCAACGATTGTCATTGATGTCAACCCAAGAAGCACCAGGGGCTAAAAAAATATTGCATGGGATTTTTGACCTACCAAATTAATATATTCTAGTTAAATAAGGCTTTTTATGTTTCTACTTGTCGAGATGTTTCTGTTGACATATGCCACGCCACGTAACTCTTCACGGTTTGAGAGATATTCATGTTTGAAGTTTATACCCCCAGTTAGTGGGCTAAAACCCCATAGGGTTGTGGCATGGGTCATTGAAAAGTCACAATTAATATTTTTTAAGCTCCTAAAATCCCTCCCACATTATCTTGTTGAAGCCCCTCTCTACCTAAGCATTTATATAAATTGTGATCCTCATTTCCTCCTTATGCAAGGGATTTCTCCATATGAAAGAGGCCATCATGGAATTTTCGCTCTAACTTTGTTTATATGAAGGTTCAAAAGCTGAAATGTTTATGAGGTGAAGCCAAAATCCTTAGGAAGCTTCTGTAAAAATTTCAGATCAAGGTGCACAACATGTTCGGAGATATGATCTGTGGAAGTCAGTGTTTTGGAAGGCTCATGAAATTCATCTCAAAGAAGTGACCTTGGTAAAATTGTCATAACTATCTCTCTGAGTATCAGATTGGAATTCCATAAAAAGTGGAAGATAGTAAATAGAATTTAGTTTTCTCTTTATCAATTTCAGATCCAAATAAAGAAAAATTTACATGTGGCACGTCGTACAAGTTCACTCTGCTGAAACAGTCCATAATTAGGGCATTGTGAGATATTGGGTATAAATCTCCCTTGAAGAATCCAAATTGGGTCAGACCTGTGGAATTGGAAAGGTGACTCAGAGGAATACTACAGGACAAAAAATTAGATATTTTTTATCTCAAATAATAGAGATACACCAGATTCAATATCGAGCTCCTAGAAGGAAAAGAAAAAGATAGATCATGTGTTGTCAAGGGCTGCAAAGGACCAGACTTTCTAGGGAAGAAAAGCAGAGCAAGGTGTAGTAGAGGGTAGCATGAAAATAGAAGAAAACAAGGTGCATAACAGCAGCAAGAAGCTCATCACATGAAGTCTTCAAGTGGGCAGCACTACATACAATCATTGTAAAGTTATCATTGTACTAAGTCATTGTAAATGCATTATTGTACAAATTGTACTAGTGTCTATCTGCCAAGAGTTGAAGAGGCAGTGTCGGGTGGTCTAGGATCATCATTAGGTGGTTGTGTCATAGTTTGGGTTATGTTATAGTATGTATTCTTCTTCTACATAATTCTATATCATTGTAAAGTGGACCATCCTCCCTGGTACGGGAGTCCATTCTTCTTTTATTCTTCTATATGGTGGTAGGGTGGTGCTAGGGTGAGTTGTAGCTCATTGGGTGTTGGGGAATCCGTTCAGTTGACTACTGAAGAATCTTGGGAGTTGGAGCATTCATCCAGTGGGAGATGGAGAAGAATGATTTTGTAGATTCTAGGAAGTTGGAGCTTTATTTTCAATTGGAGTTGAATATTAAAGAATTATTAGAAAAGAATTAGGTGGTTTTTGTCCCGGAGTGGGTTTCCACCTTAAAAACTGTGTGCATTTGTGTTCCTCTTGTTTGCTGCTATCATTGTACAAACACTGATAATAATTGAAGACTAACTACTTCTCTAATTGAAATAAATACTGATTCACCCCCCCTCTCAACATTTCCAGCATTATATATATATATATATAACTGTGTGTGTGTGCATGCGACATAACCCAAATTTTTATGCAACACATATATTCAATGGAGTTTCATATACCACACCATGGAACCATAATATATAACCCACATTCCAAAGTTATGCAGCGAAGTATTACAGTTACATTGGTAGTTAAGTCTTGGATCGGGGAATTCACACGACGGAGGTTCCACAATTATTGGCATAATTGAAGTTTTATGCAAAAAAATTTGTAACAGTCATGGCGACAGTTTAAAATGTTTGAACTTGTGTTCACATTGGTATCTAGTTAACTGTTTGGTGCCAACATTGTGGTGGCAGATAGCTTAATTCTAATTGCTTGGAGGCGGTGTTCACATGCCACAATTTGTTGGCAGTTTTTTTATACTTAAGGTTAAATTTTGACATGTTTAATTTAACCCAACCACCATATAACCATGTTTAAAACCGAACCCCGGTTACAGGGGATTCAAACTCTGGCGGAAAATTCATTCAAACCACACAATTGATAGAGATGATTTAGTAACATGGTACCAGATTAACTGAATAAAGGCCAACGTAATCAAATTAAGGAGGCAACATTTTTCACCCAGTACGGTCGGAATCTTGCTAATGTAGGGCGAAATTTTTGCCCCATGTGGTCGAAAAAGTCTGAATTTGTAGGATGATTTGCAAGAAGGTATGAATTGTAGGAGAGATAGCACAGGAACTTCATTGAAGCATAAATCATTCATTTGTTAGCCTTTTTGGAGCAGCAAGAGCCCTATTAGGGGTTTTTTACTATTATGGATCCATTGGAGACATTTTTTAAGCCATTTGAGCAATCTAACGTGGTGTTAACACACTTTTTTGAGCATAATGAAAGAGGTCCAACGATTTCAAGCTGAACCAGAAGATGTAGCCCAAGTGGGGTGAACTCCTTCATCACTTCTTGTTTTGTGCTTACTCTTATGGTATTATTGTCTTCTATGGGGAGGGGCTACAACCCTGGACCTCTCGCTCGCATGGCCGCGAATTTACCGTCTCTGCTACATGTTTGATCTTAACCATCTTAGCGAAATCCGAATTGGGGGAGCTGAGGGGAAAACCCCTCCCCATATGGCCTTAGTCCGTGAACCAAGGGCCAAACACTAATCGCCTTGCAAACTCCACTGTTTCATGTTGAAACCTGGTCACATTTGCAATTTTTATTGCACCATAAACAGTTTCCGCCAATGGTAATAGTTATGAAACCTGTGGTTTGGGGTTGGCATGTGGCCATCCCAACTGCCACAATTAATTATTAACAGTTAGTTATAGCACAGGTTTAGGGCCAACACACCATTCCTGGCAGAAATCCTATTCTTGGATTTTTAACTGCAGTTGCTCTACAATTAGTGGATTTTTTCTAGGGGTTACTGAAAAAATTTGTTTAGGCTCTATCTTGAGCATGATTCGACCATTCTTGGAGTGTGAATAGTAAATTTTGACTTTCTTGGAAATTCCAGACTCATTTTTGAGGTTTTCAAATCCATCATAAGATTTTTGAGTGATATTTTTCTTCATAGAAGCTCCAGGGGCCACTAGGGCCATCAGGAGCCAACAACATAATGAGGCCTAGCCAGGGCAGCTAGAGGCCTTACTCAGGAAAAAAATAGTCATTTTTGGATGTTTCATATATTATGGATCTAATGGTACGATTTTTAGAGCCATTATAGGACTTATAAATGTTGATATGCTTCAGATAAGTTCCAAGGGCCACTAGGACCACCAGGGGCCAGGAGGAGAATGAGGCCTATCTAGAGCAGCCAATAACCATTCTCAGCAAAACAGTAGTCTATTCTGACTATTTTTAGCCTTCTGAATCCAATGGAATGATTTTCATAACCTTTTGAAGACTTCCTAAGGTCAATATACTTCAGAGAAATTTTCAGTAAACCTAGAGCCATGGGGTGCCACCAGGTGTTGGAGGCGTAACCGGAGCAGCCGGAGGCCAATTTTAGTAAGTGAATAGTATATTATAATTATTTTGTACATTATGAATCCATTTAAGGGATTTTCAAAGACATTTGGAGACTTATTAAGGTTTAGAATTCATAGAGAAGTTTTGGGCAGCCTAGGGCCAACAGTGGATGGAGGCCTAGATTGGAGAGCCAGAGCTCATTTTGAGAAAATAATTAGTCTATTTTGGATGTTTGATATGTTTTGGAGAAATTAGGTGAGGTTTCAGGGATAAAAAATGATTTCTTAAAGATTTAGTGTCACAAAGAAGCTCAAGGTATCTGAAGGACACCGACAAAAGAGGTCAAGTCTAAGAGAACCTAGTTCTATCTTCAGAGTGATAGCAACCATTCCAGGGGTATGATGGTATTATAAAACCAATGGTATAGTACAAATAACCATTGGATTTGATTAGTTACTTGTAAAATAAATTATTCATCATAATACCAAAGAGCCAAGTCAGTTGACAAAGGCTCAGGGAAACGTAGGCCACGATATTCCGGTGAAATACTTTATTAAATTTGTTGTTATGTGTTGATGCTTATTTGCTTCACTTTATGGCTGTTGTACATTCTTACTAATATATATATATTAGTAAGAATGTACAACAGCCATAAAGTGAAGCAAATAAGCATCAACACATAACAACAAATTTAATAAAGTATTTCACCAGAATATCGTGGGCTACGTCTCTCTGAGCCATTGTCAACTGACTTGGCTCTTTGGTATTATGATGAATAATTTATTTTACAAGTAAATAATCAACTCCAATGGTTATTTGGACTGTACCATTGGATTATTTTGGACATTATGAATCAATTTAAGGGATTCTCAAAGACATTTGGAGACTTCTGAAGGTTGAGAAGCCATAGGGAAGTTTCGGGAAGCCTAGGGCCAACAGTGGATGGAGGCCTAGATTGGGGAGCTAGAGCTCATTTTGAGAAAATAATCAGTATATTTTGGATGTTCGATATGTTTTGGAGACATTAGGTGAAGTTTCAAGGAAAGAAAATGATTTCTTAAAGATTTAATGTCACAAAGAAGCTCAGGGTAGCTCAAGGACACCGACATAAGAGGTCAAGTCTAAGGGAACCTAGTTCTATCTTCAGAGTGATAGCAACCATTCCAGGGGTATGATGGTATTATAAACCCAATGGTACCCTCCAAATAACCATTGGAGTTGATTAGTTACTTGTAAAATAAATTATTCATCATAATACCAAAGAGCCAAGTCAGTTGACAATGGCTCAGGGAGACGTAGCCCACGATATTCCAGTGAAATACTTTATTAAATTTGTTGTTATGTGTTGATGATTATTTGCTTCACTTTATGGTTGTTGTACATTCTTACTAATATATATATATATATATATATATATATATATATATATATATATATATATATTAATTCCTCAAACTTAAGCATTACAAAAATTTTAAAACACATACACTTGAATCAAGTATTGAATTCTGCACAGTCAAGTATAAGCTAGATCTTAATTTTTTTAACTAAGTGGGAGGTGCTTGCAAAACATAACAAGTTATCCATCCATTTCAGATCAGGTTTGTATCAGATCACTAGGTTTCTTGATTGACAAATCACTAGCTTGCTTGTTTGACTTGAAAAGTGTTTAACAGTGCAAGGAATTTGACTGTTTTCAAATTGACTAATGCTTACAAGTTTGAGTTTGATAGAGGTGAAGGGGAGCTACTGTTAGCTAAGTCCAAAAGAGGACAAGAAGGAAGAAGGCTGAAAGTATTTTCCTTACCCAAAGGACCTGAAGGCAACCCTTGAAGCACAAGAGGGATTGTTTGCAAAAGTGGCTCTTGAACATTGTTTGCAAAATAAGCTTTGTAAATTTTTTTAAAGATTTGTGTATTGTTGTTTAAGTTCCTTAATTCATTTACATAAGGATGACAACTTCATCAAGTGAGGTTTCAAAATCCTCCTTTACAAGACTCTTCGATGAAGAGATGAAGTGATACTTCTACATCCTGAAGGATATGGTGCAAATTATGTATGAAGACAGAAGGGAAAGCACTAGACTTCATGATAAATTGGTTGCTATGAAGCAAGAGAAAGAAGGACTTCTTAAAATAATGCATGATATGGATATGCAGCTCCATTATGCCCAAGAGGCCTTAACCAAGAACATGCTTGAAGTAGAGGTAAATCACTCAAATTTTTCTTCAAATTCCTCTTCAGATAGATGTGTAGGTTCATTTGAAAAACACACTAGAGGTATAGGGTCCAAATTGATGTTAAAATGGGCTATGAAGGCAAGGGTTTAGGAAAACATGAACAAGGTATGATTGAGCCTATTATGGTTGAGGAAAGGTATAAAAATTTTGGTCTAGGATATGTTAAATATTATGGAAAAAACTCTAAAGACATGAAGGAATTTGAGACAACTTCAAAAAGAACTTTTGTTGCAAGTCCTAAACCACAAACATGTTAAGTTTTTTTTCAATTTGATTGCAAATTTTTGAAGCCTATGTTGCAGCAAGATGTTTGTAGACATGCAGCTTATGGCGAGCAAGAGATTTCTAACAGCTATTAAGACAAGAACACTGATGTTAGTCTTCAAAAGAGAGCTAGAACCTCTACAAGTTCATCTCCTCAAGAAGGTAAACAATATGGACATGCAAAGCAGCATTTGAGATATAATTCTTCCCATAGTCAAGTTGATTATGTTTATGTTAAGCATGGAAAATTTGCATGCAAGAATGGAAGAAAGAGTTGTTGAACCTATTGTGGTATGTGTAACCATGATGTTTCAAGATGCTGGAAGAGATTGAAGGCATACAGGAAACAGTTGAAGCGAAGGAAACTTAATAAAAAGATGCAAAAGACTTGCACACATTTCTAGAGAAAGGGACATGTTATTTCCCAATGTTGGACAGTGCATCCAACCAATCATCCCAAGCACATGAAGCAAGAGGATAAAAATACTGGTGAAAATGGAACCAAAGATTCCATCATTGATGTGAGAACAGATGTTTCACATGAAGAAGATTTTCAGCAGAAAAAATTGCAATGGAAGTGGCTTGGTAAGAATCAATTTTACTTCTTAACTTAGTAAGACATACATTCATTTGTACATATGAAAATTTCAGTTATGTATGCATGTATTATGTTGAAAACTTATGTTTGTTTGAGCCACCTTGGATCGATGATCAAGGAAATGATGTTCAGCTACCTTCAATTGAAATTTTCTCACCAGAAATTTCTGAATGAGTTTAAGGAAGATACAGTTCTTGACAGAAGGACAAGCGCATCCAAGAGGGTAAGTGTTGACTACCTTCGAGTTGGGGTTGAAAGGATCTAACCCAAGTAGAGAAAAGTGTAAAGGTTGGAAAGAAGAGAGTGTTGTACTCTCATCTACTAAACAGATCAAGTAATCAGTCTTTTGGGGTCCAAAAGGTTCATAATGGGGAGGAGTGATCAGATTCAGATCAAGGATCTAAGTGATAGCTCAAATTTCAAAGTGTTTGAAAGTGTGTCAAACCTGAGCGACTAGATAGATCTCTTCATCCTGATTTTGGCGCCATGAACAATCCGAAAAACTGACACTGTATGAAGAAGTTATCGCAATTTGAAAAGTCTAATAAACTGCAAATTTTGGCTTTTGACCAGGTTTGACTGGGTATTTTCACAATCAGCAAAAAGAATATTCCAGGTAATATTCTTGGAATATTCCTATAATATTTGTAATATTCCTAAATTAGCATGCAGCTAATAGGAATATTGATTTTTCTTTTAGCACCTAGTAGATGAATAAATGGGGAAAGAGACCCATACTTATCTTGAATAAACATAAAATCCCTCTTGATGTGAAAATGGATCATAATAATAATTGGATATATCACTCTCATCTGTGAACAAGGCATAATGGATTTGGACAAAGTCAAGGTTGACCAAGTCAATAGCATTAATGTGGGAGGAGTGGATCATCAATAAAAACATCTCAATATGAATGAGGATCAGTTTAGACAACTATATGAGAGCTGGATTAGAGACCCTTAGGTGTGAAAAGGGCTGGAGCCCATTGAAGAGGTCAACCTTGACCAAATCAAACATCGTTGTTATGGAGGAGTGGCGTTGATGAAGGTACAACACAGTTTTGGAGGGATATTGATTGTGTGATGGTGGAAACCCTAATGAGTGGGACCTAAGGTGAGAAGGCTCACATAGTTTATAAGGAAGAAGACGACAGCCATATGGGGCTAGCTTATGAATTATATTTTGATATGTCTGTTTACACCTTTTCTCTCTTTAGTTGTTTAGCTAAGATTGCTGGTGTTGTTTAGCACTTAGTATTGTGTTGTGTTGTAGGGTGTTTTAGTGGAGGGTTGAGAAACCCACTTTCTGAGTTGTTTTTTTATAGGAGGAAGGACTCGTTCCCTTGGGTGATTAGTTTGGAGGGTTCTTGAGATTATTTTAGATCTTTGGTAGTAGGCCAATATATTTCCATCACTTATAGCATAATATCAGTCTAGAATTGCATTATTTCTGGAGGGCAGCTTTAGCAGGGGATCTTGTGGTTCTTTTGAGAGTTTTCCTGTGATTGAAGAGTTCATCCCTTCATTGGAGGAGACCTTGGATAATATCTGCATTATATCTATATTATTTCAGCCTTCTATACTCCTATGCTTCATTTTTTAGTGATTCTGTAGTCTTAGTGTTGTAGATCACCATTTGTATTTGGGTGTATTCCTAGAAACCCTTCCCGGGTTCTATTGGATTTGTACAAAGGAGACTAGATCTCAGTTTTTGGGCCATATTGATTAATATAATATTAGATATATTTCTCTCTACCATTTCTATCTATAAACCCTCATTAGATTACACTATCTCTTTATGTAATAATTTCATGTTGCAGTAGTTTTTGGGTTTTAACATTTTTAAGCTATACTAAGTGTGGGGGGCTTGTTTACCTCACCTAATATGATTTTTTTTTTATCTCCTCTTGGATTTAGATGTCATATTGTCAAATCTAATGGATCCAAGTGTTGATTTCGATTTTTATGGAATATATTATTGAAAATGTGTTTTTCATGCATGCATTGCTGAGCATTCCCATTTTGGGATACTACAATGGTATCGGAGCATGATCTTTGGCTCAGCCTATGAACTTCAAGCCAAGATGCTATAAGAAGAAGGAAATATCAAAAGGATGGAGAGAATGAGCTTTGTCTCATCATTTTTCAGATCTATGAAGAACCTTTTCAAGGAGGTTAAACAGAGAGAAGAGAAGAGAAGCAGTGAAACTTCTAGAGGGTTTCAAGAAGAGGAAGGGCCATGTACTTCCTATTCTCAAAATAAAGAACCATTGTTGCAAAAATCTTCAAAGCATTACACCTTGTATTTTCCTTTTGAGGAAGAATATAAAAGGCATGGATATGGAGGGCACTTGGAACATGAGATCCTAAGTGGATACCTTGCAGAATACAAGTCTCAACCTAAATCTTTCAAGGAGACTCTAGCTCTTCCTTAGTTTATTCAGCTGGAAGAAGAAAGGAGGCCCTACAGAAATAGGAGGATGAGAGGCAATATATTTCTATTGTCTATTTTTTATGGATCATCCACATGTACAACAAAAGCTTGGGTGATGAAGCTAGATGCATTCTTCCTACTACATCTAGTGGTAGAAAGAGAGGTTGTTTGAGATCTCAGTGCTGCACCTTGAGGGTAGGCAAGCATTTGGTAGTTCAGCGGTCATGAAAGAGTGCCTACCTTTTCAGATTTCACTCAAAGGGTGATCAAAATATTTGACACGAATAAATCAGAAGGGGAGGAGCCTTCACCACCACTTGAGGATATTTGTACTAGCACTGGTGCAACTATGGAGGAGCAGCCATCATCCTCAGCAAATGGGGAAGCCAACACATTGGAAGGAGGAAACCTTGCAGCCATACAAGATATTCCCAAGCTTCACCAAGGTGTGCATGAATCTCCACCTTTTGTTATTTCATCAAATCTTATGGAGGAATGTGGAAATCTGCCTTTGCATGATCTAGGATCAACACATACTGTTGATTGGGAGAAACAGGATTGCACTGCGCTATGAAACCTTGACTTGTTCAAGGAAGGGATGAATCATGATCCTAATGTGCCATGGTTGAGCTACACACAACACATTGGGTTGGAGTGTGGGTTTTTGAAGGATAGGATGAATTTTATCGTAAACAAACCTATTTAGAACTCTATGTTCATCCTTAAGTTGGAGCATGAGACAAAAAATACACCTTTGAGGGGGAGGTTGACAGCGTTATCATTGGGCAGTAGTGAAAAGTTGGGGGCTCAGCTATCATTAGAGAATTATAATAACCATTACACATGTATGTCATTGGATGAGAAGATGATCAATGAAATACATCTTGTCTTTCATCCTTATGATGGATCTGTTGGGATGAGCATTGTGCAGGCCTATGAGGAGGTTTTGCCTTCAACATACTTGGATCCTTATGGAGTTAGCATGGAAATTGGTGTGGAGTCTTCTCTAGGAGATCTCCAAGGAGTTGCATTTCAACATCCCATGAAATGAAAGAAGAGAATTCTGAATTGGGAGGATGTTAGTCTTCATTGGAAGAGTACCAAGGTGGAACATGGTAGGAGACATCCACATATGGATGAATGGGAGTGGATGGAAAGAAAGAGGTTGGTGAGCCACTTTCATATTTATGACACTGGGAAGTAGGAGGCATGGATGCATTGGCTACTCTTGAAAGAGTTTGTCCATTATGAGATATATCCTTCTCCAAAGGATATGTTGGTGGAGGAAACTTGGTAGGACACTTGCATCATATGGCAGCAAAGAGTTTGGGTGCATTATGTTGATATGATCTCTCTCCCGAGAATCAACATATTTTCACTTCATGATTTGTATGATGGAGGTGTGAGGGGGAAGCAAGAGTTATTGTTACTATGGTTACTCTTGGGAGAGTATGGGCATAATTTTTCTTATACTTATCATGATATTTCCGGAGAAAGGGATGGCACATTCAAAGTGCAAAGAGGCTACCTTTCAGCATTGGAGGATAAGGAGGGGCTTCCACATAGGGAGAATATTACCCCACATAGCAGCATGAAGGTGGATGGATTTGGCATGTGTAATTTCAAAGGAAGAAGTCATGGAGTGGTAGGAGCCTATTTACATAAGCTAACAACATTGTCACTTGGGAGTGTGTTTCTATTGATGGAGTGTTCCAAGGGGAGAATGCATCCCTTCCTTTTGCAGGATTTTATGAGGATATTCCCATGGGAGGACTTGTCCATGGACCTCACTTTCAGCCTACTCATTATGCATGGTAAGAAATACATTTATGTACTTACTGATTATTTCATTGAGTATTTGCATCTTCTCACCATCTATGAACAGCGCATTGCTCCACAAGAGGGCAAGATTATTTCTAGGGTTTATGGTCATTCAAGGACCTACACTTATGATGATAACCCTTATCTACATGACTTTCGTCATGTGTATTTGCATTTTTATTATGCTCAACTGATATATATTGCTGCTTACTACCACATAGTAGATGAGAAAACATGCACAACTAGTAAATTGTTGGAGGACAACTTACCACATGATGTTCTAAAACAGCAGTTGGAAATACTACACTGTATCCACTTGAGAAACCATTGGTATCATCCCAATTTGCACATAACCTTCAACATTTTTTTGACTAGGAAGCCATATGGTGATGATGTGCCATTCATTTTGAAATGGATGGTTTGGGCCAGCATGATCCATGACATTAGAGAGAGGATCTTTGAAGATCCCATCTCCTTCTTACCACTAGAGGGAAACCTTATTGCAACCCGATATCAGCATATGCTCTACACTTATCATGAGTGGAGAGAAAGCCAGTTTGGGGTAGGCCATTTTTTCTACCATGTTAAGTTATTCATCCCACCTACATTGCCGGAGCCAAAGGTGGAGGAGATTCTTCATGAGTTACCATTCTGGAGGGTGGCTCATTTTCTATGGATGATAGCTTAGGGATGGGAGATTCACATGGGGATGATAGATCCCAATACATATCAGATAACATGACTCAAGAAGGCCTCTAGACAGCACATTGTTGCCTCCATGGATGTTTTACTTTTACATAATGATAGCTATTTGGGATGCTCACCAAAATCTAGCTTGCATATTTGGGAGGGGGGGGGGGGCAACTTGGAGATGTATTGATGATACAACATCTTGTACATTGGAGGAGTTTATCATATGTAGATGCTATAGGAGGAGGAGAGGAGGCTCTTCAGTTCTATCCTTGGATTTGCTTGAGGACAAGAAACGTTTGGGAAGGGAGGACTGTAATATTCCTAAATTATGATGCAACTAATAGGAATATTGATTTTTGCTTTTAGCACCTAGTATATTAATAAGTGGGAAAGAGACCCATACTTATCTTGAATAAGAATAAAATCCCTCTTGATGTGAAAAGGAATTATAATAATAACTGGATCTAGCACTCTCATGTGTGAACAAGGCATAATGGATGTGGACAACGTCAAGTTTGACCAAGTCAACAACATTAATGTGGGAAGAGTGGATCATCAATAAAAACAACTCAATATGAATGAGGATCAGTTTAGACAACTATATGAGAGCTGGATTGGAGACCCTTAGGTGTGAAAAGGGCTGGAGCAGGTTGAAGAGGTCAACCTTGACCAAATCAATCATCCATGTTATGGAGGAGTGGCATTGATGAAGGTACAGGGCAGTTTTGGAGGGAGATTGATTGTGTGACAGTGGAAACCATAATGAGTGGGACCCAAGGTGAGAAGACTCACATAGTTTATAAGGAAGAGGATGGCAGCCATATGGGCCTAGATTATGAATTATATTTTGATATGTCTATTTAGACCTTTTCTCTCTTCAGTTGTTTAGCTAAGATTGTTGGTGTTGTTTAGCACTTGATATCCTTGTTTAGGAATTCCATCTCTTCCCTTTGAGTTAGCTCTTCGGAGAGACCTGATCTATCATTCCACACATCTGGAATTGGGGCCAAGATTCAGTCTTCAACTACAAAACATTTTCTGTATAATATTGTCTTGTGTTGTAGGGTGTTGTAGTGGAGGGTTGAGAAACCCACTTTCTGAGTTGATTTTGCATAGGAGGGAGGATTCCTTCTCTTGGGAGATTAGTTTGGAGGGTTCTTGAGCTTATTTCAGATCTTTGGTAGTAGGCCAATATATTTCCATCACTTATATCATAATTTCAGTCTGGAATTGCATTATTTCTGGAGGGCATCTTCAGCAGGGGATCTTGTGGTTCTTTTGAGAGTTTTCCTGTGATTGAAGGGTTCATCCCTTCATTGGAGGAGACCTTGGAGTATATATGCATCAGATCTATATTATTTCAGCCTTCTATACTCCTATTCTTCAATTTTCAGTGATTATTTAGTCTTAGTGTTGTAGATCACCATTTGTATTTGGGTGTATTCCTAGAAACCCTTCCCAGGTTCTATTGGATTTGTACAAAGGAGACTAGATCTCAGTTTTTGGGCCATATTGATTAATATAATATCAGATATATTTTTCTCTACCATTACTATGTATAAACCCTCATTAGACTATGTTTTCTCTTTATGCAGTAATTTCATGTTGCATTAGTTTTGGGGTTTCAACATTTTTAAGCTATACTTAGTGTGGGAGGCTTGTTTACCTCACCTAATATGATTTTTTTTTATCTCCTCTTAGATTTAGATGTCATATTGTTAGATCTAAGGGATCCAAGTGTTTATTTCGATTTTTATAGCATATATTTCTGAAAATGTGTTTTTCATGCATGCATTGTTCAACATTCCCATTTTGGGATACTACAATATTCCTTGGAATATTCCCTTCGGGCTAGTTAGAAGTTGAAAAGTGTCAGGACTGTATTGGTCAATGATTTCACATTGTGGTTTTTGGGCCAATCAGAGGGTGACACATGGAAAAATCGGAAGCCACCATGTGTCCCCTTATTGGTGTGGAAATTGTTTTTGGAGCAGCCGAGGATCTAACCCTGGACCTCCCGCCCACATGGCCGCATATTTACCATCTTTGCTATAGGTTGGATCTTAACCATATTAGTCAACGACTTCTATTTAAGATTTAGTGAAATCTAATTTAGGGGAGCGGAGGGGACAACTCCTCCCCATACGGCCTTAGCTCATGAACCAAGGGCCAAACACTAACCACCTCACCACCTCTGCCATTTCATGTTGAAACCTGTTCACATTTGCAATGTTTATTGTACCATAAATGGTTTCCGCCAAAAGTAACAGTTATGAAACCCGCGGTTTGGGGTTGGCATGTGGCCACCCCAACCGCCACCATTAATTACTAATAGTTAGTTCTAGTGAAGGTTTAGGGACAGCGTGCCATTCCTGGTGGAAATCCTATTTTGGATTTTTAACTGCAGTTGCTCCACAATTAGTGGATTTTTCTTAGGGGTTACTGAACAAATTTTTTTAGGCTCTATCTTGAGCATGATTCGACCATTCTTGGAGATTAAATAGTCAGTTTTGAATTTCTTGGACATTCTAGACTCATTGGTGAGGTTTTTAGAGCCATCAGAGGATTTCTGAGTGATATTTTTCTTCAGAGAAGTTCCAGGGGCCACTAGTGTTGATCATCAGTTGTCATTGATGTCAACCCAAGCAACACCAGAGGCTAACCCAATATTGAATGAGAATTTTTACCTACCAAATTAATATATTCTAGGTCAATAATTCTTTTGATGGTTTCTACTTGTCGAGATGTTTTCGTTGATATATGGCACGCCATGTAATTCTCACGGTTTGAGAGATATTCATGTTTGAAGTTTGGACCCCCAGTTAGTGGGCTAAAACCCATGGGGTTGGGGCATGGGTCATTGAAAAGTCATAATTAATATTTTTAATGCTCCTAAAATCCCTCTCACGTTCACTTGTTGAAGCCCCTCTCAACTTAAGCATTCATATAAATTGTGATCTTCATTTCCTCCTTATGTAAGGGATTTGACCATTTGAAACAGGTCATCGTGGAATTTTCGCTCTAAATTTTTTTTCTACGAAGGCTAAGAAGTTGAAATTTTTATGAGGCAAAGCCAAAATCCTGAGGAAGCTGCAGTAAAAATTTTAGATCAAGTTGTGCAATATTTTTGGAGATATGATTTGTGGAAGTAAGGGTTTTTGCAGGCTCCTGAAATTCATCTCAAAGAAGTGACCTTGGTAAATTCGTCATAACTCTCTCTCTGAGTATTGGACTGGAATTCCGTAAACATTGACGGATAGTGCATAGTCTGTAATTTTCTCTCTATCAATTTCAGAAGCAAATGAATAAAAAATGACACGTGGCATGCCGTACAAGTGCACTCTTCTGAAACAGTCCATAATTAGGGCAGTGTGATAAATTGGGTATAACTCTCTCTTGAAGAATCCAAATTGAGTCAAACCTGTGGCATTGGAAAGAAGACTCAGAGGAATAATACAAGACCAAAAATCAGATATTGAGGATCTAAAATAATAGAGATACACCAGATTAAATATCGGGCTCCTAGAAGACAAGAAAAAGCTAGATCATGTGTTGTCAAGGATTGCAAAGGACCAGAATTTCTACGGCATAAAAGCAAAACAAGGTGCAGCAGAGGGTAGCATGGAAAGAGAAACAACCAAGGTGAATAACAACAATAATAATTTCATCATATGAAGTCTTCAAGTGGGCAGCACTGCATACAATCATTATAAAGGTATCATTGTACTTAGTCATTGTAAATACATTATTGTACAAATTGTACTAATGTCTATCTGCCAAGGGTTGAAGAAAGCGTTGTTGGGGGAATCTGAGATCATCATTAGGTGGTTGTGTCAAATTTGAGTTGTGAATATATTATATCTTTTCCGATCTGCATGCGTATATCATTGTAAAATTGGACCATTTTACTGGTAAGAGGTCCATTTCTTATTTTATTCTTCTATGGGGTGGTAGGGTGTTGCTAAGGTGAGTTTGTAGCTCTGCTTGGGTGTTGAGGCATCCATTTAGTGCTTGTACATAAACAATACTCTCTCATTGTGTGTACTATCATTTTCTTCATCGGATGATGAGATATCTTCTTTGAAAGTTCACTTTTGGATCCTTGCTTGTTGAATTTCTTAAAGCCTTTCTTCCTTTTTGAGTTGCCATTGCTTTTGTTTGGGTACAACGCAAGGTCCCAGCGCCTCATTACAGATGAAACATATCCGTGGAATTTTACCTTTACGAATTATGTCCTTACCAATTTGTAGTTTTCTCGTGGAAGTAAGCATATTCTTCATCTAAAATACCTTCTTCTTCATCTCCCTTTTCTTCAAACTTGCAGGTCCATGTCTTTTCAATTGAAGGTTGTTTATCCTTATTGGTTTTCTTAGATGCAACGAATGCAGTTTCTATATGCGAATTACCCTCTTCTTCATCAAGTCTCATTTCATATGATATGAGAACTCCATGTAATTCCTCTTTGCTGATTTTGTCCAGATTTTCACTATATTATAAGACCGATACCTTTGGGTTGAATCTCCCTGGTAATGTTCTAAGAATATTCCATAGAATAGCCTTCTTGTCAACTGGCTGTCCCAATCCTTTCCGAATATTGGTTATTTCATCAACGTATTAGTAGTATGCAGCAATGTTGCAATCTTCTTTCATTACAGTTGCTCAAATTTTTCTCTATAGATTTGAAGCTTTGCTTCTTTGAAATTTGAGTCACCTGCATATATATATATATATTCAGAGCTTGGTTCCTTCAATAGCAGTTTAACTAGGGCCATTAGGGGCTAGCAGCAGAATGAGACCTAGCCAGGGCAGCTAGAGGCCTTACTCAGGAAACCAATAGTCATTTTTGGATGTTTCATACATTATGGATCTGATGGTGAGTTTTTAAAATTAGGTATAGGACTTCTAAAGGCTGAGATGCTTCAGATAAGTTCCAAGGGCCACTAGGACCACAGGGGGCTAGGAGGAGAATGAGGCTTATCCAGAGCAGTCATTAACCATTCTCAGCAAACTAGAAGTCTATTCTGAATATTTTGAGCCTTCTGAATCAAATAGAAGGATTTTTAGAACTTTTTGAATACTTCTGAAGGTTGAGATGATTCAGAGAATTTTTCAGTGAACTTAGAGCTAGGGGGTGCCACCAGGTGTTGGAGGCATAACCGGAGTGGCTGGAGGCCAATTTCAGTAAGTAAATAGTATATTTTGACTATTTTGGACATTTTGAATCCATTAAATGGATTTTAAGAGCCATTTGGATTTTTACTAAGATTGATAAGGCATAGGTAAGTTTTGGGCAACCCAGGGCCAACAATGGATGGAGGTCTAGATTGGGGAGCCAGAGCTCATTTTGAGAAACTAATTAGTCTATTTTGGATGTTTGATATGTTATGGAGACATTAGTTGAGGGTTCAGGGACATAAAATGGTTTCTTAAGGAGTTAGTGCCACAGAGAAGCTTAGGGTAGCTCAGGGACACTGACAGAAGAGGTCAAGTCTAAGGGAACCTAGGTCTATATTCAGAGTGATACTAGCCATTCCAAGGGTATGATGGTATTTTAAACCCAATGGTACATTAAAAATAACCAGTGGAGTTGATTATTTACTTGTAAAAGAAATTATTCATCATAATCCAAAAGAGACAAGTCAGTTGACAATGGCTCAAGGAGACGTAGCCTACGATTTTTGGGTGAACTCTTTTATTAAATTTGTTGTTATGGTTGATGCTTATTTTATTCACTTTATGGTTGCTATAAATGCTTAATATCAGCAAAAACAAATATTTTAATTCCTCAAACTTAAGCATTAAAATAGTTTTAAAACACACACCTGAATCAAGTATTCAGTTCCAGACAGTCAAGTATAAACTAGATCTTAATTTTTTTAACTGAGTGGGAGGTCCTTGCAAAGCATAACAAGTTATCCATCCATTTCAAACCAACATGTGTAAAGATATACTAAAGAGTTTAGGAGAAGAGCACAAATATTGGGTGTAGGTTTGACAGCTCAAGACACTTTGCTAAAATGCATTTGAGGTTTACATAGTTATGTAAAACACACCATTCTCATGTTTAACCTTACAAGTTTATATGAGGTTTTTATACAAGCCGCACATCTAGAATCAAGAGGGAAACATGTCTCATATGGAACAAGTGAGAATACCTTTGATTTTGGAGAAAAAGGAAAGGGTAAGTTCAAGGGAAAATGAAATAATAATGCATCCATCAAGATGGAGAAAGAAAAACTCACATGCAAACACTATTCCAAAGATGACCACGATGAAGATCATTTCTGGAAACTTCATCGAGATATGAGACAGAAGAAATTGAAAAATGAGAAGGAGAAGACAACTGCAACAATACAATGTGATTTAGGTTCTTATTATGGAGATGAAACAAATATCAAAACGATGGGTTTGAAAGGTAAGGAAATTCCAAGTACTATTTATTCAAGTTGTCTCAATGATACTCAAGATGAAGAAACAAAAATTGAGTGTTTCCATATTAGATTTATTTCAAAGCATACCAAGATAAACACACTGTTTGATAGTGGTTCACAAGAAAATATTATCTCAGAAGATATTTTCAAGAAGTTAAATTTAGAGATCATTCCACATCCTAGAACATATCCTTTAGGTTGGGTATGTGAGAATACAAAATTTTAGGCTACAAGGAGGTGCATCCTTAGATTTGCAATCACTACAAACTTTCTTGTTGAAGTTGAAGTTGATGTAATTATGCTTGATATTTGTAGTATAGTTTTGGGAAGCCCATATCTTTATGATAGGATAGAAATATTTCATCGCCATGAGAATAAGTATCACGTTTTAAAGAATGGTATTGAGTATATTGTTAGAGCGCATAGTAAGAATATGTGTTTGTCTCTTATGAATGCTAGACAAATGAAGAGAATTTTTAATGCTAGTCATAATTTTGCATTGTTAATATTCAATCATAAAGATGTTGTGAATGACCCCTTTCAAGGAGATGAATCAAATGTAAAATATGATTTTTTTGAGGTTGCTAATGATTGTGGTAAGATGTTTTAGGACTTTAACATGTTTCCTCCTAAAATAGATAAACAAGATGAGGTAAATTTGCAGCTGCATACATTGTTGTTGGACAGTGGTGTGAACAATATGCGAGTGTTAGAGAGTGTAGAGGTCAAAGAGAAAGTGAAAAATAATTTGAAAAAGAGGAAATTTTTTCAAAAATTTCTTCTTGTGGGTTTCATAATGTGTTGGATTTAAAAAGTGATGGTACATGGTGATGGTGATCACATTTTCTCAAAATTCAAGCCAAGTGCAAGGCTAGACATGTTAAGTTTCGTCATGTCAACAATGTACACGGTGAGAAGAATTTGAGGTTGTTTAAGTTTTCTTTGATTGATGACCAAGGAGATAATGTGTTTGTTCCTTCAAGGGAAATTTGTTGTTCTACATATTCTAGGAAATTGAAGCCACATTTTATCTATGACAGCAAGACAAGGGCTCCAAAATCAGGGAAAATAATTAATTTTCATGAAAATCTCAAAATATCGAATTCTAGTAAATTTCAGTTGATTGAGATTGGAAGGGTGAGGGAGTTGTACCCTCATCTATTTGTTGATGGATAAAGATATTTTGGTGGTCCAAAATCTTCTAGTGGGGAGGAATGATCCAATGGATAAATTTTATGCTCAAAATTCAAATTTCTTAGAATGGCTCAAAATCTGATGCAACTTGTTTCGCTCAAATCCGACATCGGATGCTCCTTATATTGCGTTGTGATCATTTTTGGAAACAAAAAAAAAAAATTATCTTGATTGTACAGGGGTGCACAATCAACAGTATGTACTACTCATTGGACCATGAATGGGCAGGTGACTTGACCTCCATCGACTAGTAACTACTCGACACTTGGCAGGATTTGATTGGTTTGTTTATGGTTTTATTTCATTGGTTGTTTAGTGAATGCAATGAACCAACCAGAGAGGACCACATGGGAAAAATATTTGCCACATAGCCTCCAGATGACCAAGAAAAATTTATTTAAGGGCCAAACCGGGCCTTTGGGGGTTCGAGCGCAAAACCTCCAACCAAAAATCCATACCCCCTACGACCTCGCATACGTTGGTGCTTAACCTCTATAGTCCTCATGACATATATAAATTTTATTGAATATGTACGCGGGGGTGGGGACTAGGGTTAACCCCTGACCCCAGTCCAAAGACCAGGGTTAAGGGCTAATCCCAACCCATTGTATATATATATATATATATATATATATATATAGATATAGGTCTGTGTGTGTGTGTGTGTGTGTGTGTTTGTGTGTGTGACATAACCCAAAGGTTTATGTGATACATATATTCGATGGAGTTCCATATATCACCACCATCGAACCATAATATATAACCCACCTTCCAAAGTTATGCAGCGGAGTATTAACATTTATGTTCGCGGTTAAGTCTTGGATCAGGGCATTGACATGGCAGAGGTTCAAAAATTATTATCACAGTTGAATTTTTATACAATGGGGTTTGTAACAATCACAACGACAGTTTAAAATGTTTGAAGACGTGTTCACATGTGTAGCTAGTTAAATTTTTGGTGCCAAGGTTGTGGTGGCAGATAGTTTAAGTCCCGACAGTTTGAGGCAGTGTTGACATGCCATAGTTTCTTTGAAGTTTTTGTATGGTTAAGGTTAAACTTTAGTGTGTTTCATTTAAACCAACCACCATATAACCATGTTCAAAACCGAACCTCGATTACAGGGGAGTCAAACTCTGGTAGGAAAATTTGTTTATACCACGAAATTGACGACGATGATTCAACAACGCGACACCAGATTAACCAAATAAAGGTCGACATAGGAAAATTATGGAGGAAAAATTTTTCACCTAGTGCGGTGGGAATCTCGCCAACGCAGGGTGAAATTGTTGCCCCACATGGGCGAAAAAGTCTGAATTTGTAGGACAATTTGTAGTAATGTGCAAGTTGTAGGACAGATAGTTCAAAAACTTCATTGAATAGTATGTACTACTCATTGGACCATGACTGGGCAGGTGACTTGACCTTCATCAACTAGTAACTGCTCGACACTTGGCAGGATTTGATTGGTTTTTTTATGGTTGTATTTCATTGGTTGTTTAGTGAATGCAATGAACCAACCAGAGAGAACCACATGGGAAAAATAGTTGCCACATAGCCTCCAGATGACCAAGAAAAATTCATTTAAGGGCCAAACTGGGCCTTTGGGGGTTCGAGCGCAAAACCTCCAACCAAAAATCCATACCCCCTACGACCTCACATACGTTGGTGCTTAACCTCTATAGTCCTCATGACATATATAAATTTTATTGAATATGTACACGGGGGTGGGGACCAGGGTTAACACGGCCAGGTCTGAGACCGAGGGTTAAAGAGCTAAACCCCGAAAACCCCGTATATATATATATATATATATATATATATATATATATATATATATATATATATATATATATATATATATATATATATATATATATATATATATATATGTGTGTGTGTGTGTGTTTGTGTGTGTGACATAACCCAAAGGTTTATGTGATACATATATTCGATGGAGTTCCATATATCACCACCATCGAACCATAATATATAACCCACATTCCAAAGTTATGTAGCGGAGTATTAACAGTTATGTTCGCGGTTAAGTCTTGGATCAGGGCATTGACATGGCAGATGTTCACAAAATATTATCACAGTTGAATTTTTATACAGTGAGGTTTGTAACAGTCACAACGACGGTTTAAAATGTTTGAAGACGTGTTCACATGTGTAGCTAGTTAAATTTTTGGTGCCAAGGTTATGGTGGCAGATAATTTAAGTCCCAACGGTTTGAGGCAGTTTTGACATGCCATAGTTTCTTTGAAGTTTTTGTATGGTTAAGGTTAAAATTTAGTGTGTTTCATTTAAACCAACCACCATATAACCATGTTTAAAACCGAACCTCGATTACAGGGGAGTCAAACTCTAGTAGGAAAATTTGTTTATACCACGAAATTGACGATGATGATTCAACAACGCGACACCAGATTAACCAAATAAAGGTCGACATAGGAAAATTATGGAGGAAATTTTTTTCACCTAGTGCAGTGGGAATCTCGCCAACGCAGGGTAAAATTGTTGCCCCACATGGGCGAAAAAGTCTGAATTTGTGGGACGATTTGTAGGAATGTGCGAGTTGTAGGACAGATAGTTCAAAAACTTCATTGAGGCATAATTCATTCAATTTTTAGCCTTTTTGGAGAAGAAAGAGCCCAACTAGGTTTCTTTTTAATATTATGGAGCCATTGGAGAAATTATTTAAGCCATTTGAGCACTGTAACTTGATGTAAACATACTTTTTCAAGTATAATGAAATATTCCTAAGCATTGGAAGTTGGACCAGAAGATGTATCCCAGGAGGGGTGAACTCTTTCATCACTTGTTGTTTTTTGTTTACTGTTATGGTATTATTGTCTTCATTATTTCTGCAACAAGCTCAATTTTTAAAGCATTTTTATGTGTTGATGAATTTCACATAATAGGTTAAAAACCATAATCTAATTAGTTGCAAATTTTACCATATCACCTCAATATCTCATATGCAGGTCATGGTTGGAGCTAGTGGAATCCCTAAGTTAGACTTGTTGATCTGTGAGTTCCTGGGCTGAAATTCTATAGTCTTTATGGATTTGGTCATACTTGGTTAGGTCACTATCAAAATTTTTTGTAGAAATGAAACTAGCAAGGGGGGAGAGCTGGTAAAGATTACCATTCTCATTGGTTGGGAGCAATGAAATTTATTCCCTCTCTATTTCCTGGTGCTCTAAGCTGAACATATAAGTATCATTATTTAATTGGTTTCCATAACTAAGTGTTTTCTATCATTGGTTATAATATAAATGTCTTTGTATAAATGACTGGTATAATAAAATAGTGTAACTTGCTTGGAAGAAATTGTGTTGTGATAGATGAATGGTGAAAAGATTAATTGATAAATATATATAAGTGTTGTGACAAATGAATTGTGAAAATATCTATTAATAATTATATATAATTATTGTGACAAATTATTTGAACTATTAATGAATGGTTTATTTCAAATATACAAACCAGAGTCTTCAATAATTGAACATTACTCGTTCTACACGTAAATTTATACCTAAGTATAACAATAGGGTCAATGGTTGGACCTGAGATGTACCAGGTCCTTCCTACCCTAGAATACTAGTGATAAAAGTAGTAAAATAATGGGTAAGTGGAACTTAAAACTGTAAAGCTTGTACAAGGTTCTGTAGAAGAGTCAAGGTTTTGTAGAAGAGTGATAGGTTTGCAATGGTAATTTTATAAAGTAATATTGATAGCTACATTAGAACACGACAAGGGATGTGTTGAATTATTTAAATCTCAAAACTTAAAACTTTCATGGAACTACTTTAGTTCCTAGGCCCAACTGGATAGAACCAACAACCCGAGATAAATTCTAGAACCATTCTTATAACCTACTAACTGCATGAGGTTTGTGTAGCTTGTTCTAGGAATTAAAGAAAAATAACATAATAAGAAACCAACAATAAAACTTATACTCTATCACAATTTATGTAACAATAGTAAATACCCAAATGTACATATTCAATGCTATACTAAATTAAAGGAAGAACAAGAACCAAATTCTATAACCATTCTTATAACCTACTAACTACGTGAGGCTTTTGTAGGTTGAACATAATAAGCAACAAACAATAAAACTTATAATCTATCACAATTTATATAACAACGGTAAATACCCAAATGTGCATATTCAATACTATACTAAATTAAAATAAGAACAAGAACTTCGTATGGTCCAAAAAATTTAAAGCTCAAAGATATTTCCCTCTTAAACATGATAATTTTCCTACTTGTAATGATCAATAATAATAATAATAATAATAAAACATAGAAAGAACGAAATTGGAATATATGGGAGTATATTGAAGTAAAATTCCACATAGTTAAAGGAGTTTTAAACATGAATTGTGTTGGTGGGTTGCGCAAGGCTTAAACAAAATAACAAATGTAATATTTAGGAGCAATATATAACCTCTGACTATTTATAAACCCGATGGTAGGTAAAATCAAAACTAATTACCAATTGAATATGTATTATACAAATTACGTTAAAAGTTTTAATTTCAAGCACTAAAATAAATAAGAATAGAAATTAGTTCTTGATATGAAGACTTTTCAATTTTAAGGTAATATAAAACAAGGCTATAAGGTAGCTATTATCTACTCAACTTAGTGTTCCTATATTGATGTCATAAATTGTCAACCAGGGCTAGTAAACTGTTGAAGTGAAGTGCACTATATGTGCCTAGGTATCTATTTCTCACTACGTTGTGTTTAGTGTTTTTCAATGTTTTTGATTTTGTGTTTTTATTCTAAGAGGAAAAGAACCAAGTGTTGGTAAAGAGAAGTTGTTGGTCACACTAAAACAGAGGAAAACCTATTCTAAACTATGTATGGCACTTGAGAACAGAAAAAGCAATACTTTAACAAGAAAAATAACTCATAGCATGAACTCAATAACTCATAACATGAACTCAGTCCAATTCATTCATTAGAAATATGTTGGAATAATTTGAGAAAAGGATAAGTTTAATGTAATGAGGTTCTTCTAAGTAAACAACAATCTACAATATCAAAGAGAAAATCTCATCCATGGCTAGTAATTTGTTGAAATACATTTGGAAAAAGATAGTCTGCAACCTAGTGAAGAATTCTACTCTAAATTAACCTATGACACCGAAATTAATCCATTACACAACTCAAAATATCACTGTTAAACCTCTTTCAAGAATTAGAAATCTTTTGGAATAGCTTTGGAAAAAAGGCAGTTTGTGAAATTATGAGTTGTTCATAACAGTCAAGACTTCAAAATGACATTACCAATTCTTGTTCCTATGATGATGATGTATTAGTAGAAATTAAGAATAGGAGTGGTTTGTAAATAATGAAGGCCATCAAGTCTAACTTAACAACTAGAATACAACTGACTAATAAAACTAAAAATACAATGGATAAAACTGAACTAGAATGCAATCATTCAAACTTGAAATACAGTGAACAGAATTGAACTAGAGTGCAATTAATCTCCAGAGTTTTACAACTAAACTAAAATGCAACTAATCACTGAAATACTACAGCTCTGTCTCATTCGGTGTTAGTGGTATTTTTTAACAATTCATAGAACAAGACTGGCTATAACATGTGTTGTAAATGAGTATAAAAACATAAAGTTCAAAAACGCAACTAAGCTCTAAAACACCACAGCTAAGTCTCACTCAGTGTTAGTGATATTTTGGAATAATTCGTAAGAACAAGACTAGCTGTAACAATTGATGTAATTGAGCACAAAAACGTAAAGTTCAGAAAAATGAAACTAATTCCTAAAATACTACAGTTATATCTCATTCAATGTTAGTGATATTTTGGAACAATTCGTAAGAATAAGACTGGCTATAACATCCAATGCAAGTGAGTATAACCTAGAGATGGGAAAAAATGCAACTGTTCTAGTACAGGATATATCTCATTCAATGTTAGTGATATTTTGGAACAATTCGTAAGAATAAGACTGGCTATAACATCCAATGCAAGTGAGTATAAAACACAAAGTTCAGAAAATTGCTTAAGCTAGGAATGCAACAAGGCTAAAGTTACTTATCTAAACAATGTGCACAGAGCTTCTCAAGCAGTAGCGGCCCTCTACCACCGGATTAGCATACAAATCTCCTCAATATTGCCTCAGATCTTGCAATAAAACGGTACTTCTTTCATTAAAGGAAGAGTATTTCAAAAACAGAGTATTACGGTCTTTTGAGATCTAGAAAAAAAACATCAATCTAGCTAGCTGTTTCTCGGTCTTCCAAGTCATTCTTATAAAAGAAATACATAACTACCCTTGAGAAGAAATAGTAACAAGTGTATTTTTCAATCAAAATAAAATCAGAACTCTTATGGAAGCCTCGTACTTTGTTGGAGACATCTGTAGAGTCCCTGTCCTGGTAGGAATCTGCTTCTTGGCTTTGATCTCTTCCACGTGCATAACCACATCTAGCTTCTTGCTTAGACTTCGTAGAGAGCAATAAATGATATGGGAGTGTTGTGGAATTCAACCATATGCGTTTTTCATTGAAGTGACACTTGTAACATGTGAGAACATGAAGATAGCTGCAGAATAGGTGAAGTCAAGTCAAAAATTACTACAACAACAAAACCATGAAAATATAGCAAGTCAGTCATTGTATACATTCCTAAAGTGACTTTAATCAATCCTATTGACCATTTAAGCTTTTAATTGATAAGGGACAAAGGAAATGAAGTGAAATTTGGTGAAGGGAAAGGACATCTTTGGGGCTCAACATACCCCCACTGCAAAAATTTTGCATGTCCTCATGCAATCAACTCATATATTCTAAGACTTCTGCTAGGACATCTAGGCTCCTTCTTCTTCTTTGCCTGATAGTCAATGGCCTCCTAGGCTTCTTTATGACCAACTTGAATCTCAAATTTATAAGTGCCCTGCTCAACTTTTTATTTTTCTTCTTCAATTTCTCACTAGCCTTGCACAATTTTTCCATTTGTAGAGAGAGAGTTGTATTCATATCACTTTTCAGCTTAACCTACTCCCTTAAAATGTCATTCTCATTCTTGATATGCCTATTGAGTACTTCTAACTCATATTTATCTCTTCTTAGCATATCAATTGCAGATTCTGGTGGGCTAGGAGTTCTGTCTCTACTTTCTGAGGCTCTCTTCTCTAATGTCTCAACATAATTATAAATTTGTTGTTGTGCTGGGTCTATCTCCAGAGCTCCTTCATCAAGATCCTCCTCGTACTAGTACTCAGGTGATCTAGCAGTTGGTGTCTCTTCATCCTCAATGTTTATAATTCTTGTTTGTCTAACCCCTGTTTTCTTCAATATACCTCTAAGCTTGTGGATTTGTCTTGGTTGAGATGGTCCTTCACCTCTCTCCTTGGCATACCTTCATGTCATCTTCTCCTTTTTAAGTTGTTTCTTAATTTCAGTCAATTTCTCAGAAATTATCTCCTCACTATCTTCTTGTATGGACTTACCAGTTTTAGTTTCAACAGCTTTGGAAATTTTCCCTGTCTTGCTTCTTCTTGTAAATTTTCCTTCAGATGGAGATTCCTTGGGTTCTTCAAAGTGATTCCTCACTAGAAACTCATCCCAATTGTCTCCCACATTTCTCAAATGATGTTCAATCAGGATTTTAACTAGGCCGTGGTGGTACAAAGTGGTTTCCAGGAATTGAACCCTCTTTTGAACCTTAGAGGCCATTCTCTTCAGACTATGAAGTAGGAAAAAGGGTAAATTGATTTCTTCATCTCAGAAATACATCATTAGCCAAATATGATAAATATATAAGGTACCAAACCTTCCCTCACAAGTTATAAACTTTTTCAGAATGAGCAACATATTCCGCCATTTATTCTTCAGTGCTGAGCTAGGAATGCCCTTCTTAAAAATGGAAACATCCATAGCTGGTGTTTTAAGCATTTGCCTCCATGCCTCATTATGAAATTCCCTATTTTTGAACCATCGTTCTCCTTGCCTGGGTAATTCCTCTTCTTTTGCAATGAAAGCTTCTGTAATAGTGAATTTAACATCTCCTATTTCGACTTCTGCTCCATTGAAGGACCGTGCAAATGTTTTAGTTACCTCTTTATGAAAACCATTGAATTTTTCCAAAAATTGTAACCACCCAGCCTGCTGTAGCATTTCTCTAATTTGTGGGTAACCCTCCAAGTATTTGGTTCCAACTGGTTCAGGCCTTACTATGAAACCCATGGCTTCTCTTCTCAACCTTCAATTTACTGCTCTTCTATCCATGGTGAAAATGGCTGTTAAAGAGTTTTTTTTACCCCAAAGGTGCTTTCTCTGTTTATGCAGTAGGAATTAGCTACTGAAGGATGATATAAAGAGGTTATAGAATGAGTGAAATGTAGTGAGGGTGGTTTACACTAATTAATGAGTTGGAGAGCCATCATGGGAGAAAAGACCGCGGAAACATTTCGTTAGAAATCAAAAATCATCACTGAATACTTCGGCCTAGTGATGTGACTGATTAGGTCACTTCAGTACTTAACCATTAAGTTTTAAATGATGATTTGATATGGCGGAGTGGAGGGGATTTTGTCCAACGTTTTTATGATAGCTTTAATAGGCATGATCAACACGAATAATTAAAACAACTTTTTGAATCATACATGACTTAACTATACTATAACTTTGATATTTTCTCATCATAATAATTTTACAACTTTACCTTTGCCTTTCCTTTAATTTCTGTGGTTTTGATATGCTTTGTCCTCCTTTGAAAATCATTGATTATTCAATCTTCATAATTCATTTGATTTTTCTTGTTGACATAGGTGTGCAGGGTCAATTTGCCATTGAACAAGTGTTGTTGGATAATTTCCTTCAGGATATCTGGCTACAGAATGTCTAGCTGGCTGCAGAATGTCTGATTGGCTGCAGAATGTACCTGTAGGAACTTTGAAACATGGAATGGAATTTTGTATGAAATGGATCATGAAATATGGTGGAATGGCTCAGGAGTGAAGTGAAATGTAATGGAATTAAATGAATCACAATTGTGAACTAGAATGAAACATAAAAAGTGGTCTGCAACTCATGATTTGTAACACTCATTCTGCAGAAAGAGATCAAATGGACCATGAAATGGAATGAATAAGGTGTGGATGAATGGAGTAAATGAAGTATGGATGAATGGAGTGAATGAAATATGAATGACTGGAGACATGATGGAGTGATACTTATGATTTTATGATAGTTAATTGCTGAAAAAGAACAAATTTGAAAAGCTAAAGTTTCAGAAGGATTCTGATTTTCACTTTATATTTTCTGTATAAACATGCTAAGCAGTGATTAGTTTTCATGTTTATACTTTATTTTTTATTTTATTTTATTTTTTATTTTTATTTTTATTTTTTATTTTTTATTTTTTCATTCATTTGAATTTAGAAAATTCAACTAAGTTGATGAAGAAGAAAATTTCTTCTTCATTAACTTCACATTACTGTTCTCCTGGAATCTCTTGACAAATTCTTCTCTTGAAAGTGGCTTATGATACAGCTTCAATCTATGACCATTTACAAGAAAAGTGACCTTCTCTTCATCTATTGTCCTGATTTTTATTGCTCCATTGTCAAAAATTCTCATAATTTCATATGGCCCAAGCCAATGTGTTTGGAATTTACCTTGAAAATATTTGAACTTTGAATCAAACAAGAGAGCCCAGTCACATTCTTTGAAATTCTTTTCCTTGATGTAATTATCATTCCGTCTAGTCATTTGTTGTTGGAATATACTTGTTTTCTGGACTGCATCCTGTCTGATCTCATCCAATTCATTAATCTGCTCCAATCTATGCTTTTGTGCCTCTGTTAGATCAAGTCCTAGCTGAAATGCCATTTTAAAAGTTTGAATCTGAAACTCTATGGGAAACAAAACTTGTTTTCCATAAACAAGTTCATAGGGAGTATGACCTGTTGTGCTTCCCCATGTAGTTCTATAGGCCCACAAGGCTTCAGGAAGCCTGTCTGCCCAATCTCTTCTATGTAAATGAACAGTCTTTGTTAGGATTCCTTCAATGAATTTATTGGTAGATTCCACTTGACCATTTTCTTGTGGATGATAGGGAGTAGATTTTCTGTGTCTAATTTTGTACCTCTCCATCATTTGTTCCACTAGCCTGGATGTGAATTGAGCTCCTTGATCTGTAACAATTTCCCTTGGGACACCAAAACGAGTAAAAGTATCCTCAAAAAGAAAATTAACTATAGATGCTTCAGTAGCAGAAATTAATGGCTTGGCTTCTACCCATTTGGTAACATAATCAGTGCAAACTAATATATTTTTCTTTTGTCTTGATGGAGGACTAATAGGTCCTACAAAATCTAAAGCCCACTTTCAAAAGGTTCAATATGTACCTGAGGCTGCAATGGCATCTCACCTGCAGGAGAAGGTTTCCCTACCCTTTGGCAGCTGTCACACCTTTTGACATATTATTTAGCATCTTTAAAAAGGGATGGCCAATAGTATCCTAAATGAAAAACCTTATAAGTTGTCCTCTTATCAGCAAAGTGTCCTCCACAAGGTTCATCATGACATGCCTTGAGGATCTCAGGCATCTCATCTTCCTCAACACATCTTCTAATGATAAAATCTGGACCTGTTTTGTATAACTCATTAGCAACCCACGAATATTTTGCACTGTCATAAATGATCTTTCTTTTGTCTATTGCATTCATTATTGAAGGAAATTTCCCTGAAACTAAATAATTAGCAATGTCAGCAAACCAAGGAGTCTGAGTAGAAATTGCAAAAAGATATTCATCAGGGAATTGATCTTCAACTGGAGTGTTATCTTTGATGTTTTGGAGTCTAGATAGGAAATCAGCTACTGTGTTTTGTTTTCCAGGCCTATCTAGAATGGTAATTTTGAATTCTTGTAAAAGAAATAACCATCTTATGACTCTGCCATTAGTAATTGATTTGTTCATTAGATATCTAATTGCAGAGTGATCTGTGTGAACAAAAGTTTCATAGCCTGTTATATAGTGTCTGAATTTGTTTATGGCATGAACAACAACTAAAAACTCTTTTTCATTTACAGTATAATTTAACTCTGAAGGAGTCAAATTTTTACTTGTATAGTAGATGGCATAAAGAATCAGGTCTTTTTGTCCCAATACTGCTCCTAAAGCTGTATCTGAGGCATCTTTTGAAATACGAAAAGGTAACTTCCAGTTAGGTCCCCTTAAAATAGGTGCTTCAGAGATTTTTGTTTTCAGGGTCTCAAAGGTTAACTGGCAATCAGGATTCCACTTGAATTCACAGTCCTTGGTAATTAATTTGAAAAGTGGAGATGATATCTTGGTGAATTTTTCTATAAACCTTCGATAATATCCTGTAAATCCGAGAAAAATCCTAACATCTTTTTGACAACTTGGAATAGATAAGTTAGAGATGACTTCAACTTTTGACTCATCAACTCTAATCCCATCCCCTGAAATGTGATGTCCCAAAACAATTCCTTCAGTAAACATCATAAAACACTTCTCATGACTTAGTGAAAGATTTTCTTCTTTACATCTCTTTAAAACTTTTTCCAAGTTTACTAAAGCTTCTTCAAATGTGTTTCCATAAACTGTGAAATCATCCATATATACATCTACACAATCATGTATTAGATCTGAAAAAACTCCTAGTACCGCCCTTTGAAATGTTGCAGGTGCATTGCATAATCTAAATGGCAATACTCGATAAGCATAGGTACCCCAAGGAAAAGTAAATGTGGTTTTGTCTTGATCTTCAAGTGCTACTTGGATTTGTTTATAACCACTAAACCCATCTAAAAATGAGAAGTACTTTTTGCCAGCTAATGTATCTAACACCTGATCTATGAAAGGTAGGAGAAAATGATCTTTAAGAGTAGCTTTGTTTAATTCCCGGTATTCAATACATACCCTCCATTTGCCATTTTTCTTTGGCACAATTACCAAAGGAGAAACCCACTGACTATCTGAAATGGGATAGATAAATTTGACATTTAACAATTTCTGTAATTCTTCTTTAACAATTTCCCTAAGATTTGGATTCATCCATCTTTGAGGTTGTCTAATTGGTTTACAATTTTCCTCTATGTAGATGTGATGAGTGCAAGTATTGGGGCTTATCCCTTTCATATCAGTGTACTCCCATGCATATGCAGAAGAATGTCTCTGTAAGATCTTGACTAGCTCTTCTTGTTGAGATTTTTCTAAGTTCTTGTTTATGTTTAAAATTTTTCCTGGAAATATCTCACTTGTAGAGCTACCAAATTTATCCATAGAATGAAGAGACATCTGTCTTGATGATAAAAACTCAATATTGGATTATTCTTGAAATTGTTCATGTTTGTATTCCGAAGAGGATTCAAAAGTTCTCAGGTATTCGAAGATACGCTTTATCTTCACTAATTTCTGAAATTGTGAAGAGAGGTTGTAAGTCTTCTTCATCCTCTATCCATTGAGTATCATCTAATTCTGTAATTGTTCTTGCTGGAGGATACAAATTAAATTTCTTGGTTGAACTACCATCAGAGATGTACATATCACCGGATCTACAACTAATGAAAGCATCAGCTGTAGCTAACCAAGGTCTTCCTAATATAATAGGATGTCGTCCTAGATTATTCTTAGGAGTTAGGATCATAAAATCCACAGAATACTCCCAAGAATGTAGGGACACTGGAATGTCTTCTATTACCCCATCAGGTTTGATCACAAATCTATCTGCTAATTGTAATAATGTGGGTGTAAAAAGAAGATTAGGAAGTTTCAGTTTATCCATGATTTGTCTACTCATGATATTGATTGCTGCTCCTAAATCAATAAGTGTGTTTTGGATCTCAGTTCCATTAATGTGTATTTTAACAACTGGATTTCCTGGGTCTAGATACTTTGGAATAGAAATCTTACCCATCATGATATCTGCTATTTTTCCTGTCAGTTGAATTTTCTTTGTCTCTCTTATTCTTTTTCCTATTTTCTTCATGCTCAACTCCTTTATTGTCTTTGCTAAGATTGGAATTTCCTTGATAGCTTGCAATAATGGGATCTTAATACAAACATTTCTCAGCTCATCTCGGAAATCATAATTAGGCACCATAATTTGTTTTTATACACCTCTATCAATTTGTAATCTTTTTGGAAAGTGAGGTGTAGAAGTGGATGTTGATGGTTGTTCTAATATAGGAGTTGAAATTATTGGTTCTTTTTGTTTTGATTTTTCAATATTTGGGTTTTGAAAAGATGTGTCTTCTTCAAGACTTTTATTTACCCGTAGAGAATCTTTCTCAGAGTTGGTTTGCTCTTGTATGATAACAGAAGGTTTCCTTTTTTCAAGTATTCTTCCAGACCTAAGTTGAACATCACTAAGGTCTAAAGGAGTGATCAAATAAGTTGGAAACTGTTGGCCTTCTATCATGTATGTATTCTGAGGATTTTTATTGTTTGGGTTTGGTATGGGTTGGGCAGGCAACTGATTTGTTTTCTGAGGAAATGGTAATGGAAGTGGTTCATTTTGATGTTCTGGATTTTGATGATTCTGTTGAGGATTTTGTTCAAAATTTTTTTGAGGAGGGAAATGTATATATGGTGGATAGGATGGTGGATAATGATAGTACTGCGAGTATCTTCCATATGGATTTTGTGCTCCTTGTGCCCAAGTTTGAGATTGATTTTGAAATTGGGGCCAAGGTTGCTGCCAAGAATTCCAATTTGGTGGGGGTTGATTATATAGTTGATCATGGAATCCTTGTGTTTGAGGTCCTTGCCAAGGCCTCCTAGAGACAAAATTGAGAAATTCTGTGGAATTTTTAGAGGTTTATTCTTGAAAGAAAGCTTTAAGACCAGAAAGTGAAGGACAACTCTTGGTCTCATGTTTTTCTGAACAAATTACACAGGTCTCTACTACTTTTTCATCCAAAGGGCACTCTCTCAAGGCATGCTTCTTTCTACATTTGGGACAAAAGATTGCTAAGGCATCAGATTCATTTTTCTGCTTGTTTTGTAACTTAAGGGTGTATATTTGTTCACTAAGACTCCCCAAAATATCAGATTTGAATTCATCAAGAATATGTCCTATTTCTGCCCTACTTACTTTCCCAGAAGCAGATTTACTTGCCCTTGCAAGAGCAGGGTCTCTTGGTCCTTTTAAAGTTTTAGATTTCCCTCTTGAAAGGTTGATACATAATTCAACTATTTCAGGTAATGTGAGTTGAGATATATCCCCTTTTCCCATCATGTTAAGGATATCTAACCATTCATCCCTAATTGTCTTCAACAAGAGAGCTTTCAAAGTGTCTTGGTCTAAGTTTTCCATTTTTTCTCTTTTGATGTTATAGTTAAACCTCTCCAACAAGTCTTCCAAATTTTCATCCTCTTTTTGTAACCTTTTAAACACTTCCTCATTATGGTTGACTAGCATACAATAATCCAAATACCTCTCTAAAAATGCCTGTTTCATGTCTTCCCATGTCATAATAGAACTGTTGATCAAACTCATAAACCATTTTAATGCTGCTAATTTTAATGTTGAAGAGAACAATTTAAGTTTTTGGGCATCTTGCAAATAATCATAGGTTCTACATAGGACTTCAAATTCAAATAGGAAGGTTTCAGGATATTCAGTTTTAAGTCCATAAAAGTTTGGAAGGACAGAGGGTGAAATGTTTTTCATAGTTGCATTGGTTTCTTCATCTACTATAGGAAACCCAAAAGAGCTTCCCATTTCTCTTCTACCTCTTCCTTTGCCTCCTTATTCACCTCTACCTCCTTCTCCTTCTGCACCTCTACCTCCTTCTCCTCTACCTCTACCTCTACCCCCTCCAAATAGTGTGCGTTATCCATTAAAAACTCCTCCTCCCCCTTCTTCTGCCATAGTTGATTCTTCTGTGGAAGTTGAAAAATTTATGTCCCTAGTAGGGGTTCCTGAATCTTCTTCTAAGACAAGTTCAGTGGGTAAATTGGAAGGTCTTTCTAATGGAATATCTTATCTTAAGTTCTCTGGAAGTCTAGGATCAGTAAAGGATGGAATGTGGGTTTGAGTTGGAGGTGTGCTGGCTCTTGGTCTCAGTGGAACAAGTGGTGTTCTAGGAATCAAGCTTCTACTTCTTATGAATCTACCCCTTGAATCTCTTTTTCTACGCATATCATTGTTTTTGCAAGGTAAGAAACAAGGTTACCTAGTTACACTTCCCCGGCAACAGCGCCAAAATGTCTGCTGAACTTAGTGTTCCTAAATTGATGTCATAAATTGTCAACCAGGGCTAGTAAACTGTTGAAGTGAAGTGCACTATATGTGCTTAGGTATCTGTTTCTCAGTATGTTGTGTTTAGTGTTTTTCAATGTTTTTGATTTTGTGTTTTTATTCTAAGAGGAAAAGAACCAAATGTTGGTAAAGAGAAGTTGTTGGTCACACTAAAACAGAGCAAAACCTATTCTAAACTATGTATGGCACTTGAGAACAGAAAATGCAATAATTTAACAAGAAAAATAACTCATAACATGAACTCAATAACTCATAACATGAACTCAGTCCAATTAATTCATTAGAAATATGTTGGAATATTTTGAGAAAAGGATAAGTTTAATGTAATGAGGTTCTTCTAAGTAAACAACAATCTACAATATCACAGAGAAAATCTTATCCATGGCTAGAAATTTGTTGGAACACATTTGGAAAAAGATAGTCTGCAACCTAGTGAAGAATTCTACTCTAAATTAACCTATGACACCGAAATTAATCCATTCCACAACTCAAAATATCACTGTTAAACCTCATTCAAGAATTATAAATATTTTGGAATAGCTTTGGAAAAGAGGCAGTTTGTGAAATTATGAGAAGTTGCAGAACAGTCAAGACTTCAAAATGACATTACCAATTCTTGTTCCTATGATGATGATGTATTAGTAGAAGTTAAGAATAGGATTGGTTTGTAAATAATGAAGGCCATCGAGTCTAACTTAACAACCAGAATACAACTGACTAATAAAACTAAAAATACAATGGATAAAACCGAACTAGAATGCAATCATTCAAACTTTGAAATACAGTGAACAGAATTGAACTAGAGTGCCATTAACCTTCGGAGTTTTACAACTAAACTAAAATGCAACTAATCACTGAAATACTACAGCTCTGTCTCATTTGGTGTTAGTGGTATTTTGGAACAATTTATAGAACAAGACTAGCTGTAACATGTGATGTAAATGAGCATAAAAACATAAAGTTCAAAAAAAGGAAACTAAGCTCTAAAACACCACAGCGAAGTCTCATTCAATGTTAGTGATATTTTGGAATAATTCGTAAGAACAAGACTAGTTGTAACAATTGATGTAACTGAGCACAAAAACGTAAAGTTCAGAAAAATGCAACTAATTCCTAAAATACTACAGTTATATCTCATTCAATGTTAGTGATATTTTGGAACAATTTGTAAGAATAAGACTGGCTATAGCATCCAATGCAAGTGAGTATAAAACACAAAGTTCAGAAAAATGCAACTAATTCCTAAAATACTACAGTTATATCTCATTCAATGTTAGTGATATTTTGGAACAATTTGTAAGAATAATACTGGCCGTAGCATCCAATGCAAGTGAGTATAAAACACAAAGTTCAGAAAATTGCTTAAGCTAGGAATGCAACAAGGCTAAAGTGACTTATCTAAACAATGTGCATAGAGCTTCTCGGGCAGTAGGGGCCCTCTACCACCTGATTAGCATACAAATCTTCTCAATATTGCCTCAGATCTTGCAATAAAGTGGTACTTCTTTCATTAAAGGAAAATTATTTCAAAAACAGAGTATTACGGTCTTTTGAGATCTAGCAACAAAACATCAATCTAGCTAGTTGTCTCTCGGTATTCCGAGTCATTCTTATTAAAGAAATACATAACTACCCTTGAGAAGAAACAGGAACAAGTGTCTTTTTCAATCAAAATCAAATTAGAACTCTTATGGAGGCCTCGTACTTTCTTGGATACATTTGTGGAGTCCCTGTCCTAGTAGCAATCTGCTTCTTAGCTTTGATCTTTTCCACGTGCATAACCACCTATAGATTCTTGCTCAGACTTCGTAGGGAGCAATAAATGATGTGGGAGTGTTGTGGAATTCAACCATATGCATTTTTACCTGAAGTGACACATGTAACCTGTGAGAACATGAAGATAGCTACGGAATAGGCGACTGGCTACAGAATCGCTGCATTCTGTAACTGAGTCTAGTAAAAAATTACTACAACAACAAAACCATGAAAATATAGCAAGTCAGTCATTGTATACGTTCCTAAAGTGACTTTAATCAATCCTATTGACCATTTAAGCCTGAAATTGATAAGGGACAAAGGAAATGAAGTGAAATTTGGTGAAGGGAAAGGACATCTTTGGGGCTCAATAACTATTACCTGTTCCTTAATGTAAATATAGAAATGTTACAATTTGAGTTTGAGTATGTTTATGAGTAATTGTTTTCAGTGCCTTGTTAATTCACTTAGTAAGAACATATGGATAACACTTTAAGATTGGAATCTATCACGTTTAAAATGCTCAATCATAGATTAACCAATTATAAATATATTATAGTTAAAAAAAAAGTTTTTATTTACGTTAATTATAATTTAATACTTAATAAATATATATATATAGTAGATATTTATTTTATTCAATCTTCCACTTCTCTTTAAATTATTTGTGCTAATAGTTTGTTTATTCATTTTTTTATACTATTAAATATTGAACTGCAATTGCAAAATACTCTTAATTTATATAATTTTTATTAATGTAAATTTAGTAAATTATGATAAATAAATATAATAAATTATTTTTCAAAATAAGTTTCCAGTTAAATTATTATTATCAATCATTTTTTTATAATATTTAGTTATGATAAAGTTCTTATAAATTTAATTTGCATGATATTTATACATCTTCTATACTATAAAAACTTACTTTTATTTTTAAATAAATATTTAATTTTATTTTTAGTTCTTGCTACTTAGTTTAATTTAATTATTGATTTATTTTGTATTGTTATTATGTAATTAGTATTGGTTAAATGTAATTAATATTTAACTTATTTATTTATTTCAACTCAACCATGTTATAAAAAATTATTTTAAAAAATAATACATGTATTTATGAATTTAAAATTATGTACAATTAAGTAAAAGTAAGTTAATTATATAGTATATAAATTTTATTTTATTTTAAGAATGAGCTAAAATATAATGTAAAGTCATTTTAATACAATTCACATTTAAAAAATATTAATTATAAAAATAATTAATATATGCATTAAATAATATTATTAACCATGGAAATTTAAGCTTAAATTATTATGGAAAAATTTGAATTGTAAATAGCTTTTGTTACTCTACCATGAGCTAATATTATATAGACAAAATTTATGCTATACTAGAACTAAAATTCAGTAATATATTTGCTATTCAATAATAAGCATATAAGTCAAATGTAAGGATTGTTGTATTTTTGCTTGGTAAAATTGCTTTATTGATTGTAAGTTTAAAATGACATATAGAGTTTTCATATCTCACTTAGGAAAAAAAATACACTAAAATTTCTGGTTTGAGGATCTAATTATTGTAATGTGGTATTAAAAAAAGAAAAAAGTTAAAAAATTGGGTAATAGATTTTAGTGTTGAGTTTATAAATTTTTAATCAATAAAATTAAAAAATATATAAAATAATTAAATTTTATATTAAAAATTAAGCACGCATAGTAATAACCTGATACTATATATATTTTTGAAATATTGTATATATAAATTCCATATTATATAAAATAAAATACCTTAACATAAAATAAAAATTCTTTAATTAAATATATAAAATTTAAATAAATAACCCAAATATATATATATGCAGTTTAAATTGAGTTTCTAACAATTTTGAAAGATTAACCTTTATCCATAATCAACAAAACCATTATCAAACCAGTTTAATATATTAACATGAATTTATTTTAGAACATTCATTTTTAATAATTATACGTCCTCATGGAAATGTATATATTTGAAGTAGTTTCCAATCTTTGCGTTGTCATACATAATATCTTATTCCGATCCTTGAAAAATGATTCAAAAAAAGTATCTATCAAAAACAAATTTAACTTAAAGCAAGCCTTTAATAAACCTTCCTTACAAGCATTTATTTGAATTATTTTATATTCCTCCGTTGTACACAATATCTGCCAAGCTTTCCTATAAAAGTAGTTGTGTAAGGAATCTACTAATTAAATAAATATAGATATTATCAAGAAAATAACTTAATGGTAAAATCAGACAATTTGTATGAATGGAATGTCAGTTGTAGGCTTCAAAATTTTTATTTGCAGATGTCGTTATTAATTACAACTCTCGGTATTATTAATTATGTTGAATCCATTAAAACATTGCGGAGAATTATTAATTACGTTGCATCCATTGAAACATTGCATCGGATTATTAATTACGACTCCCAAGGTTATTAATTACATTGCATCCATTGAAAAATTGCATAGAATTACTATTAATATTGACTCTCAGGGTTATTAATTAGGTTGCATCCATTTGAGACGTTGTGATGAGTTACTTTTTAAATTAATTATCTAAACTTGAACAAAACATCGATAGGTGGAAGGAGCTTCTTCCCATGCCTTCTTCCCTTGGTTGTCATTACATCGAAAGATCTGGTCATGTGGGGTCATTTAGTTTTCTGTCATGGTTTTCTTGAGAACTTCGCCTCAAATATTATGAAGTAAATTTGGTTTTGGGTTATTAAATGTTTGTTAATTATGCATTGTACTTTTAGCACAATTTACAAAGCATTTTCCAATAACATGTTCAAAGTATAGACCAATAAGAAATCAGAAAAATAAATTTAAATAATTTAAATAAATAAACAATAAAAAAATTTAATGTTTAACTATGGAAAATTATAAAAAAAATGGCAAACAGAA
Source organism: Pinus albicaulis (assembly GCA_034641835.2). NCBI lineage: Eukaryota > Viridiplantae > Streptophyta > Pinopsida > Pinales > Pinaceae > Pinus > Pinus albicaulis. Next base: position 405,680,082 of record CM076584.1, on the reverse strand, counting down.
AAATTAATGTCAAGATGACAAAAAAACCCAGCGCATAATACCCACTGACAGAGGTATGATAAATAAGATTTGTATTTACTACATTCTACGAATAAATAAATAAAAACACGTATACACCAATCATGGAGGGTGCAAGCAAACACCATGCATTTTTTAGGAAAATTTATTGTCCATTTTTAAGGAAAAAGTATAGTTCAAAAAATATACAACAGTAACAACCCATACAAATTGTCATAATTTCCAAGGCCTATCGAATTATAAAACCCTGCAAATAAAATAACCCTGGTGGTAGGGTTATAAATCTAGAAATACACCTTCTTGGTAGGGTTATAAAACTATAAGTAAAAAATTCTTAGAGCTTGCATGGCCTCAAGTCTCAGGTTAAAAGCTACAATTATACATTAGATAGTTGGACGAGTATGTGCCATAAATATGACCAAGGATTAAGTGACCATAGGTTACCTCTTCAGTGTTACCTTGAGCCATAAGGAAAGAAGAATAATTGAAGTACGAGTGCCCTAACATTATTCAAGAACAAAACAATTTTTTTTGTAGAAGAAATTTATCCCTTCAGCTAACTAATAGGAAAACCATTAATAGTGATTTTTTACTAAAAAGACATTATTAACGAAGTAAGTGCAACAATGAAATAATGTTATTTACCTAGGAATCTAGAACCACCATGATTTACAGAATCACACAATTAAGAAAAGAAAATTATTAACAATATCAGATGTATGTATAGGAAAGGTGAAGCATGATGAAGCAGGTTTTAATCAATTATAGGATATATAGTAATTTACATTACTTTGGTAATAGAAAATATTTGAATATTAGACTAGCAATAAAGTTCATGAAGTACTTTTATCAGCAGTAAAAACAATGTAAAAGTCACAATAATTATAAAAGAGATTATTTTTTTTGGGTTGGACTTGGAAAATGTAATTTCTACTGGTCTCAGTTGTGACTTTCTATGTAAAGAAGTCATTCCATATTCTATAGGATTTGGATATATCTATATGTTCCTAGTTTGGTGTGTGGTTGAGATATTCTCTCAACCAACTAATTATGTGTCCAATATAGTTTCCCTATCTTTAGACAACACTTCTTATATATATGCAATATCATAATTGATCAATGGATAGCGTGCACTCTCAAAATTTAAGTTGGTATCAGATCTCGTAAGGGCCTGGCCCTTGGCTCCTCTTAAGCTAAGGGAAATAAAGAGCTTTATGAGTACTGTTTTTGTTTTCTTTTGATCCTTTTTTGTTGTTGCATGACTACATATCAGAGCGAGGATGTGAATCTATGTGGAGCCACAGAGCTGGTGGCGCTAGTGTGGGTGATGGATATGAACCCATAATAAAATATTGGGAGAGATTCAAGTGTTGGTGAGATGATGGGATTTGATCTACTTATTCAAAGCGCAATTCATGAGCGAAGGTGAGCTCAGTGTGAGGTGGGAATGGATCGAGTGAGTGACAGCGTGGAGGCCTAGTGCAGAAGAAGGTCAGGGAGAAGCAAGCTGGGGTTCAAGAAGAAGGTTGAGGAGAGGCGATCTAGGGTTTGAGAAGAAGGTTGAGGAGAAACATATGTTGTCGATTTTTATTTTTTTCTGCAGAAGGCTCATTTCATTTTGGAACTTAGTGGAGGCTCGACTTAAAATCTATGTGGCTGGTCTCTAGCTTGTAGCCTGAAAAAGATTTGATCTGGTCATAGTATTAACCTGGTGTATAATACATTGACCTATTGACAGAGGTGACAGAAGTTCCTGGAGTAGGAAAAGAATCTTGGTGTGCCACATTGATTGAGTGGAGTTGTTATTGAAATCTTAGAGCCAAATCAACTAGTAGAGTGTGGTGATATTCGATGGAGAATTGAGACTCTACATATTGAATCAGTGGTCTCATCTGGAGTCTACTATTGTGGCTCTATAATTTATAAGATTGGCAAGAATAAAATATAGAGGACATCATCAAACCACTTTGGAATCTAGGACCTAGCCTTCCTAGACTCAGATATGACTCTCTCTAATTATGATTTAATTTTACCTTAACATTATGAATGTTGATGTTAGGCTAGTTACAGTGATGGTGAAAATTGGTTGTTTTGGGTAATTGTTTTGGTTGGATGAGCAGAGTTGTCTGGACTAATTCGTTGGGCTATGGAGTCATCAGAGGTTGGTGTTCTTGCATCAAAAATTCAAAAGCATCACAGGGCAAGCTAATTGTTTGTGTTGGATCTTGAAGCAACAATAATTGTGAGGTGAAAGAAGCAGTGAATTGCAGTAGTGGTTAAAAAGAAATTAATAAATTTTAACCAGGCTTCATGAAGAAAACATTCATATTGTAATCACAGACAAAATTAATGTGCTCCAACAGAAAATCTTAATCTAAAATATCTATTTACAATCAGCTTAAAATGATACGGAGTGAAGAAAAACAATGGAAACATTCAACATAGAGAAAATAATCACATCACCAGACAAACACAACTCAAGTATCCTGCAAATGGTTTCTTAATATTGATGCTCCAGCTTCTAAAAATTACAGTGCTCCAATATAGTAGGGTCTTACAATGCAGGGTCCAACCCCTGATACTTCCAATGCATGCAATATTTAACTAAAATCTACATCAGTTTCCCTATCTACTTTGAAAAATTCTCATTAATTACAATCAAGTAAAAACTAGACAAGTGTGCCCATGCAAGGCCCAGACAAAATATATCTGACAAAAAATTGCTTGTGGAATTAACTCTAGCAGCTCTTCGTGAATCCAAAAGTAAGTTGAAAGTGGCTTAGGTGGTCACAAAGAGGCAAATATGGTTGGATCTAATGGCTGGCTTTGCTTTTGGACCGCCTTTGTTGGATCATTAAATATGATGCGGTGGTGGCATTTTTCTTCCATCGGTGGCTGTGCCGATGTGTTCATTATGCTCTTTCAATATTTGTACATGCACAATTTGGCCCACTCCTTATTTCCTGGAATTCACATCCCTATGACCTATCGATACACTTCATCCACCTCTATGTATTTGTTGGAAGTAGGCTCGGCGAGGAAAACATGCTTCAGTTCATGTTGGATGAATATGTCGTTACTCAAGAGCTCCATGACGACTTTCCCAGTCACATTTCCTTTGATGTAGGAGAATTTGGTAGTGTCCTTAGCTATCTCCCTGAGCTTGGTCATGTAATATCCCTTTTGGACTAGCTTTTTATTAATCACATATAGTGAACGCATCCCTTTTCTCCTTAAGGGCTCGATCTTGTTAAAAAATATGTTGATGGTTATGTCCAATTCATGACACTTCTCCTCTAGTGGTCTCACTAAATTCCTCTTAGTGAGGACCCCTTTCACCTCTAATATGGTCTTTGTTCTTTCCTTCACATCCAGTTCTTCAAGCTCATAACTGGTTTTGGAGTTTAGGAATTTTATGATTTTCGGGGTTTTGTTTTGCATATTTCCCAATCCTGATTTTATTTTTCAACAACCACCTTGAATTTTTCAATCAACTCTTTTTGTTGGAAAATTTTGTGAATGGAGTGCCAGATTTCATCCACTGACTCTATGGTATTGCCCCAAATTATCAGATTCATTTGGCCCATAATTATACTGGCTAAAAAATCCTTCTCTTCCTTATCCAACCTTTCAATCTGCTTCTTAGCTATCTCATGGGCAGTTTCTGATCTTTCCTTTTGATCCCTTAAGAGGCATATCTATGCCTCAAACTTCTTAATCTCTTGTTATTGTAGGGTTATGCTTTCCATGGCCTTGGAAAGATGATCTGTCCCACTGGATTCCCCAAAAATTGTTGGAATGGTTGATGGAATTGATGAAATGGGCACAACTTCTAATGGGATGAGTCCCACCTAGGATGATTCTTCTTTCTCCTTTGATAAATTATCCATTTCGACCTCCATTTTCTTGATTTGGGTAGACTGTTCCATGAGTAACTTTATTAATTCAACCTTCTATGGCTCATCTTCCTCAATGCCTTTAGCCAAGGGGTCTTTTTTTGCTAACATCTTGATTTGTTTCCTGAGGGCTTCTATGTCAGCGTTCTTCTTCTTCAACAGCTCCTCCACGGCTTGAAAATTTGTTGGGTCATACCCAAGCTTCACTATTAAATCTTCTAAAGGATTTATTCTTGAGTCTTTGACCATGGGAGAGATTTTCTCCATCTTGAGTTGTGATTTGGTATTGGACAAAGATACCTAAAGTTTTGACAGGATTATGGCAGTACTTTTCAAAGTGGAAGCCACCATCTATCCGGTCAGCTTATTTAGCTCCATTTGATCCACAGGGTGGACATCTTTGGCACTGAATTTGAATGATGCCTTATTATAAGCTCCTGCTCCTTGAGGTTGTAGAACTAGGGCTTATAGTAATGACATTTTCATCCTTCCCTTTTCAATATCAAAGGTAGTCAGTAGCCTACTTTGTTAACACGACTTTTGTTTCCAAAATTGGTTATAGGTGGTTGCCTTCAGCACCTCATTCTTCAACTTTATCTCTTTGAATATATCAAAGACATATTTCTCTTGGCCTTCTATGGTAGTCTTGGAAGTACAAGCCCATAGACCTTGTTGCTGAACAAACACTGTGGCTGAAGATGTGGGGGAGGCCATTGTTTCTCCACCAACGGGAGATGACCTAGGGGTGTCTATGATGTGAATCAATGTCTGATGCTATGATTCACCTCCTTGATCAATATCCATGTGAATTCAGGCCCTCTTCCTATATTTTAGTTTGAACTCTTTGCTAGAGGTATCAGTCACCGAAGGTGACTGATCCTCTCTTGGCCTCTTGCTCCCTATCTCTTTTTCTTTCTCTTTCCACCTGTCTTCTTTGAATTTTTCACTTTTCCTTTATTAAGGGGTCGGGTTTTGGATGCCTGAGGTGGAAATCACCTGCTCTTCATCTTCTTGTAGGGTGTTGGTCACCCATTTAGCTTGATTTTCATATTGCTCAATTGCAGGTCTGTGTGTGAGGACATATTGTGTGGACCTGTTTTCCACCCTGTTCTTGGAAATGATCCCTGCAAGGCCATAAGACCAAGTTAAACTATGGTTGAAGCCCATTATCTTTAGTATCTTATCGGCCTTCTCTCCTACTACTCTGCTGTTACAAATGAAAGGCCCAATCCGTGCCTTGATTTTGAACTAGGACTTCTTCTTTGTAGAGATAAAGTGAAGCTCATATGAATGTATCATCTAACTTATATACTATAATGCAAAGACCCTCATGGAGAGGAAATTTGGAAATTTGTAGGGGGCCAAATCACACCCATAGACTTGGATCTCTGTGTAATTTTGGTACAAATACCAATCTATTGTCTTCACCTGATCTGTCAACTTCATGGTTTTCCTAATTTCTTCATTTATTCTTGGCTCTGCTGCACTGCTGAGTGTGTTGATGGCAGAATGCATAAAAAAATCCACAAAATATTTATATTCATAATTATTTTGATCTTTCAAAAGTAGAGTGGTCCAAAATATGACAGATTGAGCCTCAACATCTTCATTGACCTTGATCATCTAAAATTGAAACATGTTGGACCGGAAATAAACAAACATATACACCGAGTTGTATTTGAATATCGCCTCTTTATTAAACTTTAAGAATTGGTCATGTATAGTGTAAGCTAGGAATTGGGCATAGTTTAACATGACTGAGGGTTTGGAATCTAGTGAAAGGATGGATAAAAATCCTATCAAAGCCTCATCAACCCATTGGTCTGTGTGATATCCTAGCAGATAGGACAAGACAATGACTATATGTTGGGTTATGTCAGGGAAAATAGAAGAAGGATATGGAGGGTTCTTAGTAGGCATTGGGGCATCAGTGGCCATGAAAAGTTGCAAATTTTTGACTCTGCTGGAAAAGTCAAGTTTTTGATAAAATTCCTTAAGGGATTCATAAGAGAAAGGAACTTTTTGTTCAGGAGTGGGAGCCTAGATCATATGCTGGATGGATTGAGCATTGATGGTGAACAAAATTTCTCCTTTTGGGGTGACTATGGTTCTCTGATGGATGTCATAGCAGGATTGACATTTTATAAGGAACTCTAGGAAGTTATGGGTCTTGGGGAAGATATAGTAAGGTAATTTAGTGTCCCATAGGCCAATTTTATCAACTTCATCGAGAATTTTTTCCTCGATCCAGCAGTAGACATCAAATAAATTGAAGTCCGACTCTATCTCATGGATTTTTTAATCTCAATCTGCTAAAGCCAAGTGATCCAAGTCCAACCATGGGTAGACCATAGGATTAAATGGTTGTTGATCTAGCTTTAGAGGCATGATTGTCTTCCGTGATTAATTTTAACTAGTCTCCTTCACTGTATAAGAAACAATGGGATTGAAAGAGGAAGGAATTAGAGAGGGGAAACAATTGCAGATTAAGAATGGGAAAGGGAAAAAATTGTGTGAAAGTGTGAGAACTGTGCTTCAATATGCAGAGTATTGTGATTTGTTGTTGATTATTTTAGAGACTATCTCCGCTGACCCTTTGCTGCAAATTCTCTGTGTAATTTGAAACTTGCAATTTTGGACAGAACAAGCAAGGTAAACCTTGCGTTCGGTCTTGAATTCTAGTTATAACTATTGATTTGGAAAACCTTGGGTTAGTGTGGGCTTGTTGCACAACGCCCCAACCAATTGAATGCGTAATGGGCATTTGGCGGGAGTGAATGTTATTGGACGTAAGGGACAGGTAGGTAGGAAAGTTGCACAAAGGAATAGGGCAGTGACTAGTCCAACGGTCGGTGGGTGCGACGGCTTGGGTTGCGGCTGAAGAAATTTTCAGAGGGGGTGATAGTGTTAAACCATATCGGTGGGGAGAGGAGTGGTGAAAAAAACCATGGGAGTGACACATCACGGGTTTCGCGGTATTGGGTACCGCCCATTTTGGACCCCCCCCCTCGGTTGTTAAAGTTGGGAGGTTGAGGGGGGCCCGAAAGGCTATAATGACCGTTGGATGATGAAGCAATGTGCGGGGATGACGAAGAGATGAGGGTTAATTAACATGGATGGGACGTGCGATGTGAAAGAGGGGTCAGAGGATCAATGAACGTCGTGGGTAATGTAAAAAATTAGGATAAAGAAAATATGAGAGGGGTGGAGACAATGGAAAATTAATATTGTTGGAACTTAGGATAAGAAATATAACATAAAGTCCTTAATATTTATAGAATCACGCTTTTCCAAACCTTAGTGGATAAAAACCCATTTATTTTTATTTTTCTTCTTCCACCATAGGAAAAAAAATGTAATTTTTAAGTTGTGCCTCTTCAAATAATTTTCATATTTTCTTCCATTTCTCCCCTTCAACATATCTAACTACCCAAACTACAAGTCTAGCGTTTTTCCTTCTTTTGTAGAGTGCATTTGTACTAGAAGACCCTGAACATTTTTCTTTTGAAATTTTAACCTAACCCCTATCCCTTATTTCTCCTATTGGTTCAGATTAAGCTATTGAACCAAGTTCATTTCTACCTAACTATTGATTGGCCAAGATTAGGTTTTTTGGCCAATCTTCCTTTTATAACCTATCAACAAAAATTCAAAATTTTACAAACATGCTTAAATTGTATGATTGCACAAACGTTTCTAAAGAGTAGTGGAATTTTGATTTATAGCGCTTTCAGAACTATTCATTTTTTTGTGGGGTTTTCTTTTCCTTTTTTACACCCTCTTTTCTTTCTTCTTCTTATTTCTTTTTCTATTCTTTGGCAATGCTTTGAGTATTGAAATTTATGTACAATGTGAAAATCTGAAAAATACTCAGTCATGTTGTGATACTATAAATTACAGGACTCTAACAGTGGCTCTAGCTGGGTATGGCACTTCTCCTTTGGTAAGTTTCAAGAACACCAAGACTAGTAGCCTTTTATACTCCTTGTATATCGTGACCTCAAGGGAGTTTTCTTCTACTATTTTTTGAAAGAAAATGGTAGTCTTCAAAAAGGATCTGAACCAAAAAAAATATGGTATTTACAATGGAATGAGGAATTTCCTGCACTCAAGAAAAGTAATGCTTCAACATCCTGTCGTTGACAGGACCTCCAGGAAGCTCTCTTCCATCCATCTATTGCAGAAAGAATGCATTATTTCCCCTGAAAGAATGAATAATATATGGGCCTTTCCATAGGTTTTCAAACTTGTCATATTTCCCTTTATCTTCTCTTTGGGAATCCCATCTCACTACTTTATCTCCAATCTTGAAATCATTTGCCTTTGTTCTTTTGTCAAATATCTTCTTTATATTTTCTTGCACAACCTGAGTTCTGTTGTAAACTTCTTCTTTGTACTATTGTAGCTGAATGGTCTAGTTTATTCTTCTTTGTACATCATTCTCTTCGGCCTATACCTCTTGAAGAATTTTCATGGCTGGTACTCCTAATGATGTTGGGAAAACTTCATCCATCCCATAGACCAACTGGGATGGTGACATGCCAATTGATTTCTTAGTTGTTAGTTTGTCAACCCACAATGCATGCACTAGCTTGTTATGCCAGGATTTCTTGTTGTCTTCTATTAGTTTATTGATGATCTTGACTAAGCTCTTATTGGAGGATTCAACCAATCCATTACCTTGAGGGTAATAGGCTGTTGAATTTCCCAAGAATATGTGATATTTGTGGAAAAAATTCACCATTTTCTTGGACGTAAAAGCAATGGCATTATCGGTGATGAATTTTCTAGGACAACCAAATCTGGAAAGGATATTCTTTTGAAGGAATTTTATGGTATCTGAATAAGTGGAAATTATGGAAGGGATGGCCTCTATACATTTGGTAAAATAGTCTATGGTAGTAAGGATCCATTTGTGTTGGGCAGAGGACGAGGGATGAATTTCTCCAATGAAGTCTAAACCCCATTGTTGAAAAGGGGCCTCAACAGAAATTGGTTGTAAGGCCAAGGGAAACAACTTTCTTTTTCCTTCAAAAAATTGACACTTGTGATAGGTGGCTACAATTTCATGGATGTCTTGGAAAAGAGTAGGCCAATAAAAACTAGCCCTAAGGGCCTTGTTAGTAGAGATGGCCTCCACAATCCCCTTCATGAAATTCCTGCATGACCCTATCTCCATCCTCATTAAGCAAACATTTAAGCAATATGACCCCAGCATCTTTCTAGTAGAATACATTTTCTAGGATGAAGAATTTGACAACTTTCAAATTCAAGAATCTATCTTTAGTTTTGGACAAACCAGGAGGAGCATTTGAATTAAATAGAACATATAATATTTTTGCGCACCAGGGAAAATTTAGGAATGCTTCCTTAATAGGTGGAGTCTCCATCTCCTCTTGTTCATCTAGTGCATGGATCGTATTGATATCTAATTCTTGAAAATTGGTTACAACCATCAATTTGGCCAATCCTTGTCCTTTTATCAGTTTGGTGGGTCTGATCTCCAAATGATATTCCAGGATAACAACAATCCATTTCCCTCTTTTGTGTCGTGACTCTAAAAGAATCCTGTCCTGAAAACCTGTTGGGTACAAAGGCAATGTTGAACATTCACTCATGGTGTGTGAATATGAAAGCTTACTGAGGCACCATGGACCTTGGAATATAAAACCAAGAGTCACACCATTGTACTATAAATGTACATCTTTGTATAATGGAAAATAAGAAAGCCTCACGCTTATCTTTCATTGTGTGTTGTGTCTCTTGTGTGTGCATTCTTCTTCTCATACACCATGTGTGTGCTTCAACATGGTGTTTAACATGGTATCAGAGCGGGCGATTGCTGGCCCTACTCCACTTTGAGTGAGCCATTTGTGTTTATGGCCTATGCATATCTGCAAAAATTGTTGGTTTTTTTGCAGCACTCAAGTGTTTGTAGCAGTGTTTTTTGCCGCATTCAGAAGAAGGAGCAGCATTCAGAAGAAAGAGCAGCATTCAGAATTTGTTTTGAAGAAGAGCAACAGTGGTTTTGAAGAAAAGCAGCACTGCCCATCTGAAGGTTTTCATTCTCATTTTTCCTGCAATTTCCATTAATTTCTGAATTGAAGAGTTGCTAGAAAACAGTGTTTAATTTGAGTTTCTGAAGAAGAAGAATTTTCTGGCTTTTTAATGGAAAAGAGTTTTGAGTTTTTCTGCTGCTAAGCTATTAGAAAAATTCTGGGTTTTTGAAGTAAGAATTTCTGAGTTTTTATTGGCAAAATTCTGCCTCATTTCCTGAGAAAAATCTCTGCATTTTGTCCAATACTTTGCTGCTGGGCAACTAGAAAATTTCTGCAAACTGCTACTGTATTTCAGTGTTTAAAAATTCTGCTGCTTTCTCTAATTCTGGAATCTCTCCTGCTCTCTGCTTGTTTTTAAATTTAAAAAAATAAAAATAAAAAAATTCTGCAACAGCCGGCTCTCTCTCCATCCTTCAACACTCTGCTCTGCAATGCACTCACATTCCACTCTACGCCTGCACGCTTTCTCATCCCAATCGAATCCTCTTCCCCACGCGTCCAGCACTCTCCATACTCCAACAAACAGTACTTCACCACCACCCTTCTCTGCTCACACCGCCGGCTCTTTTACCCATCGCTCTCACACTCTCAACAGGTTACACCCTCGACCTCTCATACAAACTATGCATTATATCCATCCTCATACAAACTTTGCACACACCCTTACCTGCTATCTCCACGCTGCTACCATTCGGCTCCCCACAACTTACTTACAATACTCGACACCCTCTTACCCCGCACCTACACCCTCTCCTCTCAACAGCGTATGCAACTCTTACGATTCCCCTTCCCTCTAAACTACGCTCCCCCAACTCTATATACGTTCTCTTTTTAATATTCTTTCTCCACTATATAATACCACCCATTATAAATTCATTCCACTTCCCTTTTAAAGTGATTCCCTCTCCCATATAATTAATTCCCTCCACTTCATATAATAATACGACCCCCACTTTAATTTTAATTTAATAACTCTCCTCCACATAATATCTCTCCTCCATTAATTTAATTCCCCTCTCTATTTTTATAATATTTCCCCATCCCCATTTAAAATCTCCTCCCCATTTCCATCTCATATAGTTTTCCATCCCATTTTAAAATTCCCTCAATTTTTAATTCCCATTTTTTAAATTAATTTTTAATTAATTAAAAAAAAAAAAACCAGCAGAGAGGAGAGAGAGAGAAGATGAACAGCAGAAATAAAAGGAAATGACATGTGAGCAGATTGATTAGAGAAAATTGCAGATTTGGCATTGTGATTTGTGGCATAAGGGTGATTTCTTGAAAAATTTCATATTTGAAGACAAGTTTGAAACAACTATTTGAAGAGGAAGAATTCAGCTGCCTTAAAGGCCTTCTACACAAGTGTTTTGCTGCACATTTTTGCTCCATATTGTATTGTATTGATTTGCATCTTCATTCAAGATTTGAAGTGTATTTGAGTTGTTGGATTACTGATTGCCCTCCATCATTTGAGGAGCAGATTTTGTACTTTGAGATTTCCATAGTTGGAAGTTTTCTTGAGTCATTTGTATTTCTTGTTGCATCACATTGTAAACGGGTGCATTTTCGGTTGAAGCCGACACCCTTTCATTCATTTTTGAGCCTAAATTGTTGAAAATGGCCAAAATCAATGAGGCATTAATGTTGTTGAATAACCTCATTCATTCAAATGTTCATGATATGGTAAAAATGAGCAAGGATGCTCTTTGTAAAATTCACAGTTGTTTGCTAGATGCACATGAGAAGATTGAGTTTTTGCAGTTGGAATCTCAGCTCCAACAAGATGAACTTCAACAAAAGAGTCACCATTCTGAACCTGTTTCTGTTCAAAATATTGTGAAGGACTCTCATCAGAAGAAAGAAAACAAAGTTCCAGTTGATTCCCATTCAGTTCATTGCACTAGAGCAAATGTACATGCAGATGCAGCGATTCAGCCTGCACTTCCTAAGCCCATCATCAGACCTTGGGAAGAGCTTATCCACAACAAGCACCGAACTGGTCTTAGATATGACAAGGATGTATCCTTTCATATTCCAGACTACAGCAAGCCCATCATATTTCAGAGTGCCAATTCATGTATGACAGTTCACCTGCAGTTGTTCCAGATCTTGTTCCACAACAACAACAGATTGAGAAATGCCAACACTGTGATCGAGTTGGCCATATGAAAGATTACTATTTTGATCTTCATCCATGCAAGCACTGTGGTCGGCACACTCATTCTTCAGACAGATGCTTCAGACACAAGCCTCCTGCAAGAACAAAGATTCATCTTGGATGGATCGCTTCTTGGCAATGGGCATCAGCAGCTAAGAAGATGTTTACGACACATGTTAGAACTTATTCACGGATATTGAGAGAACTTTCAGTTGAGTTTTTGCCATCATCTCACCTTGTCCCTGACAGGGGGGAAAATGGTGGTCATGTACAAGCTTCGACATCAGATCAAGCGAGCCTGAGCCACAATCTCTCATTCCATGTTCAGAGTTGTAGCCAGCAATTCAAGCGAGCCTGAGCCACAATTTGTCATTCCAGATTCAGAGATGTAGCCAGAGATATGGATGCCCATGAGCATACCTTCGGTTGGTGGATAACCTAAAACCATCATTTTCGGTTGGTGGATAACCTAAAACCATCATCTTTGGTTGGTGGACAACCTAAAACCACCACAGGTCGTAGACCTCCCTTCTTTTAGGTCGAAGGTCTCCCTTTTATATGAGGGACAATTCCTCTAGCAGAAGCCTTCAGCTTCTTGCCAGTTTTGGAAGAGTTCCGGGAACTGCAACATGTATTGCGTTCCAGTGTTTGTGGTCATCCTAAAACCACCTCTTTTTTCCAACATTTCAGAGAGTTGATTCAGCCCAAGTGCTGCCATGTATACTTTGCAGATTTGTATTTCAACTCTTTTCTTGGACTCACACATACCCCTTCGGATTAAGGGGGGATGTTGGAACACCTAATCCTACATGGGTAGGTGTGGAATGCGAAAAGTCACAATGGAGTCCAAGTGACCTTGGAATATGAAACCAAGAGTCACACCATTGTACTATAAATGTACATCTTTGTATAATGGAAAATAAGAAAGCTACACATTTATCCTTCAATGTGTGTTGAGTCTCTTGTGTGTGCATTCTTCTTCTCATACACCATGTGTGTGCTTCAACATGGTGTTTAACAGGCAATGATATGTGAATGTAGGATGTAAACCCTAAAATCTTTCAGTGCTTTGAACAAAGCAAAGGCCTATTTTTCCATGACATTATACTTTAAAGTTTCACCTCTCAAATCTTGGCTAAAAATTCTATGGGTTGCTCTTGTCCTTCCTTGTTTTTCTACAAAAATACAACAGTAATAGTGTGTTCTGGTGCAAAGGAAAAAATGATAAAATCCTTGGTGAAATTAGGGCTAATCAAGATTGGTGCTTTGGTGAATGTCTGTTTTACAAAGTCAAAGGATTGTTTAGCCTCCATGCTCCATTTAACTCCTGAATCTTTCTTGAGCATGTTGGTGATGTTTCTCAGCATTTCTGCAAGGTTTGGTATAAACCTGCTCAAAAAATTAATCTTACTAATTAAATATTGAAGTTCTTTGATGTTCCTGGGATGACCAATTTGGAGTATTCCCTCAATCCTGCTGGGATAAATTTTGATCTCCTCTTCAAATATAATGTGACCTAGAAGCTTTCCTTCTTCAAGGCCAAACAATTATTCTTGGGGTTCAAAGATAGTCCAAACCTTCTACACTTCTCAAAAACTTGTCTTAAATGGTCAAAATTTTCCTCATCCGTTTTCAAATCTACTGTAATAATGTCAAGGTAGATCACAATGAAAAGGACGATTTCTTCTTAAAAAGAGATGTCCATTGCTCTCTCGAAATTGGCACTAGCATTGATTAATCCAAAAGGCATTTTCACATACATGAAGGTCCCCCAGGGAGTAGTAATAGTTGTTTTGTGCTAGTCATCAAGATGCACCAACACTTTATTATACCTTGAAAAACCATCTAGCAAAGAGATTCTTATGGAGCCCACCACCCTTTGCAATATGTGGTCCATCTTTGGTAAGGGGTAGTTGTCTTTAAGTGATACTTTGTTCAGATTTCTAAAGTCAATGCAAAGCCTGATATCACCTGTTTTCTTTCTTACATGAACAATATTGGATACCCATTCAGAGTATCTGATTGGGACTATGATTTTGGCATCATACATCTTCTTAATCTCCTTCTCAAACAAGGACATTAAGAGAGGATTTATCCTGTGCAATTTATGTTTAAAATGTTTTCGGTCCTCCTTGATTAGAATCTTGTGTTGCATAATACTAGTATAATAAGATTTCAATTCCTCATAACTCCAAGCAAACACATCAATGAATTATTTAAACAAGGCAATGTATTTCTATTTTGTGGACCCTAGAAGTGTATTTTATAACTTTATCATCTTGGGATCTTGTTCACTGCCTAAATTGCATTCCTCAATGTTTGCCTCTATAGGTTCCATCTTTGGTTTTCTGGACACATAATTGAACTCAAATAGTTCCTCAAAAGGGACAAGTCCTCTAGGTAGGATGTTATCTTTGAAATGGAGTACCTCAAATTCCTCTTTTCTGGATCTTTATGTATCTCTATTCTATGTAAATATTCATTTTCTAAAATATTAATATCAGAATCATGAGGTGGTTCATCTCTACTCGTTTGTTCTTCAGTGGGATAGTCTTCTTCACAATCTAGGTCCAAGTTGGAATCTTCAAACTCACCTTTGGATTGCAAGAAGTTATCAATTTGTTTGTCATTACCAAATACTTTCCAATATATCATGTTATCAGGGACTATTGGGTGTGTTTAGCCTGCACTTTGTATTGCTTGTTGGGATGAGGCAATTGAAAAGCGCTTACTGAAAATGCTGAACCATTGGCAAGGACATTTTGATTTCTTGGAATTACAGCAAGGTCATATTCTTCAAATGTCTTCACAAGGTCAAGGGAAGCATTCATGTATGCTCTCAATCTAGGATTTTTGGTTGAGAATTATCCCTTAATTTGTCTAATAACCAACTAAAAGTCCCCATGAACAGAAATTCTTTTGGCTCCTAATATTTTCAACAATTGTAAACCCAAAGGGAGTGCCTCATATTTTTCTATGTTGTTGGTGCACTCAAAATTTAGTTTGTAAGAATTACCCTCTGCATGATTATTTCCAATATTGGAGACCCACAACCCTGCTCCTGAACCTGCTTTGCCATAGGAGCCATCAAATATCATGTTCCAAAAAGGCTTAGCTTCAGCCTTGTACTGTACAACCTCCACCTGACCTTCTTACTCTTTTTCCCGGTTCTTTTCTTCTCCAGCTACTTGTTCATCAATGTCTTCCTCATTGTAAAGAATGAATGAGTCAATATCAGAAGGGATAGAGTAAAGGGGGTCATTATGTGGCTTCTCTTGACTGCTCACCATGTATTTCATTAAAGTCTCCCTATACAATCTTCTTTGTTGGCCAAACACTGGTATGGTAGCATAAGTCATATCCATTTGGAGGTTTCCTTGTAGCTTGGCTCCCAATGAGCGTGATAAAAGCATGCCATACTTAGGAGGCATGTCAACCACTACTATATCCATCACTAGAATCTTGGTTGGTATCTGAGCTAAAGTGATGCAGAGATCTTTAATGAGATCCAATCATTTGACATTGCTAGAGTCAAATGAATATAAGTCTTTGTAGGGTCTAGTTATTTCAAGGCCAAGCTTCTCCATGAATACCTTAGGCATAAGATTGTGTGAAGCTCCATAATATAACATGGCATTATGGAGGATTTTATCATGAACATTGAGACTGAAGTAAAATGGGGGAACACCTCCCTCCTGGGATTTACCATCTACTTCTGCCCCAAACAAAAGTTCAGGTTTATCATCATTCAGATTGACATGTCAGTAATTTCTCCTATGTTTAGTACCTTTAGGACCTCAGACCTGTATACATCCTTGTTTATCAGTTCAGTGATAGGAATTGATATTTTTAATTTAGCAATTTCATTCTCAATGTTGAATGGTGTATGTATCTTTAGCAGATTTGAACAATCAGTCTTCTTAGGCACTATTTTTGCTGTAATCTCAGCTTCTTGACTTGTAGTGGGGATATCAGCTTGAGCAGTTTTAATAGGGATGATAGTTGGTTTAGTGGTGTTGTTTTCTGTATTATTCTTTCCTGGGACATTTACAGCTTTCTTTGAACTTTCTTATGTTTTCTTGGGATTAGCTTTTGGGAACTTTTTAGAAGGGTTTTCAGTATTCTTTTTCTTGGGACTATCAAAGTTCTTCTTTCTTCTAAGGTTATATTGTCTGTGCACATCCATGATACCATTCTCAAACCCTTGTTCATAATCCTCAAACTCTTCGTATTCTAGTTTAGTTTGAGTCTGGGAAAATAAACCTTTCTCTTCTTTAGTAAGGAAAATAGAATCATCTTCATTTATACCCATTAGATTAATCTGACTTTCTTATAATTCTTTGACTACCCCCTCATCTTCATCAGCATAATTCTCTTGGAAAGGAGGCCTAATTTACTGATCAGGGCCTCTTTGTTCTCTCCATCTTATTTGAGAGGGGTTTCTTCTAAAATTTTTATTTATGTTTTGAGGAGTTGGTTGATTTTCCTTAGGGACATCTCTCTCATTTAGGTTGATTCTCTCCATCATCCACTCCATAGTTCTAACCAACTTATCAATATTAGCATCAGATGTGGAAGTTTTTGGTTCTTCCCTTATAGTAAATCTATTTTCAGTTCTTTTTCTAGCCCTCTTGGCAAGCATGTTAGCTTCTACGCTTACTGCAGCCCTTTGCATTTCTTCCAATGTAGGAGGATCTCTCTCCCTGATTTGATAAGACATATCTAGATCAAAGACATCTAGGAACTTGACCAGGGCCAGGCCTTGTGGGGGTTTCATGTGAGAAGGAAGTGTGTTATCTAGATTTTTAAACCTAGTGCAGTAGTCTTGTACACTTTCTCCAGCATTCCTCTTGATGTTTTCATATTCTGACAGAATTTGAAGAGGGTTTTTCTTGACTTCCCATATATTTATGAACAACTAGTGAAGACCATGGAGGTCATGGATACTATTGGGAGTCAAACCTTTAAAAAATATTCTTACTTCTCCTCCAAAACTTAGAGAAAACATCCTCAACTTGATACTTTCATCATCTATCTCTTGAAGGTCAAAACAATCATTCATTCTATCATCATGCCATTGAGAAGTTGCAGGACTAGTCCCATAAAATTGTGGAACTTTTGACTGATAATCCTGTGGCATGGGTATCACAGGTGGTGGTAGTACCAATGGAGCATATCTAGCTGCCATGGTTGGTGGTGGGGGAACCCAAGGGGGGTTTACAAGAGGAGGGTGGACAATGGGTGTATGAGTGGTGGTTTGGGCGCTCGGTTGGGGAATATTCAAGAAAATGGTAAGGGCGGTAGAAACACCTGGACAAGTTAACTAAGGATGAACAGTGTTGGAAATAATAGAGGGAGATGTTGTAGTCAAAGTAGATAATTCTATAGATTTTTGAAGGTAGGAAACATCAACAGTTAATGTGAGTCCTGCTACCAAATCTTGGAGGGAGTCAAAGTGTTGGAGAAACTGAAGGTCGTCTTGGGTGGAAGTGGATGCTTCCCCAAATGGGTTTTGTTGTAGGATAGATGGGTCAAAAACTATATGGGATGTCCAATTCTAAGATTTGGTCCTGAATATGATTTGCTCAAATGATAAATCAAACTGGATGTCCTCCAAGGTCACAAGGTTTCCTGGAAGAGAGACTGCTCTGTGAAGGGATTTGCTACTAGTTTGACTTTCAGTTCTAGGGGTATTTCTTAGGATTTTCTCTAGATTTTCAACTATTGTAGGAGGATTTGGGTGAGGATGATATCTGGTAAAGATTATTTTGGGAGCTAGAATTTAGACTCGAAGCACAGACAAGCTGGGTTTTTATAAAAAAAATTGAAAAACCAATCTTGAAAAATATTTTATCTAACACAGTTTTGACTGGGGTTTCTAAGTTTGAATGAAATGCAAAGCTTTTCAATAAGTCCCTAATATAGTTGCAATTATGTTGTGGCTCTATAATTTATAAGATTTGCAAGAATAAAATATAGAGGACAACATCAAACCACTTTGGAATCCAGGACCTAGCCTTCCTAGACTCAAAGAGGGCTCTCTTAGTTTATGATTTAATTTGACCTTAATATTATGAATGTTGATGTTAGGCTAGTTACAGTGATGGTGACAATTGGTTGTTTTGAGTAATTTTTTTGGTTGGATGAGAAGAGATGTGTGAACTAATCCATTGGGCTATGCATTCATCAGAGGCTGGTGTTGTCACTTCAAAATTTCAAAAGCATCATAGGGCAAGCTAACTATGTGTGCTAGATCTTAAAGCAGTGGGATTTGTGAGGTGAAAGAAGCAGTGAATTTTAGTTGTGGTTAAAAACAATTAATAATTTTTTAATTAATATTCACAAAGAAAACATTCAGATTGTAATCAAAAACAGAATTAAGGTCCTCTAACAACAAATTTTAATCTAAAATTTTCATCTTTAAATAAACTTAAAATGATACACGGTGAGGAAAATCAATGGAAACATTCAACACAGAGAAAAGAATCACATTACTAGACAAACACAACTCAAGTATCTTGCTAATGGTTGTTTCTTACTATTGATTCTCCAGCTTACAAACATTACAGTGCTCCAATACAGTAGGTTCTTACAATGCAGGGTCCAACCCTTGATATTGCCAATGCATGCAGTATTTAACTAAAAACTACATCACTTTCCCTATCTACTTTGACAACTTCTCATTAATTAAAATCAAGTAAAAGCTAGACAAGTGTGGCCATGAAAGGCCTTGAAAAAATATATATGACAAAACAATGCTTGTAGAATTAACTCCGGTAGCTCTTTGTGACTCCAAAAGTAAGTTGAAAGTGGTTTAGGTGGTCATGAAGAGGCAAGGATGGGTGGCTTTGACATCTAGCTCTACTTTTGGACTGCCTTTACTGGATCATTAAATATGATGTGATGCTGGAATTTTTCTTCGATCGGTGGTTGTGCTGATGTGTTAATTATGCCCTTTCAATCTTGGTACATCCACAATTTAGCCCACTCCTTATTTCCTCGAATTCTAGTCCATATGACCGATCGATACAATTCATCCACCTCTGTGTATTTGTTGAAAGTAGGCCTGGCGAAGAAAACATGCTTCAGTTCATGTTGGATGAACATTTCGTTACTCAAGAGCTCCATGATGACTTTCCCGGCCACATTTCCTTTGATGTGGAAGAATTTGGTAGTGTCCTTAGCTATCTCCCTATTCTTGGTCATGTAATATCCCTTTTGGACTAGCTTGTTATTAATCACATACAGTGAAGGCAACCCTTTTTTCCTCAAGCACTCGATCTTGTTAAAAAATCTATTGATGGTTATGTCCAATTTATGACACTTCTCCTCTAGTTGTCTCACTAAATTCCTATTAGTGAGTACCCTTTTCACCTCTAATATGGTCTTTTTTCTGTCTTGCACATCCAGTTTTTCAAGCTCATAAATGGTTGTGGAGTTTAGAAATTTTATGATTTTTGAGGTTGTGGTTAGAATATTTCCCAACTCCTTATTTTCTTTTCAAACAACCACCTTGCATTTTCCAATCGACCCTTTTTGTTAAAAAATTATGTGGATGGAGTGCCAGATTTCATCCACCAACTCTATGATACTGCCCCAAATTATTAGCTTCATTTGGCCCAAAATGCTACTGCTGAAAACTCCTTCTCTTCCTTCTCCAAACTTTCAATCTGCTACTTAGCTATCTCATGGGAAGCTTTTGATCTTGCCTTTTGATCCCTCAGGAGGACTATTTGTCCCTCCAACTTCTTGATCTCTTGTGACTACAGGGTCATGCCATGGCCTTGGAAAACTGGTATGTCCCATTGGATGCCCCAGCAGTTGCTAGAATGGCTGATGGAATTGGGGCACAACTTCTAATGGGATGGGTGGCACCCACGCTGCTTCTTCTTTCTCCTTTAATAAATTCTCCATTTCAACCTCCATTTTCTTGATTCAGGAACATTTTTCCATGATTAACTTCATTAATTCAGCTTTATGTGACTCATCTCCCTCAATGTCTTTAGCCAAGGGGTCTTCTGTTGCTGACATCTTGAGTTGTTTCTGTAGGGCTGCTATGTCACCATTCTTCTTCTTCAACAACTCCTCCACATCTTGAACATTATTTGAGTCATACCCAAGCTTCACTATTAAATATTCTAAAAAATTGATTATTGATTCTTTGGCCATGGCAGAGATTTTCACCATCTTGAGCTGTGATTGGGTATTGGACAAAGATACGTGAAGTTTTGACAGGCTCATGGCAGTACTTGTCAAAGTGGATTCCACCATCTCTCCGGTCTGCTTATGTAGCTCCATTTTATCCATAGGGTGGATATCTTTGGCACTGAATTCGAATGATGCCTTCTGATAATATTCTTCTCCTTAAGGATGTGGAACTAGGGCTTCTAGGAATGCCAATTGCATCTTTCCCTTTTCAGTATCAAAGAGAGACAATAGCCTACTTTTTGAACTCGATGTTTGTTTCCAGAATTGGTTGTACGTGGTGGATTCAGCGCCTCATTATTCAAATTTATCTCTAAATATATCAAAGACAAATTTCTCTTGGCCTTCTATGGTAGGCCTAGAAGTAGATGCCTGCAGACCTTTTTTCTGAATAGACATTGTGGCTGAAGATGTGGGGGAGGCCATTGTTTCTCTACCTGCTGGAGATGAACTAAGGGAGTCTATGATGTGAATCACTGTCTGCTACTCTAATTCAACTCCTTGATGAATCTCCATGTGAATTTGAGCCATATTCCTATATTTCAGTTTGAACTCTTTGCTAGAGGTATCAATCATCGAAGGTGAATAATCCTCTCTTGGCCTCTTTCTCCCTATCTCTTTTTCTTGTTCTTTCCTTATGTCTTCTTTGTCTTCTGAACTCTTCCTTTCTTATGGGATTGGGGTTTGGATTCCTGAGGTGTAAATCACCTGCTCTTCATCTTCTCGCGGGGTGTTGGTTACACATTCAACTTGATTTTCATACTTCTCAATTGCAGGCCTGTGTGTGTGGACATAATGTGTGGACTTGTTTTCCACCCTCTTCATGGAAATGATCCCTGCAGGGTCATAAGACCAAGTGAAACTATGGTTTAAGGCCATTCTCTTTAGTATGTTATTTCCCTCCTCTCCTATTGCTCTGTTGTTACAAATGAAAGGCCTAATTTGTGCCTTGATTTTGAACTAAGAATTCTTATTTGCAGAGACAAAGTGAAGCTCATCTGCATGTATCATCTACCTTATATACTCTAGTGCAAAGACCCTCATGGACAGTAACTTTGGAAATTTGTAGGGGGCCAACTTACACCCATAGACTCAGATCTCTATGTAATTTTGGTAGAAGTACCTATCTATTGTCTTCACCTGATCTGTCATTTGCATGGTTTTCCTAATTTCTTCATTTATTCTTGGCTATGCTGAACTGCTGAGTCTATTGATGGTTAGATCCATAAAAAAATCCAAAAAATATTTTTATGTATAATTATTTTGATCTTTCAACAGCAGAGTAGTCTAGAAGATGATAGATTGAGTCTCAGCATCTTCATTGACCTTGATAATCTAAAATTGAAACTTGTGGGACTAGAAATAAAAAAACATATACACCAATATAGTAGTGTATCTGAATACCCCCTCTATATTAAACTTTAAGAACTTGTCATGTATAGTGTCAGCTAGGAATTGGGCATAGTTGAACATGACTATATGTTGGGTTCTATCAGGGAAAATAGAAGAAGGATATGGAGGGTTCTTAGTAGGCATTGGGGCATCAGTGGCCATGGAAAGTTGGAAAGTTTTGGTTCTACTGGCAAAGTCAAGATTTTGGTAAAATTCCTTAAGGGCTTCACAAGAGGAAGGAAATGTTTGTTCAAGAGTGGTATACTACATCATCTGATGGATGCATTAAGCATTGATGGTGAACAGGATTTATCCTGTTGGGGTGGCTATGGTTCTTTGATTCATGTCATAGCAGGATTGACATTTTTGAATGAAATATGGGCAGCTACGGGTCTTAGGGAATATGTAGTAAGGTAATTTAGTGTCTCATAGGCCAATTTAATCAACTTCATCGATAAATTTGTCTTCGATCCAGTAGTAGACATCGAATAAATCGAATTCTGACTCTGTCACGTGGATTTTTTAATTTTGGTCTGCTAGAGCCAAATGATCCAGGTCCACCTGTGGGTAGACCATAAGATTAAATGGATTTTTATCTAGCTTTGGAGGCATGATTGTCTTCTGTGATTAAGTTTAATTGGTGTTGTATGGATTAATCCATCTTGCGGACAAGACCGATCTCCCTAGTACTAAAAGTATCTAGCAACAAATAGCAAAATAGACTAATCTTTCTCTAAGCATATATGATCTATGAAAAGCTCTATATAGGTGTAAAATACATACCATTTGTCCAGTGCTTGTTTGAAGTTGCTGTTATCCCTCACGCGCTTGAAGGAGTTTTCCTCGTAAACCTGTAGTCACAAACAAGAAAAATATTACATAGCACCTGTATAGAAATCATCATAAACCATGCTTATCATAGTGATCAAGGAATCTATGAAATAAACCATTGATTGAAAGTTTATTGAGAAAAATGAGTATATTTGTATTAATTTCAAAAGAAGAAAATCCTTAAAACCTGAGCCTTGATGTTGCACAGGACTTTCCGAGGTCCAAAGCAGGAGTCTCCTTTACTTTGATAAGCTCTGCACTCCTTCAACCAAGACAAATAGAGGTATGCAATCTCCTAACAAAAGTCTTAGTTAACTGAGTCTAAATCTCAACAGCACTTAACTTCAAATATTCTAAAAGCTTGAACTCCCCTTGAGGCTACCCAATGCCTCTTTTTATAGTGGAAAAGAGGAGGTTTTCTGTTCCAAGTAGGAAGGGATATAATCCTCCTTCAAAGGGATAAGCTCCTCACATCAAGGGGTTAGCTCCATAAGGTAAGGAATTCATGCACCTCACAAGAGCGGTTCTGCCATCGCAATATCCATTCTAGAAGCTTCCGGAATTTACTTTAATTGAGATTTTTGGGATTTAATTGTGCCTTTTTAATCTTACAGGGGTCCACACCTATAACAAAGATAAAGTGCATTCAGGAATGCAGGAAAGCTGAACATTGGGTGCGGGACCGCAGGCAAGATAGCCAGAAAGTGTGACACCAAATTTTAGGAGACCTTTTAGGAATTTTTTCTGATTTTCAAGGCTTGACATGAGGAACTGATATGTTAGACTTGCAAAAGGGAGAATTATGAGTAATAATGAGCTCATACACATGGCAGAATGTCAGGATGACAATTTTCAGTGTAACAGATTTCCCCCTAAAGTGCAAAGTCTGGAATAGATGATGCTGAAGTCTGTCATATATGAAGAGTGCAGTACTTTATCATTTCAAGGATCATCCTATGGTCACCCCAGTTAGCACCTGTAAAAACATTCAATGCAAAATATATATGTATACATATCATCACTGAGGTAGGCATTCGCATACTCAGATTAAAATAACTAAAAACTGATTCAACTATTCTGATACAGGAATGATCTTAAGTACATGACAGTATAGACATGTGTGAACACAGTATGGACGCGGCCATCCGTTTATAAATAGTCCACTGTATAAATGATAACAAAATTCCTCGTAGCCTGGATGGTAGAAACTAGATCCAGGGTCTTGATTTCTGTATCTCAAACTAGTATGATTCTATCCATGCGAATGAATATGTCGAAGTCGAACATGGTAGAAACCACTTGATTACCAGTCAATGATGTAAATTGTTAACAAGTGTGAGAGTAGCCACCAGTAATGTCAATGGCTCTCAAAGTACCCAGTACAATCCATGAAATGTGAATGAATGAGCTGAAGTCGAACATATCACGGAATCATTCGATCGAAGGTCGATGATGTAACTCATCGTCGAAAGAAAAAAACCTGCCATTAAGGCATGCAGATTTCAAGGTACTGACGATTCTAGATCAACTTCCCAGATAATGAGTTGTCGTCGATAGAAAGCAATCCGTCGTAGGCAAGCCCACAACACGAAATCATAGTTCAAGTTTTGAAAATATATTAGCAAGGATTGACTCAGGGATGGTCAAAATGGATGACAGATATTTTACAGATGAATGATTTATTTGAACTTTCCTCTTGAACACATAACGACACTGCAGATGGCTTGGCGACAATTGACCCAAAGCTAATACCCAGAAACCGGATGAAAAATTTCAATGAGGTTTGATTAACTATTAGGCAAAGTATTTCCCAACCCAGGTGAATGAAAGTGTCGTGTTCAAGAGTGGTTGACTGAATTTTCGAAGAATCAAAATGTAACAAACACGCCCATTTTCCTCTCTTTTCCCCCACCATTTTTGGCAAGTACCTCTTTATTTTTGACAAGCTTTAGGAGGATAACATTTTCTTGTTTATAACCTCATCCTTCAGATGAGTCCAACTTATTTTAAGATTCGAACCCTAAGAAGGAGTGGTCCGTTCCTGTTTGAAATTGAACAGGTCCTTTACTGTTAAATTTTAACGAGTCCAGTATAGGAGAAACTCGTTGTTTTTCAATTTTAGGGAGTCAGAAGAAAAAACTTAAGAAAACTCTATGGGTGTACTTTTTCGTAAATTTAGTCTCTCAGGCCCAAAAAAGGATAAAATAATGCGGGAGAGAAATCTATTGACCGTAATTAGTCAACGTATACCTTTTTCGTAAATAGTCCATTTCAGTCCGTAAAAGGGGTAAACTTATACTGAAGGGACGATTATTCATTTACTTTAACGAGTTTGAACAATCAAGTACTCGGTGATCTTTTCATGTTTAGAGAGTTTGAAAAGGGCTTAAAAGAAGACTCCAATGTTTCGCTTTTTCGTGAATTTTTGAAAGAGTCTGAAAAAGTGATAAAAGTATGCTCTTTGTTGAAAAATGATCAACTCTCCTGAAAAATCCAATTTCTGCACAAAAACTTGAAACATTACACATACCTGTTTAATATGAGTAAAAATACTTCAAAAATACCTTTTTTAAAGTGAAAAATAAATAAATTAAAAATTCATCTATACGAAAAAACTTATAAAAAGGACTTTTTCAACTTCATTTTTACTGTTCAAGTTCAGAGTGAAAAGTAGAAGCTTTTGGGTAAAAAAGTTCCTGGGAAGATTCTGAAAAATCCTTCTGTTGAAATCGAGAACCATCAGTCCCAGGTAATCCATGACCTCTTAATCTTGCATTTCATTTGTTTACAATTCGTTTTTAGGCTTTAAATTTTATTTTTGAGGGAAAAATATGGTTCGAAAATCGCCCGCGAGGGTCCGCAGGTGACACACATGGTACCTGCGGACCCCGAATTTTTTCTACAAGGAAAAAAGTCGTGGGCTCGCACTTTCCTTACAGAGTGCATGCATTCCTACGCATTGTTTACAAAGGTAAAGTGCGGTCCCTGCGCGTTTAAATTTAAAACTCAAATTTCTCTTTTGTCGCCCAAAATTTTTCAAATTAGATTGTTCTAATCTATCTTTTTATGTATTGTAGGATTAACAAGATGTTGATTTGGAGAGAGCGTGAACACGAGGACGTGGATGATGCTGCAATGCTCCATATGCCCACAATGCAAGCATTAAGAGCGTGTTGTTTATATAAATTCTGGGCCATCCAAGGAATGAGAGCACAGGTAGAGCTCCTGACATGGCTGGTAAACAGGTGGAACGTGTAGGACTAGTGTTTCATTATTGGCGGCCATCGGCTCGAAATCAAGCTAGAGGACATTTATTTTTTGACTGGTTTGTCCAAGAGGGGCGAACAACTCTCCTTGTTTGGGACTAGGCCAGGTGGCCAGACTGTCGCTAGTCTTCGGAAAGAATTATGTAATGATGAAGCAGACCCCAGGGACAAACGGATTGATATAAAAACTATCATCCGTCCCGAGCTGAAATTTATTGCATTTACTGTTACCAGGATGTGTGGGAGCGTAGCATTGTATGTAGCTACTGGTTCTCAGATGTGCATTGCTGTGGACTATTTTCGGGGCACCATTTTCAACTGGTGTGACACTGTGTTGGCTAATATAAAAGGCCAACTAACTATAGCAAAAAATGGGAAACTGAATAACTTTGGATATGGATCCATCGTCATCTCATTTTCTCTAGAGAGGATTCCTATGCTAGCTCCACAGAGTATCCCTGTTTATGCCAGTTGACTTAGAGAACCTAAGATGGTTCGTTGGTCCGCACTGATGGCCCGTTACGGTATTGAGGGCGCTGAGATTGTTCGATTTTATTATTCATATTTTTGTTGGATGGATTGCCAAATTTTTGTCATAGAGGACTTTCCATATGCTGGGATAGATTTCCGCGGCAACCGAGAGATGACTCTCCCAGCAGGGGAACATTCGGATGACTTAGGTAAAAAATATTTCTTCAATAGTTTCTAAGTTCTAAATTTTTTATTATTTTTAAATTGTCTTGAAAATTAATAACCAAAAGTTTTTTGAATACAGATGTGGGCCCACGGAAACCAACCCATCTCCAACCTTATGAAAGAAGACAACCAGTTGCAGCCGCACCAGCTCCAGCAGGCCAATTAGCAGAAATCTTGACTGATTTAGAGCATCATCTAGAGCGTTTGACTCTAGATATTCTGGAGACAGACATAGATGACATTCCACTCAAATTGCAGAGATACGTGATTGGTGTTCCAGGACCTTTTAGGAGGTTCCTGTGCAGGGTGGCTCGAGCAGTGGTTTCTTATCGTGATCACCATCAGTGATGGGATGATTGTTTTGTAGACTCATATTTTTGACTTTTTATGTTACCATTTCGCCGATCATAAGGTGTTTCCAACCTATGATCGAAGACGATGTATATTTTCTGAAAACACTTCTATCCTATGATATATCACTATTTACCAGCTATCTGTATACATGTCATGAATGTTAATTATTTTACTGTTTTTATCACTGCAAATGTCGATTTATCATACTAGAAGCAATGGCGTCTGCTAATGTATTTAAATGTTTTGGAATATGCTGATATTCAATGTAGTCAAATTCAAGTTCCAAGAGACGAACTCTTAAAAATAATCGTAACAACACTGGATTTCTAATGGCATAAACCTTGTTAAGTTGTAATACAACAAGTTCAGAATCCAACCTCACAATCAAACTCCGAATCCCAAATGATATGGACTCAAATAATAACTCAATCACTACACTATACTCAGCAATGTTATTCGTTGCTTGACCAAGGCTTACCCCATGCATGGAAACTAACTCGTCAGAGGGTGAATAGATAACCCAAGCTGCGGAAGAAATGTTCCGTGTACTACGACAAGCACCATCAGCAAAACCAATGTAGGTTTGAAGAGACGTTGACATCTGCAATATCAAGAGTAAAACTCAGATAAGTAGGAATAGTGATAAAAACACACTTCTAAACTCGGCACACCTTTCTAATCTAAGACACACCAGCAGTAAAGAAATCTAACCTAAAAAATAAAATATCTCCATACCAAGTTTAAGCATAATATCGCTTCAAATATAACCCATTTTTGGGCTTATCTAAAGGGATACCATCAAAATCTATCAGCTCATAGGCCCCTTTTGCCAGCTTTTGCTTAAAAATGAAAGGACCATGCCACATGGGCACGAATTTCCCAGCTCCTAGCTTATCATTGGCTTGATCATAAACTAAGACTAGGTCTCCTTCTGAAAAATTTCGAGGGGTAACACTTATATCATACTGAGCTTTTACTCTTTTTACATGAGCCTTGTTTGCTATTGCAGCGTTTCTCCGATTTTCATCCAATTGAGCCAAATACAAAAAACGTTTCTCCTCTTCAGATGTAGCTGGGAGTAACTCTATGGCTAATTTCAAAGATGGAATTTCGCATTCAATCGGCAACATAGCTTCCAAACCGTAAACGAATTGAAAGGGAGTGAAACCAGTTGATGTTTTGACTGAGGTTCAATATGCCCAAAGTGTTGAAAATAACATGGAATGCCAATTCGTCTTATGAATACCAATAATTCGTCTGATCATGGTGACTAAAAATGTATTTATGGCTTCGACCAAACCATTGGCTTGCGGATAATATGGAGTGGAACTATCGTGGTGTAGGCCAAGCTGTTCTGTCAGTTCAGTCATCATGACATTCCGAAAATGGCTTGAGGAACACCGAACCTAGCAATTATGTGATTAAATACGAAAGTTGCAGCAGTCTTGCTATCAGCCGAAAATGTAGGCATCTCCTCGGCCCACTTGGTAAAATAATCTACTGCTAAGATAATATATGCATGCCCCCCAGCTGAGTGAGGGTTACATGTAATAAAATTGATACCCCATTTTGCGAAAGGACCAACAACAATTATGGGATGAAGAGGAGCAGGTGGCACGTGCATCTTACGATCAAAAAGTTGACAATTGTGGCATTTCCGTACTGCATAAATACAATCTTTGAATAACAATGGTCAGAAATAACTAGCGCGCAATATCTTTTGGGTTGTGGCATACCCAGACATATGACCACCACATGCTCCAGAATTGCGTCATTTAAAACATTTCCAGCTTCTTCATGAATAAGACAGCGTCGGAAAACAGAATCTGCTCCACGATGATAAAGTGTATCACCAATAATATTATAGTGTTGCGATTGGAAACGTATTTTCCGTCGCTGAGATCGCGAGATTTCAAGCCGAAAATATTGGGTTTGAAGATAAACAATAATATCTCCATACCATGGATCAAGAGTACTGATAAGAAACAGAGATTTGTCCGCAATGGGCTGCTCTGCCACAGTTTCAGTATCAGTAGAGGGGAAATCACACATTAGTTCCACAAATAACAAAGATTTCTTTGCCTTGGATTTCTCAAACTCTAAGTCAAATTCCTGGAGGATGACTATCCATTTGGAATACTTGCCCCCTAGAAATTGTTTGGTCAAAATGTACATCATAGGGTTGCAATAAAAAATTACCGTAGTTTTGCGTAACAATATGTAATGTCTAAATCGTTGGACAGCTTGAACAGCTGCCAAAGCCAATTTCTCCACATGCGTATACTTAATCTCAGTCAGATGCAGATTTCGACTAAGATAGTAAATCACATGTTCAATATGAGATTCATCTTTCTGAACTAACACCATCCCAATGGTGGAATGAGAAGCGGTGAGATATAAAATGTAATCCTGGTTGTAGTTGGGAGGATGCAATAACGGTGCATGGGTCAACGTGTGTTTGAGTGCATCAAAATATCGATCAACGATCTCATCCCAAAAGAAAGGAATGTTCTGTTTCAACAACCGGGTAAAACCTTTTGTAAGCTCGACATAGTTAGGAATAAATCGACGTAAAAATTTTTCTTTCCCCTGCAAACTTTGGAGTTGGCGTAAATTCAAAGGAGGAGGTAATTTGACAATACCTTCGACCTTTGACGGATCGACGTGAATACCTGCTTTCGAGACAACAAATCCCAGTAAACAACCCGAATCGACACAAAAAACACATTTGTGTGGATTCAGCCGAATTCGATAATGCTGACATCTCATAAAGATAGCACGTAAATGTGTAAGATGGTCAACCCTACGTGAGAAATGAGCAGGTAAATCATCGAGATATGGTTGCACAATGTGCTTAATGTCATGAAACGCATAAGACATTTCCCTTTGAAAAGTTGCTCCAGCGTTCTTCAATCCAAAGGGTAGTTTGCAGTAAGTAAATGTCCCCCACGGACAAATAAAAGTTGTTTTTCGCTGATCAGCAGGGAGTATGTTTATTTAATTATACCCTGAGAAGTCATCCATAAAGGAAAACATTTCACTGTCAGCACAATCATCGATTATTTGATTGATATAGGGAGTTGGATAATTTTCTTTAGGACAAGCTCGATTAATATCCCTATAATCGATACATACTCGTATCGTTCCTTGTTTTTTAGTCACAGGAACAATATTAGATACCCAATCTGTTAAAGGAATTGGATAAATGAAACCTGCATGAAGTAATTTTTCAACCTCTGCTTTGATAGCAGCAGCTTTTTTAGGATGCATTTGACGTAGACGTTGACGGATGGGTTTGGCATCCGGGTAAGTCTTGATTTCATGTACGACAATTGAAGGATCAATTCCTGGCATCTCTTCATAGGACCATGCAAACACATCACATAATTCTTGAAATAGGGCTTTATAAGTTTGAATTTCATCTTCAGTACAGCAAGCACCTATATGAATGTTTTCAATTATTCCAGGTTTTACTGAAATGTCAATTGGAATCGTTCGAGAAATATTTTCCAAATTTAACTCAGAATCAGGATTTTTCAATGGATTCTGCAGTTCCTTGACGTATTCAGCAGTAAATATTGAAGCGAAATCATCTTCAAAATGATCTAGTTCAGATAAAAACAAAGATCGGTGATGTAGATCTTCCCATGGTAAATCGTCAACAGACAAGAACTCACGAATATGCTCATCAGTATGAACAAGTTCAGGAAATGTCATTGTAGTTGAACTAGATATAGAAAGTGATTCCTCGTGGATCCCACTCACTGGATCAATTTCGGTTGAAGAGGGGTCAGAAAATTAATGTACAGCCTGATATGCAAGTTCAAATGGACTCAAAGGCATCATGCCATCAATTGAATCTAACTCGGATTCGGAAGGTACGATCCAAGGATCATTAAACATAACAGAGTCTGACGAAATCATATGAATAGTTGCAACAAAAGGCGATACGTTAGGAGGAGGAATGGCAAAAGTTCCTAGCAAACCAGAATCTTTAATCAAACCTACTCCAACATCCTTTTACGGGATAGCCGCTTTACCAACATGATGGATTGTTTCTGTAGAGGCTGGGTCAGAAGAAAAATAAGTTAACTGATCTATTGTGACGACCCTTCCTTGATATGGAAATTTTATGAGTCGAAAGACCAAAGAAACAACAGCAGTCATAACATAAGACCAACTACAACCTAGAAGAAGGTTGTAATCAAGAGGGGCATCAACCATTTCCACATCTAGATTTACAATTTTACCTTCGACCCCTATGGGTAAATCCTGCAAAATACCAAAAGGGTGGAAACCTCGACCATCAAAAGCCTTAAGAATCGTCGGAGATTGGTTCAGTGTAGGAGAACCAAGTGATTTCCAACATTGAATCGGCATAATACACGTTGAAGCTCCCTCATCAATCAGATTCCGATAGATCGGTCTGTTTTTTACTGTCACCAGAATCTGGAAAGCCATTTGGTGAGGTAGGCGAGGTGTACTATTTTCTAGATCGAAGATTATAAGATTAGAATCCCGAATATCAACAGCTCCTATGGCAGACAAAAGAAATTTACGTTGTGCTGGGCATGATTGCAGCACTTCCAAAGCCGACATCGCTGAAGGATAAATAGCTAAGTCCTCAACAATGTTGTAATTTTGAGCAGCTCTCGCATGTGAATTGAAAGTTGATTTACGAAGAAAATTTTTAGCAGGCGGTTTGATTATTAAGTCTGGATTTGGTTTCTCAATTTGTAGTGGACCGAAAATAGGAGGGGGTGTAATTGATGTATTTTCATTAGAATATTCTGCTTCTTTACCATCAACAGGATTCTTAGTACCATAATCTTGTGATTGCGTCGCAATCCTTACATGAGATATCATCAAAATGGGCTCTTCTGAAGCAGTCGAGGTAGAACCACCCATCTTACTATCTTGAGTCGGAAAGGGATCCTTCAAGACAGTAGGTTGTGAACCTTTGACGAATTTCGCAACCTCAGCCCGATGTGGACATTCCTTATTAAAATGATCTTCGTCACAAATGTAACAAGGATAACGTGGTTTACATTTTTCGTCATTGGATTCATTTTTATCAGTTTTTTCTTTCGAATTCTTTTTGTTTTTATTCTTCCCTTTCTTTTTACTACCAGATTTAGATTTAGCTGTAGATGTCTCCACAACATGAATATCGGCAGAAACTTCGAGGGAATATTCTCCTTTCGGGGAATCAGGTAAAGTTATAATTGGAGAAGAATTCTTTGAAGATTTCTTCTTACTTTTAGTATTGACCGTACCAATCATACTGTTAGCGGCATGAGACCCTGAAGGAGCAGCAGCTATTTGACCTTGTTTTGGAAGGTCTAGGATTTTTTCATGTAAAGTACCTGACTGCGTGTAAATGAGGTCAAGG
This sequence comes from Pinus albicaulis, assembly GCA_034641835.2. Lineage (NCBI taxonomy): Eukaryota > Viridiplantae > Streptophyta > Pinopsida > Pinales > Pinaceae > Pinus > Pinus albicaulis. The sequence goes on along the minus strand of CM076584.1, from coordinate 405,647,812 downwards.
TACTGAGCTTGAGCAATTACTTTCTCTTCAGTAACAACACCAGCCTTAGCTACATCTTCAGTAATATTGGGTAACAATGATTTAACAAACCATTCTGCCAAAATTTGATCCAGAATATAAACTTTCACCAAACGTCTCCTATGTCACCATTCATGAATATGATCAGAAATATACGTAGACGTGGATTGTTTCAGCGAAGTTAATAATTTCGTACCATTTTCGTATCTGACCGGCAACTAAAAATGAGTCAAGAAGGCAGTTTCTAACTGACTGAAGTTATGAAACGAGCCTCGTGGTAACTCAATGTACCATTTGGCTGCAAGACCAATAAGAGTTCTTTGGAAAATATGTAAGCGAATCGAATCATCAATGATTGAATTAGATGCACACCAAAGGTGATAAGTCATGACGTGATTTGATGGATCCTCTCCTGAATTACCTTCAAATTTCGGTATATCACTGGGCAACTTATGCGGCATTGGGGGCGAATACGGATAATAAAAAAATGGATCATTCGTAAGGCGCGTCAAATCAGGTAAATCCAAAGTGGCAATAAATGGTAACTGACGATTAGGGTCACAAAAACCTTGAGTAGCCAAAGTAGTTCTAGGAGGTGGATACCCAGGATAACTGGAAATTGGATTTGCGTTAGGAATTGTATAACCTCCTGGAAAACCAGGATTAACCGGACCGAACTAGGGTTGTTGAGGCTGTTGATAAGTATAGCCAGGGTATGGTTGATACTGATAGTTTGGATTTTTTGTATAGGGACAGAATTGTGGTTGTCCCTGGTACGATTGATACGTGAATTGCGGTTGACTTGTGACAACTATACTCGTACCGGCTTGTCCCATAGGCATCTGAACCGAAGTCTGAACTGAAGATCCTGACTGGGGTACAGAGACTTGAGGGATTTGCACGGATGTAGGGATAGACGAACTCGGGGTTACAAATGCTCCAGAAGCAAGTGTTACAGGTTGAACAGGCGTAGCAGCAGTTGCAGCAGTTTGAGGCGGAGTCTTAGGTGAACTAGGACCAGCTTGCTGAATAGTACTAGGTGCAGAAGGTTGAATAGTAGGCTGGACAGGTTGCTGAGTTGGACCAGAAATTAAAGGTTGTCCAGGCTGATAAGGAAATTGCACATTAGGCTGCATAGGATGTTGATATTAGGACAGATCCCACACCATATTCATTCCGGGGTATTGTCCCGCAAAAGGTTTAACGGAAGGACCATAACCTGGTTGAACGTAGGGTTGATAAGTAAGTGGTACATTTCCGGATCCTTGAATAGATGGCTGACCAGAAGGCTGTTGGAAACCTTGAATTGGGTACTGACCTTGAGGTTGATAACCCTGAGGCGCGTACTGAAGCTGGGGTTGATAAGGAACCTGAGGAACATATTGAGTTTGAGGTTGAACTTGGGGCATATACTGTCTTGAAGTTTGATACCCTTGAGGTGTGTATTGTCCTTGGGGTTGTCCCCAAAAATAATATGATTCACAGTTTGTCCTGGGAAAAAGCTACCTTGAGGTTTCCCTCCAGGTGGTAATTGACTTCCTGAAGGTTTCCCCCTAGGCGGTAACTGACTACCTGAAGGTTTCCCCCCAGGCGGTAGTGAACTACCTTGAGGTTGGCCCCTAGGCGGTAACGAATTTCCCTGTATTGGCCCTCCAGGTGGTAACTGACTGCCTTGAGGTTGAGGATTCAGAATATTACCAGACATCATATAGATTTGTGCTGCGTTCAACATTTCAGTTTTAACACCATTAAAACCAGATGACAACACTTGTTCCATTGGTTGAGGAGTTGCTCCCAAGAAAGTACCAGACAGAGCCTGATATCCCGAAGGAACAAAAGGACCACCATGTAAAAATGATTCCGGTGTCTGGCAAAAAATGTTTGACTCTCTGGCGATAATGGATGGCAGATAGTAACCTCTGGGTGTAGGATGAAATGGAACTCAAGGTGGAGAAAAAGCAAGACCCAGATTCTCTAAAAAGTTTGTTAAGGATAGATACCAAGCACTAGTTCGAATAGGGCTGTAGAAGATAGATTCACGCTCCCTAAGATTTAAGGATTGAGGGGAGTCAGGAAGAGATACATCTTCGTCTGGATTAGTAAGTTCTGCAATGGAAATAAGACCAGCTGGAAGATCGTCAGTGACAATATTTCTTACCCTAGGTGAACCAAGATCGCTAGAAGTTGGTGAAATAAATCCTGAGGATGTTTCCAAAAAAGAAGGTTTAGTTTCAGGTTCAGATAATTCAGGTTCGTCAGCCAGTTCACTGGAAGCAGGAATACTACCAGTAACGTCAGAAACTGAAATTGATTCTTGAATGTATTCTATTTTAGGTATTTTATGATCAGGATGAACAACTATGGATGAACTTCCAATTGCTGTTGATCTAATCCTACCACTACTAGATGATACCAGAGCACGAAGCCCTTCAAGCTGACTTGCTGAATATTCAGGGGGTTTCCCTTGTAGTCTCCCGGATTGTCTCGAAAATTCCGCCACGATTAAATATTAACTAATCACACGCGAGCAAAGAAAATTTCAATGAAAACACCTAAAGTCTCTAAAGAAACAAGCAACTGAATCACACGCTTAAAAATCTAAGAGTTCAAACCACACACAAACAATAACTTTCCGTACTAAAAACACTAGTTGGTGATGAAATCCAACTTAGTATAAATTTAACACAGAAAGGGCGGTTGGAACAGTTACCCTAACAACCTGCTTAATGAAATAGACTGGCACAAGTTTCCTCACAAAACCATCTCGTGTGAAGAGAACCCCCCAGATAGTCCAAGTGAGTCTAGTCGACGTCTGCTCCAGGTACAGTGAGATCTTTCCTTCACCGTCACCTTAGGAAATAATCTTAAGATAATGGACACTAATGTTACCAACAGTAACAAATATAACTGGGGGAACAGTCTACGATCCGATTTCACACGCAAGGGCAGAGTAGCAAGCTCAATCCCGATGAAGGCTCCTCGACATGGTTAATCCGAGGTTTACTGACAAGTGACCCCAGGCTCCTCGACAATGGTTAATCCGAGGTTTACCATTTGTAATACGCGCAAAATCTTCTATCTTCCCCAATGAAATAGAATTGATTATCTCAAAGGTTCGGACATGATCTCGTGATTGGCTTCTTTAAGAGAAGCTTCCCAGATTATACAAATTACAATTGGATTTATCTCCTACCGCAAGATTTGTCTACTTGTTTGTTTTTACTACCTTGGAGAGTTAACTACTCCCTGCTCCAAGATACTAGCCTAAGCTATGTTGGTGATAAGAGCCCTAGAAAATAAAAAGATTACTAGATGAATTTTAATTAAGCGTTACTTTTAAGAGCTATTTCTTAAGTCAATGGGTGCGGAAATGAAACTCTGATGGTGTGAAGACTCAATTTCCAAAAGACACCAAAAATGCACCTAAAAATGATAATCAAACTGTTTTCTTTCAATGAAATTCGAATTAAGGAAAAGTTAGAGAATGCAATTCTTTTAATAAACAATTCCTTCTTTAAACATAAAAAACAATTGAAAGAAACTATTTTTGTCTTTTCCAACAAATTATCAAAGCTCACAATAAAAATCCTTTCACTTTCCAAAAACTTGAAGCTACAAAACAATTGTTTTTCAAAATAAATCTACAAATTTTAAAAGCACTCAAAACTACAAAACTAATTTCGAGATCTACAAAGTTTAATAGCACTCAAAACTACAAACTTTAATAATCTAAATGAATAAAATATTTAAGATTTTTTTTGAAGAATTTTTTAACTTAGTTGTTCAGCAAACTAAGGATCTATTCGTCCAAAATAACAAACAGATCGAAAACACTCAATTATGTTTTTATTAAAAATGAAATTCAAAAACCAATAACAAAGTTTCTTTTCGAAGATTTGCAAACAAACAGGTAACTTTATTTCTCAATAAAGGATGATTTCACAATAAGGTCAGATCCAGCAAAAAGACCAAAAATACCAAGGTAATCTAAGGTACTTCTAAGTGTCAAATGCTTCAAATCGCTACAAAGACCAAGTGAAATGCAATCCAGAACGCAAAACTTCTAGAAAATCATCAAAACACCAATACTGCTAAGATTTATTAACAGAAATCTTTTAACAGAAAGAATCATCAATCTGGGCAGAAAACAAAAACTGAAAATCATAATCAAGATAAACTAAAGAAAGAAATATGAAGTTTTTCAAAACTTTAACAGGGTCCACAGGCTCCAATATGTCATAGGTGCGGTCCTGCCTTGTTTACATAGGAAAAGTGTGAAACTGCCCGCACTGTGAAAATAAGGCAAAGTACGGTCCCAGGAAAAACTAGAGAAAAACCCAAAGGATTTAAAAATTTTCAAAACAGAGAAAACCTAAGCTACCCAGGCAGATGTCAATCAATCAAAAACCAAGAAAAATGTTTCCTCAAATAAAAATAAAAGAGAACCAAAAACAACAAGTTCTTTCCCCAGTGGAGTCACCAATTTTTTGTATGGATTAATCCGTCTTGCGGACAAGACCGATCTCCCTAGTACTAAAAGTATCTAGCAACAAACAGCCAAATAGACTAATCTTTCTCTAAGCATATATGATCTATGAAAATCTCTATATAGGTGTAAAAGACTTACCGTTTGTCTAGTGCTTGTTTGAAGTTGTTGTTATCCCTCGCGCGCTTGAAGGAGTTTTCCTTGTAAACCTGCAGTGACAACCAAGCAAAATATTACATAGCACCTGTATAGAAATCATCATAAACCATGCTTATCATAGTGATCAAGGAATCTATGAAATAAACCATTGATTGAAAGCTTATTGAGAAAAATGAGTATATTTGTATTAATTTCAAAAGAAGAAAATCCTTACAACCTGAGCCTTAATGTTGCACAGGACTTTCCGGGGTCCGGAGCAGGAGTCTCCTTTACTTTGATAAGATTTGCACTCCTCCAACCAAGACAAATAGAGGTATGCAATCTCTCCTCACAAAATTCTTAGTTAACTGAGTCTAAATCTCACCAGCACTTAACTTCAAATATTCTAAAAGCTTAAACTCCCTTTGAGGCTACCCAATGCCTCTTTTTATAGTGGAAAAGAGGATGTTTTCTGTTCCAAGCATGAAGGGATAGAATCGTCCTTCAAAGGGATAAGCTCATCACATCTAGGGGTTAGCTCCATAAGGTAAGGGATTCATGCACCTCATAAGAGCGGTTCTGCCACCACAAAATCCATTCTATAAGCTTCCAAAATTTACTTTAATTGAGATTTTTGGGATTTTACTTGCGCCTTTTTAATCTTACAGGGGTCCACACCTATAACAAAGATAAAGTAAGTGCCTGTAATACAGTGAAAAGTCAACATTGTGTGACCGGCAGCAGATAGCTGTAGTGCGACACCAAAGTTTAGGACTCTTTTTAGGAATTTTTTCTAATTTTCAAGGCTTGACATGAGGAACTGATATGTTAGACTTGAAAAAGGGAGAAGTATGAGTAATAATGAGCTCATACACATGGCAGAATGTCAGGATGACAATTTTCAGTGTAACAGCTAGTCTCCTTCACTGTATAAGAAAGAATGGGATTGAAAGAGGAGAGAATAAGAGAGGGGAGACAATTGTAGATTAAGAATGGGGAAGGGAAAAAATAGAAGGAAAGTGTGAGAATTGTGCTTCAATATGCAGAGAATTGTGAGCTATTGTTGATTATTTAAGAGAATGTCTCCACTAGCCTTTGCTGCAAATTCTCTGTGTAATTTGAAATTTGCAATTTTGGAGAGAACAAGTAAGGTAAACCTTGCTTTCGGTCTACAATTTTGGTTATAACTGGTGATTTGGAAAACATTAGGTTGGCACGGGCCTGTTGGAAAATAACCCAACCAATTGAATGCGCAATGGTAATTTGGCAAGAGTGAACATTGTGATTGGATGTAAGGGACAGGTAGGCAGGGACATGGCGCAAAGGCAGAGGGAAACGACTAGTCCAACGGTTAGTGGGCGTAGTGGCTTGGGTTGTGGCAAAAGAAGTTTTTGGAGGGGGGTGATAGTGGTAAACGGTATTGGTGGGGCAGGGGGGAGTGCAAAAAACAGTGGGAGTGACACGTTGCAGGTTTGGCAGTATCAGGTACCACCCATTTCGGAACCCCCCCCCCCCCCGATTGTTAAAGTTCGGAGGGTGAGAGGGGGACGAAATTCTATAATTATCATCAGATGATGGAGTGATGTGTGGGGATGCCAGAGAGATGGGAGTTAATTAACATGGATGGGACGTGCAATGTGACGGTGGGGTCAAAGGATAAATGAATATCGAAGGTAATGTAAAAATTTAGCATAAAGAAAATATGGGTGGGGTGGAGATAAGGGAAAAATAATATTGTCGGAACTTAGGATAAGAAATATAACATAAAGTCCCTAATATTTATAGAATCACCCTTTTCCGAACCTTAGAGTATAAATACCCTTTTATTTTTATTTTTCTTCTTCCACCATAGGAAAACAAAATGCAATTTTTAAGTTGTGCCTCATGGAATAATTTTCATGTTTTCTTCCATTTCTCCCCTTCAACATATCCACCTACCCAAACTACAACTCTAGCATTTTTTCTTCCTTTGTAGGGTGCATTTGGACTTGCAGACCATGAAACATTTTTTCTTTTCAAATTATAACCTAACCCCTATCCCTTATTTCTCCTATTGGTTCAGATTGATCTGTTGAACCAATTTTATTTCTACCTAACTACTGATTGGCCAAGATTAGGCTGTTTGGCCAATATTCCTTTTCTAACCTATCAAAAAAGATTCAAAATTTTACAAACATGCTTAAATTGTATGATTGCACAAACTTTTCTAAAGAGTACTCCCATTTTGATTTGCAACACTTTTAGAACTATTGATTTTTTTGTGGGGTTTTCTTTTCCTTTTTTACGCCCTCTTTTCTTTCTTTTTTTTTATTTCTTTTTTTATTCTTTGGCAATGCTTTGAGTATTGAAATTTATGTACAATATGAAAATCTGCAAGTAAGAAATATTCAGTCACCTTGTGATACTGTAAATTATAGGACTCTAGCATCTACAACGACATGTCACTACAAAGAAATAGTGGAATCTTGTGTAACCATTCCTATGGGGTTTATTAGACACCGTTCTTGTCTATTTAACGATGGCTCCTCTCATTTCTATTAAAAATTTTGGGTGGAAAATTAAGTGAGGGAGTCTAAACTGCAACATTAATGCATTCAGTGAATGTCAAAGGTGTATCCCTCTCAAAGGATATTGAATTCCATGGTTGGAACAATTCAGTATCACTAGCAGATCATGGGGAAGAAGTCAGGATAGTTAGTGTTCCGTTGGACACTGTACGTGAAGGCTCAACTTCTTGGCAGTGATGTCGTTGTTCAATGAATGCTCAACTTTGTTTAGCTCTTATGCTCCATGGTTTTTAGAGCCTTTATGTAATATTTATTGTAGATTTATTTTTGTTTCCCCACAGACCTCAATTACAACCCCGAATTGTGTGAATCTAGCTCTAGAGGTAGCGTTAACTAACTTGGGCCGTTGGTGGTGAATGTGGAGATGTGATATTAAATGAGGATGGTGGTTGTTAGGTGTCCCGTGATTTGATAGATTGGTAGAAAAAATTCACAGGGTAACATCAGACCAGTCTTTGGAGTTCTAGGACCTAGCCTTCCTAGACTCAGAGAGGGCTCTCTCTATTGTATGCAAAGTATGTGAGCTTGTTTTCTTTTTAGGGTTTGATTTTAGGCTAGTTGTTAAGTGTAGGGTTTATTTATTGTTTTTTTTGGGTAGGATGATGAAGTAGAATAGATGGAATGAGGAAATATTCAAGTCATTGGGCTATGGATTCTATACAAGTCATGGAAAGTTCAACAATATATCGGGGAGCATCACAGGGAAAATCTAGCATGGTCAATGGATTTTCAAGGTTAATGGGAAATGAGATGGACATCAAGTTTGGGAACAAAATTAGGACAAAGGGAAATCAATAATACTTTATCATGTACCTTTTTAACAATAAGAGAATTAAATACCATAAGCATAGAGAAGAAACCAATAGACAGGGAAAACCAGTAACTCTTTGATTCAACTCAAGCAAATAAGCAGTCAAGACAAACATTCCAATGAAATATGGAAGGCAAGAAACTCATTCAACTTCTAGTGATTTCACCTTCAAGGTTAGAAAACATTCAATATACACTTATAAATTTAATCAAAGAAGATGGAATGCCTAAAAATCATTGATCATAGCTATGAAGATCTCCAAAACAATTATTCAAGCATGGACAAAGGGTATGATTGAAACATAGCCTTTTTGGCAAACCTAACTAATTGTACTTTGGAGAGAACCCAAGAACAGTGTTTAGTGACATTAAACAAGCAAGGCTAGCCATAATAAATCTTTGATACCTACTGTATTAAACCATTCATGAAATAAACAAGCTTAGGGGGGTCTAGAGAGAAATTAAGAGCTCTCTAAAATGTCCTAGTAGAAGAAAGTATACAGGAAATGAAGAACAAACAGAGCTAAGGTGCCTTTGAAGAACATTTCTTAGTCTAAATCATTTTTTCTATTGCAACATAGAAATATGGAAACATAATGAAACATGAGGGAAAAATAACTAAAATAGAAGCACTTCACCACTAACCAAGCTCACAGATCTTGCAAGCAAGCCTCCTCCATCAACAAGCAAAACAAGCCATTCACAAGCTCCAAAACACCAATTTCTCTTCAACCTCCAAAAGACTATGTATTGATCCAAAGAGTCATCAAATTCCAATGTTTTACAATGAATCCCTTATGCTTTGTTTATTTAGAAAAGGAGGGAAAAAACTCTATATAGGGTTGGAAAATGTCAAAATCACTCATAAATGTCATTAATGCCCAAGAGACCATGTAAGGCCTAAGGCACAAAATATGCCATGAAATAAATGTCAAAATAATTCCTAGCACCTAATTTTAGAGTGATTTGCCTCAAAAAACATTGAAATATCATTTTGCAATAAATGAGTGTGTTTTGTTGACTTTTGGCCAAAAACACACAGTGAAGTCTATAAGCGCAGTGCCTTTAGAGGCAGAAAATGGGTCCAATTTCAGCCACGTTTTGGTAACCTTCCCGATGTTGGATTTTGCTCCGTGATGGCCCATTAGAAATCCTGATGAGTTTAGTTTCCAAATATACTATTTTTTTTCTGATTGAGCCCCTATAACCTATAAAAAAGGTCAAATTCCCCAAAATTCTCTAAGCGCAGCGCCAATACAGGCAGAAAATGGGTCCACTTGTAGCCAAGTTTTGGTGACCTTACTGATGTCGTATTTCTCTCCAGGATGGCCCGTGGGAAATCCTGATGAGTCTAATTTCCAAATATATCTTTGGTTTTCTGATTGAGATCCTGTAATCTGTCCAAAAATGAAAATTCCCCAAACTTCTCTGAGCGCAGTGCCAACACATGCAGAAAATGGGTCCACTTGCAACCAAGTTTTGGTGACCCTCTTGATGTCAGAATTTTCTCCGTGATGACCTGTTGGAAATATTTTTGAGTCTAATTTCCAAATATACCTTTTTTTTTCTGATTGAGCCCCTGTAACCTGTCCAAAAATTCAAATTACCCAAACTACTCGGAGCGCAGTGCCAAGCCTGAAAATGAGGCAGAAAGGTGAAAAATGAGGTGTTTTTTGGCCTTTTGAGGGGTCAAAAATGCTCCAAAGGCTCTAAAATTTGGTGTGCATACTGTACTAGTCACGAGGATTCCAAAAATTCAAAGTTATCCCTCTAAGGATGTTTGAGGAAAAAGCGTAGCGCTAGGGGTGTTGCGTTTATAGGCCTCAAAATTTACAAAAAACCAAAATTTGTGAAAAGTCTCCCAAAATTGGTGGACACCTTCCTCATGGGGTTTGAGAAGCCTATAGAAAATCTTGAGGAAATATTCCAAGGTTTACTTGGTCTTTTTCCTCTTTGAGTTCCTGTATCTTGGTAAGGGCTCTCTTGAGTTTAGCCTTTGCTATTTGATTTTGCAATGCATAATGCTTGGTCATCTTCTTTTGGAGGTTAAGGTTCCTCTTTGCCTTTGTCTTTGCTTTTACCCTTGCCTTTATCTTTGTTTTTTTCCTTTGGCATAATAGGGGTAAAATTCATGGCCCCTTGCCTTTTAGAGGTAGCAAACATATGTCTTTCTCCTTTGTGGTATGCCAAGGGAAAAGTTTCAATTTGGCTCATTTTGGTGTCCACCTTATGGATGTCATCATTTGTCTTCATGTTTTCCTCTTCATCACCCTGGCTCCTACTTACCTCTTTACCTTCAACATTAGTTTCACTACTGGCCTCTTCATTGATTTGTGCACCTTCACTTTTTTCTTCATTATAGTTGTTTGTTTCATCACTGATATGACCTTCATTTTGGTTGCCAGCCTCTTGTTTTTATTTTCTTCCATCATCCCCCCTTATTTCCATGTTTCCTACTTCTTGTTGGTTCAACTCATCATCACCCTCATCTTCACTTTGGTTTGATTCATTGTTACTCTCACCTTCATTGTCACTTGCTTGTTCACTGCCACTTCCTTCTTCATCTAATATGGTGACTAGTGCTGCCCTTAGACAAACCTAGGCCTGCTTATAAAACTTGGTAGGAGGATTGAAATGAAATGATGGTGAGGGTAGCTCTTGCAAATGAGTGGGATGGAGGTGGTTTTATGACTGGTTTTATTTGGGCTTGGAGGAGGGCTTAACTAATAATTTCTTGTTTGGAAGTCAAAACAAAGGGTTGTTTTCCATGAAGACCTAGGGTTTGTAGGCACTAGGGTTTGATCACTTTCCCTTAGTCATTAAATCACAAAAATAACTTGGAAGATAAGGAAACATGCACCTACCAATGTTAACTTGTTTTTAGGTCCTTAGATGTAGCTTGAAGGTGTCCCCTTGTGTTTTTGGAAATTTTTTGCAGGTGGGAGAGGCTTTTTGCTCTAGGCGGAGCGCTTTGCATGAGCTTTCAGGTGTCGAGTCCTCTTAAGCGCAACGCCAGGAATTATAGGCCATTTGGGCTCTCTAAGAATAGTATAGGGTAGGTTCTGGGCTATTCGGGATCTCTAAGCGCAGCACCGGGCAAGTTTTGGGCCAGTCGGACCTCTCTCTGCCATAAGCATAGTGCTTGAACTCCCTACGTGTAGCACCTTTTGCAGAGGGAATTTGGAGGCCTTCTAGATGTCAAAATTGGGTTCATGATAGCTCAATGGAAATATTATTTGGTCTAATTTCAAAACAAACCTTTTTGTCTCTAATTGGAGTTGATTTGTCCTATCAAAAGTTGATTCTCCCAAGACTGGTCAAAAAGTGCTGAATGATGGCGCAGAAATTCAAAGTGTTGGTGTAGACAACGTTTGGGTGCCTTCCTCAACTCCAAATTGAGCTCATGATAGCTCATTGGAAATATATTCATGTCTAGTTGTCATTTGACTTATTAAGAAAGTCATTTGGACACTCCAGCAGTGAGAATAATTTATTTTCCCAAGGTCACTCTAGAAGTGCAGCAGTTCTCGCGTGACACCTATATTCTTGAAATTTCTCCCAAACCATGATACCTGTGTAAAATGTGAAGGATTTTTTTCTTCTCGAACCTATGGTGGACAAAAAACTCTCTCACTTTTTTCAAACTCATCTCTGTTTGGTCATAAACATAGTTTGAAGAAAAAATGGCCCTAGGTGTGGCAAATGATTTGTCCTTTGGAAAGAGTTCTTGAAAAATGATGGAGGCATAATTTTTATGAGCTGGTATGGCTTTATGCTTGATGATATGACCTTTTAACACTTCTGAAAAAGTGTCAAGCTTGTCCATCACCTCATATGCAAACTCTGAAACTGAATGATAGTCTTCTTTGGAAATGATGACCTTGGAACACATGAAACCCTAATTGACCTAGTGGGGGGTTTCTTTGACCCCTCTTTGGCTGAAAATTGTCTTGGAATCTTTAAGTGAAAAAAAAGTATTGATCAAGTGGTGTAATGAAGATTCAAAATCCAATGTACTTGTTTTATCTAAAGAGCCTATAGAGATAGTTTTGATAGCATCATTGCTTGAGGAATTTTGGGGAAACATGGGAATGAGTTAGGCTTATAGGAAAACCCTAGATGGAAAATGGATTCATAGGTAAGGGACAAGCAGAGTAATGAGATTATGGGTAAGAAAAAGGATGGAAATGAGAGGCACAAGCCATTTGGAGTTTGTATGAGTTACAAGTTAATCATGAAATGGAAAACGGGTAGGATAGTGAAAAAATTTCTCTAAGGATAATGAAGGCAGTGAGATTTATAAAACTCACAATATTCATTAATTTTTTTTTTAGAAATATAGGATAAGTATTCAGTCATCTGCAAAATAGCAAAAAATTATTGATGACTAACAGTGGTCACCCCAACTACGGTTAAAGGAAAATTCATTAATTGAGTATACTTTGATATGTTATCAGGTAACAATGCTTCATTCCTTATAGTTTCCATGGAGCTCATGCATAGATCAGGGTGTTTGGTGTTATGTTTTCCGTAGTTGAGTACAAAGTAAAAAAAAAAAAAATTACTCATGGATTCGGAAAAAAGGATATTGCATTATTGGTTTAAGGTTTTTTCCTTAATGCATAAAATCATGGTCATCACTTGTGCTTATATTATTTTTTGGTATGGGTAAAGGTGAATAAGCCTTGGAAATTTGTATACATATTGAGAATCACACCCTCAATCTGAAGTCATTTTGTTAGAATTCATGACTCCAACTGATGACAGGTAAAACATGGATGCCAAGACTATTATTTTAAAGTTAAAAATTAAGATGCCAAAGATTCAAAAGTAAAAATCTTATGATATTCAAGTGGGAAAGTAGTGGCTGTGTGTTCCAACATATGAATGGTATATCCAAGATGAGGGGCAAACGATCCAAATGGACGTGAAAGTTTGTTTATGTTTATATAATAGACTAATGACCATGATAAATTATGAGTCATATATTGTAATTAAAGCAAATCTACATGTCATATATTGTTATTTTGGTCCTTTGAATTTTTTATGTACTAGCTGTAAGACCCAGAAAGGCATGCATACCCCTTTGTTATGTGTTCCATATGTTAAATAGTTTTAACACCCTCGAAGAGTGTGTCATGCAGGATGGATACACTTGGGTGGGACCGTATTGGTTTTATACTCCATGAAGATAAATTTTATATTTAGGGGGAGTTCATCGATAGGTTGGATTTACCATGTATGTGAAGGAATTCATAATAGGCTGGGGGTTGCAGCGGTTGGGAACCCATGCATTTGAGTAGATAGTTGTTCCTTTATATGGACATCGACAATTGAATGAACACAGTACAAAGTTAATTACTAGATCATATTAGATGTAGATATTTACTAATTGATATCGAGATTAGTTATTAAGGGGGTGACTTGGAAAATGTAATTGCTACTTGTCTCAGTTGTGACTTTCTATTTAAAGGAGTTTGTTCCTATTATATAGGAGTTGGTGTAACACCCCGTTTCATTTTAATGATATGTTTAAAAGACTTTTATAAAGTACATTTGAATTTTTTAAGTGCAAAGAGATTTAACGAATATGGTTATTCATTAATAAGACTCCAGTTTTACTTCATGAATAAAATTACATTTAGTAATTGATTAACTGATTGGTAAAAGGATTCCAAGATTCCAGAGTAAAAGGAGGAGGTAGTTTTTTCTGACAGTTACCTTCCTTTAGAGGATAAAAAGGAAATCCTGGGAAGGGGAAGGGGTTCTGTTTAAGAAAGAAGAAAAGGGTTTACAACAAAATATTTTAAAGAAAAGAGTTATCGAGAGTTGGTTTATTGCCAATGGAGCTCTATAACCCGAAGGGAGTGTAGGCTAGAAAGAGGTCCTGAGGTCTAACTTCTGAAAAATAACTACTACCTAGACTCTAGTGTGGAGCATGGGGGGAGCAGAGGACATGATCGCCTCTCTCATGGTTGGGTGGCACCTTCAGGTAACCGAGAGTACAAAGATAAGTATTTGAGTTTATTGTTTAAGTTATGGGTAATGATAACATATATGTATTGAGAATTTTGTGCTCTAGTATTTATTTCAATTTTCTCTGTTAGATAGAAATATTACTGGATTTTCTAATTATTTTGAAAAGAAGAAATAAATTTGGAACTAATAAAGAAACTAGAGATACTATGACAGGGCTAAATAATAAATACAAAATAGTTACTTTGCTATAAAAATCCACTGCAAAACAATACAAATCTAAACTTCATGTAAACAAAAAGTATATAAGGTACAAACAGTGGAGAAAGATCATTGAATAATACATTGCTAAAACTAGCAGAGAAAAAAATTTCTATACACTGTCAAGTTTACTTTTGTTATTCGAATAAATGTTTTGAACAAGGTTTAGAATAAATTCACATGAAAAGTGTCTAGAGTAAAAACAAGAGAGATCATTTTTACGCACATTGTAGCTTGAAATTACATTTAAATTTATGAATATCTATGTAAAGGACTATAAGGCTCAGAGTTTTAGAAGTTGAGCTCCGTGGTAAAAAGAGCAAGGTTCATGGTCCTCTGGCCACTAAATCTTGGAATAAAAACAATCCAACTTTAGTAAGGAAAGGAAGAAACTAAGATGTGTAAATAGTATTTAACCTTGGAAAAACCCATTAACTCATAAAACTTGAACAAATAACTTCTGAATTCAGTGACTGTCATGATACCATAAATATTAAAAAATACAAATCCATATTTCAACATCTCTTAAAGCCACTGTGCTGAGGATTTGGCCAGAAAGATATATATAACAATCAGTATCAGTACATCATTATACAAATAATTAATTAAGTGAAGAAAAAATGCATAGGGCTCGCAATAAGAGTTTAGAGGATTAATCCTTTAACAAAAAATTAATACAGAAGCCAAACAGTAGACAAATACACAACTTCTCTCTTATCCCAAGTGGGACAGTTGTGAAGAGAAATATAAAGTTAAACTCAAAGGTCTGAGGAAATTAAAACTAAGCCATAACCCTTCATGTTTGAATGGAAACCCAAATCTCACTCATGCAAGAGGTTTAGGCTAGTTGTTGTAACATGTACAAGTAGAGGGCTCTACCCTCAGTAACCCAAGAGATACATTTAAGAAAATACTAAAGCGAGTGATGGGTTTTGCGTGCATGGGATTGTCATCCACGGAAATTTCTTGCGGAGCACGAAAGGACCTTCCCTTTCTGTTAGGAATACCGTGAGAAAATGCACCAACATAACTTTCTTAAGAAAAAGGGACACTTTATAAAACAAAGATTCATAGAAAGGACTTCAACCACACTTGTTTCCGAGTTTCCGCATGCTCGGAAATATCTCGGCCATATCTTTATGAACATGTTTTTTACATTTCATTTTACAACTTAGTTTGAGTTCAAAAACTTTTCTTCAAAGTTTGGGTTTAAAGAACTTTTTTGGAAGACATTTTTTGGAGGCGGCGTGATTTTTCTTGGAGGTATGTACATGTTTTGTGTTGAAATAAATCTTTTGAGCTTCTTTGTTCAAAAAATTTTCTTCAAATTTTGGATTTAAAGAATTTGGAAGTATGTACGTGTTTTGTGTTGAAATAAATCTTTTAAGCTTCTTTGTTCAAAAACTTTTCTTCAAATTTTGGATTTCAAGAATTTTTTTGGAAGACATTTCTTGGAGGCAGTGTGATTTTTCTTGGAGGTATGTACGTGTTTTGTGTTGAAGTACGTGTTTTGTGTTTTTTAAAGTGTGTGTTTTGGATTGGATTACATATTATTTACAAAAGGTTTTTTTATATTAAATCTTTTTTGATATTTTTTGTAATTGAGTTATTGTCTAATTTTTTGAAGGAAAATTTTTGAACCTCATACCCTATTATCATGGGAAATCGAAGAACTTGTGTGAGAAAATATGATCAAAAAAGAGACCCTGAGGAACGTAGAGAAGAGACGAGACAATATCGCAAAAGAAAGTTAGAAGCCCTCTCAAATATTGAAGAGGAAAATCAACCTCAAGAAGAAATTGAAGCAGGTATGTAAATGTAAATATTACATGATCTATTGATATATATTTAAAATTTTCCAAATGTAAAATGTGAAGCTTAATTTTTATTTGATGAACTAGTTTGAAAAATATTTTGTTTGATGTAAACAGACAGAAATATTCCTCAAAATATTGAAGAAGAAAATCAACCTCAAGAAGAAATTGAAGACGGTATGTAAATGTAAATATTATGATCTATTAATATATTTTTAAAGTTTCCCCAATGTAAAATGTGAAGCTTAATTTTTATTTGATGAACTAGTTTGAAAAATATTTTGTTTAATGTAAATAGACAGAGATACTCCTCAAAATATTGAAGAAGAAAATCAACCTCAAGAAGAAATTGAATCGGGTATGTAAATGTAAATTTTATGATCTATTGATATATTTAAAATTTTCCTAATATTTATTGACATATTTATTAATTTAGTTATTTATTGAATATGTACTATTTTTTCGAATGTGTACAGATGAAATCACTATCGATAATGAGATGTTATAAAATGTCGACACTCACACATATGGAGATAAAAAACCTGACCATGTTATACGATATCGTGTCGATAAAATTTTTGAAAATTATTTAAAAAATGAGCAAGTGACAGTTCAAGCTCAAATGTTGAAAGCTCTCCTATCATCAAGTAAATTAAAAGAAGTGACGACACTATTGGGTATTCAAAAATAAACCAAAGATAAAAAAATGAAAGAAGAGGTGATAAAAAATATGAGTAGTGCTATAGAGTCAATTAAGAGATCTAGAGATAAATATGTTTCAAATATACGTAGAGGAATACAAATGGCAATGGTTTCACCAAGTACTCAAGAGAATCGTTTGAATCTAACATCTATGGCACGAGCACTGGGAACCTCGCGAAAAACTCTGCACAAACATCGAAAATTTCGATTGCAAATAGATGTAAATGATGAACTCGCTTGTTGGAGAGCTATTTGTAGGCAACCATAAAAAGATAGACTTGGAGAAGATGTTAAAAAAATAATATATGAATATTGGAAGAACAATTCGCGTGTTTCACCGACTGCAAGACATGTGATGCGAAGAAGAATAGCACGAAATCAATATGAAGAACATGAAAAACATCTCTTGGAAACCACTCAAATAGAGTTATTCAACAAGTTCAAAGAAGAGAATCATCAAATTCAAGTTGCACTCAGTGCTTTTGTTCAACAAAAACCATTGTATGTAAAACCTATCACCGTACGCGACACTTGTTGTTGCCGTTATCATGTGCAATTTGAGTTATATTATGACACATTCCTTGATTTCGGTAGAACATTATGGAAGGATTCACCTCCTCCTTCCACTATCCGTGAATTCATATCTCAAATTCTATGTGAAAGAGAAAGCGATGAACTATTTTACAAAAAGAAATGTGTTGGTGGTAAAAATGCGATGATTGTGGAAATTTGACTAAATTTCAAAACAAATATCGTATTGATATAAATGATCAATCATTGTCCAACATGAAAGTGAAATGGAAGAGATATGAATATATCGGTACATTGATTCAAGGTGCAGATAGTGTTAAAAGAATCGAATTACAAGAAGACAAAATTTTTCTGATAGACTTTTTGAGAAAGTTTGAGGCAGAAATTTACAAATACACCAAGCATTCCCATAGAGCTCAATGGCAAGACTTGCAATTCAAAAAATCTCGTGAATTTTTTCCACCAGGGACCACTTTGTCAGTGATTGATTTTGCAGAAAACTACACATTTGTTCCACAAAAAGAAATTCAGAGTGAATACTATCATTCTGACCAAGTCTCCATGCTCATCCATATTATATATAGACATGCTGAACAAAATGTCGATCATATAGAAAGCATGAGTGAAAATCGACATATCATTAAAGAATATCACTTTTATATCAGTGACGATCGTACACATGATACATGTTTTGTACAAAATTGTTTTGGAAAAATTTATGATTCATTGAAAAATCGTGGAATAACATTCAATGAACATTGGATATGGTCAGACAGATGCGCAGGTCAATTCAAATCTGCACAATCATTCTTTTGGTTGTGTTGTCTTCATAAGAAAAACTGCATTAAACATTGTTGGAATTTCTTTGAAACTGGCCATGGAAAAGGAGAACATGACTGTGCAGGAGCATGCATAAAATGAGTACTTCGAAGATATCAAATGAGCCACTCTTAAATCCGAATTGTGAACGCTGAAGAAGTTGTTCAATGGTGCATCGCTGCTCTAAGCCATGAGAAAAACCCATCAAGAGAAGTGCGAAGGTACATTCAATTTAATTTATATTTGAAATCTAATTTTAAACATTGTACATTTATCATGCAATGATTATTTTTAATTGTATTTTGATATCATATTTACAAATTCTTTTTCTAATTTTCCATATAAAGATTTTTCTGGCATATTGGAATCGGAGACGTAAATAGATCAATTGGAAATGATGTTGAAACAATAAAAGGGACTCTAAAATTGCATTCAATTCAAGAAAAGTTGTCCACAAATGTGTTGGCATTGGATAAAAGAAAATATTCTTGTTTTTGTGATGTTTGCATAGACAACACAAAATCCAATGACGTCTGTGAAAACAAAATGTATGTGAACGATTGGAAACATATAGAGCTAAATACAAAGGGAAAAATGTTTGTTGCAATGTTTGAAGAAATGAAATAAGAGGAAACTACAATATCATCCGATGGTGATCGAGTTTCTGATCTTGTTAGAGAAGGTAACATTTGAATTACTTTCTAATGATTTAAAGATCTAGAAATAAATTTAAATATGCATAATTAAATGTTAAATTTATTTTATTGTGCGGGAGATGTTTTTGCTGTAATTGCACCTATTGACAACGATGAAAATGTGAAGTATTATTTGATGCGTTGCACTGAAGAAAAATGAAATTATTACAAGACTTTAATGATCACGGATTTCAGTATGACAGAGGGTCTATTATACTGAAAGGTTATTTTTTCAAACAAACTCATCAAAGTGGAGACTTTGTTTACTTTGAAGACTATGAACCCGATTCCATAAGTTGTCAATATAGTCACTTGGTGTGTGCAGCACGCATAAAGTTGATAGAAGTTCAATCAAAGAAAAAATCAAAAATTAAGAAATGGAAAATGTCAAAATCCGATCATGAACGGATTATTGAGGATGGAATTCTATTAGAATTTTTTTGAGTGAAGTGTCCAACAATTTATTATCTTTGGATTAAATATGTTTTAGAACTTCCAGTACTCAACTAAAAATTGAGCTGCTTATGTTAATTTGTGGTTTGCACATGTTACAAATTGTTTGGATACAAGCACGTGCTCTAGTATCAACTAAAAGTAGTTTTTCTATACATGTGCATTGATTAAAAATGTTATATGTATTGGATATATATATATATATATATATATATATATATATATATATATATATAGATATTCTAGAATGAAATTAATTGTTCTTGTATATTAATTGTTCTTGTATATGTTTTTCGACCATATGGTACAAATTATTTCACTTTATTTTGTAAGGTCAGATTCGGTCCCCATATGGCCTAGCCTCCAAGGGACGAGATAACAAGTGGTTGTTCCCACTTGCCCGAATCTCAGCTTTTAAGTACAATTTTACTGTTTATGTCAGGTATCTTACATGATGTCCTAGCCAAAGATAGATTCTCTTTGTTTCAAGTTTCCAGTAAAAGTTGTCACCGAATGACCTGCTCGAACTCTTGTAGTAAACACCATACCTTATCTCTCTTTCTCTCCAATATTATTAGGTTTAATTATTATAACACAAAAATCGTTCTACATTGTCAATAATTTTTTGCGCTTACACTAAAATCAATGAACACTATTAATCCAATGTCCTTACAAGTAATGTACCATCATACATGCAATTATATCAAATTAGAAATCAACATATACAATGAAATCAATGGGGATTGTCTTGTTACAAGTAACATAATTTCAATTTACCATATGTGCAAATGTAGGTTGAAACCATCCAAAACTTTAAGTTTTAAAACCCTTTTGAGTATATATTGTGCAACATTATTTAACATTAAACATTTAAAGTTCATTAAATATCACATGCAAAATGTAGATTGAAACCATCCAAAACTCGAGTTTTAAAAAATTCACATGCCATGCCAATTATAATTCAACTATCCAACAAAACCATTTAACAGATTAAATATCACATGCCAAATTTGTTTCAAGTTTCCGGTAAAAGTTGTCACCGAATGACCTACTAGGATATTATAAATACTAACTTTGTAAGATCATTTGGCATTCGGAAAAATTCGAAAGTCTTAGACTGTCAATCAATTTAAAGTATCATTCACCCTAGGGAGTGTAAAATATTTAATGTAGGTTGGTGACGATGCTCACTCCTAGCTTGAAGCAGCGCCAATGACCAATTCTTTAATGAATTCCAATGCACTAGACCAAAGTTGGTTCAACCTACTTGGTTTTTCACCCAAGAAATTCCAAGGATGGACTATCTGGACAAACTGCTGAAATTGAAAATCTTGACATGGAGATACGACAAGGTGAACAAAGACTTTAAGAACTCTTTATGGAAAGGGCTCACTTGAAGGAAAGAAGCACCACGTTGCAGGCTAAAGTCAAGAACATGGAAGATAAGATCAAGAGGGACTTTCTTGATCCGAAACCTATTGGTTTGAAGAAATAAAATGCATGTGTTGGCACACTTGGAAAAGAAGAAGACCACACTATGAGGATTGGTGCACTTCGTTTGGAAGGAGTCAATATATGTCGTATTGGAGCAATTAGACAGAATTTGAAAAGGAAAGAGCTTGAACCAATTCAAGCAGACCCAAGATCGGATTGTTCTATGGAGCTTCATGATAAGAGATATGTGAAAAGGACTGTTAAGCCAAGGGCTAGTTCGAAAGACATATTGGAAGAGGAAATGTTGAAGAATATTGCGGAAGTAAGGCGCAAGACAAGGAGAAGGAATGATGATGAAAATTCCTTGGACTTGAGATTCGTGTCTACAACCATACATGGGAAAAAGTTCTCTGCTTTGATAGACATGGGAGCTACCCATAGCTTCCTAAGTCGAAAGGAAACTTCATCTCTGAAGAGGAAGGCTTGCATCGAGAAAGAGTTGAGTGCTTTCAAGACAGTCAATTCGAGGATGAAAGCAGGGACTGGTGTCATGAAAGGCACACATGTGAGTGTAGGGTCATGGTTTGGAAAGATAGACTTAAGAGTCATTGACATGGATGATCATTCTATGGTGTTGGGACGAGACTTAATGGTTGCAGCATAAGCCATACCAATGATGGACCGAGACATTCTCTTAATTCTTGTGATCAATTTTAAACTATTTTCTGAAAAAAAACATTTAACATTAAATATCACATGTCAAATGTAATTCAAATGACAACATTACTTCACATTCACATGCCAAAAGTACTAAAACCATCCAAAGAACACCGAAATCAATGAACACTATTAATCCAATGACGTTAAGCAAGTAATGTACCATGATACATGCAATTATGTCAAATCAGAAATCAACATATATTGTAATGAAATCAATGGGGATTGTCTTGTTACAAGTAACATTTCAATTTACCACATGTGCAAATGTAGGTTCACATTCTATCATTCATGTAGTTTTAAAAACTTCAGATGCCATTCCAATTATAATTCAACTATCCAACAAAAACATTTAACATTAAATATCACATGCCATGCAAATTATAATTCAACTATCCAACAAAAAATTTAACATTAAATATCACATGTCAAATGTAATTCAGATGACAACATTACTTCACATTCACATGCCAAAAGTACTAAAACCATCCAAAGAACACTAAAATCAATGAACACTATTAATCCAATGACTTTATAAGTGATGTATCATCATACATGCAATTATATCAAATCAGAAATCAACATATACTGTAATGAAATCAATGGGGATTGTCTTGTTACAAGTAACATTTCAATTTACAACATGTGCAAATGTAGGTTCACATTCTATCATTCATGTAGCTTAAAAACTTCTCGATGTCATGCCAATTATAATTCAACTATCCAACAAAAACATTTAACGTTAAATATCACATGCCATGCCAATTATAATTCAACTATCCAACAAAAACATTTAACATTAAATATCACATGTCAAATGTAATTCAGATGACAACATTACTTCACATTCACATGCCAAAAGTACTAAAACCATCCAAAGAACACTAAAATCAATGAACACTATTAATCCAATGAATTTATAAGTAATGTACCATCATACATGCAATTATATCAACAAATAAGAAATCAACATAATTGTAATTGAAATCAATGTGAGGATTGTCTGTTACAAGTAACATATCAATTTACCACATGCAAATGTAGGTTCACATTCTATCATTCAAGTAGCTTTAAAAATCCCAAAATGCCATGCCAATTATAATTAAACTATCCAACAAAAAAATTTAACATTAAATATCACATGCCATGCCAATTATAATTCAACTATCCAACAAAAACATTTAACATTAAATATCACATGTCAAATGTAATTCAGATGACAACATTAA
Organism: Pinus albicaulis; assembly: GCA_034641835.2. Lineage (NCBI taxonomy): Eukaryota > Viridiplantae > Streptophyta > Pinopsida > Pinales > Pinaceae > Pinus > Pinus albicaulis. The sequence continues at coordinate 405,625,162 of CM076584.1, read as the reverse complement.
TTCACATTCACATGCCAAAAGTACTAAAACAAATTATATAATATAAAACAAATTATATAATAGTTCATTGTAATAAAATATGTACAAAAATTATAAATCTCACTTGAGTATAAAACTGTATCAAGTTTAACAAATTTTAAAACCATCTAAATTTTGAAATCAAATCTGTAAATCTTGTCCATCAAAAAGAGGATCTAGCGTCTGGGTCTCGAGTCGCCCTATCCTATGAATAGGAAACCATCATACACAATGCACATGTACTTGAACATTAAAATTTGAAGTTTTATAAATGAATGAGAATATATATATCTAGAACTTCATGTAAAAAACAAAATATAACAAAAAAAGCATGCAATACCTCATAAGGTTCCCTCTCCATTTGATAGACAGGTTCTGACATAGAAACATCTACAGTGATAACCTGTACAATATACATGTACAGTTAAATATATATATATATATATACATAAATAATTTATATAAATTAAAGACTTTCAAATGAAAATACACATGTACATATATAAACTTATTTTGAACAATACTATTAAAAAAAGAACTAAAGACAACTTTTTCAAATGCCGTGGATGTTCCTATCTCAAGTCACTAGAGTCCCTGATTAAAAAAATCTTCAGATCTAACCTAAATTCAAAAAATTTTAAACAACTCAAAATATAGATCTCTCTCTCTATATATCTCAATTTCTAATGGAACTTTTTGAGGTAACATAAATTTTGAACTTGTGAAAAATTGTCCATACTTTACATCTCCCAATGAAGTAGAAGGTATATCTCCTAAGGAAGAAGAAGGCACAAACATCCCAAAAACATCGATCTAATCGAAATATGTTAAAACATTTAAAATCAAATTATATATATACATACATGTACATGTAAGTCACTATTTATTTTAGAGTCACTTAAAAAAACACTAACATACATGTGCCACCATATCTTGATGGTCAGACCCATCTGCATTGTTTGAACCAGAGGTCCCGAACGTGATATTAACATTTTCGTCATGCATCATGCGTGATAACTGCAAATGGTGTTTTAACATATAATCATACATTTTTGTTAAATTAATGTACACATACAAATAAATGTATATATGTACATACACATGTATTTATTACAAATTGTGCACATGTATATGTAAAAATAATTTCAAACCCTAAGGTCACTAACACATACCGTTCCGGTGCCCTCTTCCTCATGAAAAATTAGGTCTTGCAAACCATTGCGACAATTTTTTGCATATGTTCGGAGATCTTCAACATTCATGTTGTCAATCTCCTCATATGTACAATAAACAAAATTGGCACGTGCATTTTCACGTGCTCTTTGTCGATTTAAACAAAGATCGACTCCACCCAATCCGCTATGAACATTGTCGATCATAACATCTTCGCTTCACGACTTATTTGAGAAGTCGCATCCATATCTGCTCGCAGTGTTTCGACGAAACCCGTCGACTCTCATCATCGGCGGCTCGTACGAGGCAACTCCACATCTCGCTTAGCGCCCTTACGTTGATATAATCGACCTCTCCCTGGGCCAAAAAATTCTGAAGGAAGGTCATTGTAATCAGGTTTCATACCCAAAATAAATTCTGCATAAAACATCTGTGCAAAATAAACAGGAACCTCATCGTTCCATGGAAGCCTTCCAAATGCCGCAAGATGTCAATCATACAAATAAGCAGCTTTGTCTGGGTGCTTGAAATACTACACCCTCAACATTTTTCTTTTTGGCCCTTCCTTATAATTAAACATTGACTTGGCATCTGCTCTTGTAACTCTTTGTTTTATGTCCTGCCTTTTATCAGGACCTATCACACTTTCTTTTCTCTTTCTCATCAGTTCTACAAATGAATCAGTCATTGGCCCCAAATTTTTGTACACATTTACGATTTCCCTCAATGAATGTGTAACTATTTCGAGGCTTTGTCTACTCTCAGCAGGTAGAGGCAAAGCCTCGAGATCTCTTGCAATTTTGCATGAAGGCTTTCACACCTTTGTAAGGTGCATTCCGCAATGTTCGTTTCCCATGGTATATCAGTAATCTCAGCTGGATAAGTTGTGCTGGGTTGACATCCTTCTTCTTCAATGTAGCACGTTGCCCCGCATCTTTTTGGACCAATCGGTCGAACATTTTCACTGTATCAATATATATAAAATTTCAGATATTAGAAAAAACACGTGTAAAAAAAAAGTTGTACAAATTTAATGAAAAATATTGAAATTGATGGCAACCTTGATGTTGTTGGTTAACATCATCTCCAACATGACCCTCGCCGAGAACCAACCCTGCACGACGCTCGCCGAGGAACCGCACTCCACAAGGACTTTCGTTGGAGAACCAGCAACCGTTGATTGGCCTTCGGGGGAATAAATATCACCCCCTTCTCGCAACCTGCTACCACTCGTCCCTCGACTGGTTGAACCTTGGCCACGCTTCATGGATGGAGTAGAAACCCTTCTCCTCTTGCCTCCTAAGAATTAAAATATGAAACTTATTAACAACTAATTTCACTCACAAAGTTAATAAAAAAATCAATTCCATATGTACACACATGTATGGAGATTTAAGATTATATTTAAATACCGTGAACATCCTCCGATCCCTGAACCTCCATATGGGATTCGGCTGATCTTCGTCTTTCATCCTCCATGATATATATCTATTGGTCGACATTCAAAAAATAGATTTCAAAAAATCAATTTGTAATTTAGTGTACACAAATTATGTAGAACACAACTTTCAAAACAATAATTGATCATGTGTGAAACATAGAACCAGTGGAGAAACCTAAGGAAAAACTACGTTTCCAAGTCGAACCTTTGTAGAGGTTCCAGTACCTGAGAGTAAAATCCAATTTGGGGCTGTTAAATCCAGTATGTTCTATATTTCTTACATTTCTACCCTCCTATTTTTCTTTCCAATCAAGGTTTATAAAATAACATGAGAAGCAACATGAGACTTGGAACAATCATTTTCATTATCTATATGGAAGGCAAGAAGGATTACTACAATTTGTACTTGGTTTTTTAAGAATATATCAAATAAATTTTTTGAGAAGCAAATATGGTTTGTTCCAAGTAGTATTTGGCACTTAGAATTTCCATAACGCTTATAACCCCATCCTTACAATTTTTATAATTTCCATGATGAGACATTTGAATTTCCTTCCCCATATTTCTTGTTAATGATTATAACATTAAAATGGCTAGTATTGGTTTGTCATCATCATCTCAAATTGACCTGGCAGATGAAAATTTACCATGTCCATCATCATCACTTCACACCATCTCATACATGACCCCTTCTACATATTATATGCATGAATTTTTGGCATGTCATCCTCTCTACCTATCCCATGAATGATTGTGACAACAGGTGAATAAAATACAATTTATAAGCAGAGGATAGTTTCTAGTTTGTCCTCCTCCATCCGCCCCATAGTTAGTGATTTCTCAATTTTCCACTTCCAACTTTCTATTCTCGAAATTCATTAGCAGCTAATTTTATCGATAGCCACACCACACTACATTAATGAACTCTACATTGTTTTTTATTGTAAAGTCCAATAACAAACAATGTTAATTGAGTTTAGTCGCATATATAACAATTTCTTTGACTTCCAGGTGTGTTGTGACTATTAGTAGAATTAACTACCAAAATGAATTTCCAAAATAAAATGTTGGAAGAGAAAAAATAGGCAATCACTGGATATGGAGTGGGTGGAGGAGGACAAACTTATAGTGATCCCTTCCTTATCAAATTTACTTTATTCACCTAATGTCACAATCAATCATGGTCTAAGTAGAGGGGATGACCTACCATAAATTCAATCATATAATGTGTAGAAGGGTCATATGTAGATGGTGTGAAACAATGATTACAAACATGGTAATTTTTCATTTTTGAGATGATGATTACAAACGAGTGCTAGCCCATTAAAGGTTATAATCATTGGTGCCTAATGTGGGGTGGACAATTTAAATCAAGTTCGTATCAAAGTACAATTTAGCTCATTTTAGTCAAGGTTAGTTAGAAGAATTAGCTATTGGTTTCTGCCTTCAATTTCCTCTGAAAATGAATGTGTACATGCTTTTGAGAGACATTAGAGGAATAAGGTCCAAATTTTTGATGAAAATGTGCTATGAAAGTAAAGGGTTTTAAAGGCAAGCATGTACAAGGCATAGTTGAGTACAAGACATAGTTGAGCCAAATGTTCTTCAGGAAGGGCCTAATTATTTGGGTCTTGGTTATGGAAAACATGGAAAATGCTCCAAAGCCAAGGAGGCACATGAAGCTGTTCCAAGAAGGAATTTTATTTCGTGTTCATTACCTCAAGTTTGTGAAGTTTGTGTTCATGATGAATGGAACATGTACATAGTTTACCTTAAAGTTGTTGTGTTATACGGATATTAAAATGAAGAACTTCTATTTAGATCCATTCCAGAGATTGACTGCAGGGGAATTTACTAGATATGTCACCTTTCATAAAAGATGAGATCCAGAGGCTACCTGGCCCTTTACAGACTCTGCCTATAGAACTTGTAGAAGTAAACAGTAGAGGCATTAACAATATCAAAGAACGTTTTCATGGTCAGACACGGGAACGTGTCTCTTTCCCTACGCAAAAAAACAATTCTTGAGGTAGTTAATATTCATAGACATGTCATCAAGCAAGTCAATGTGATCATCCCTCCTTCCCTCCCTTGTAAAATAATTATGGTTTGCGGGTCAGAAAGCCAAAATATGGAGACAATTATCACCAAATCCAATGTACGATTATGCATGATGGAGAATCTCTAGCGCTTTCCCTTGTTAATATATTTAATAATCTCAATATTTATTTAAAATTATCAATAGTATTTCAACGACATCACATTGTTAAAATCTCATGGTCGAAATACTATTGATACTTTTAAATAAATATTGAGATTATTAAATATATTAACAAGGGAAAGCGCTAGAGATTCTCCATCATGCATAATCGTACGTTGATGCTTATAGAGTGAAAAAACTGAAAGAATCAACTTATATGGTCATTTTAATGGAGGGTGGAGAATTCAGGTCTAAAACCTTTTGGAGTCATTTTGAGGTATTAAATGACATTTCTGGGGGTCAAACGATTATATAATTTAAGTTGAAGGCCCGTGAGATAAATATGACTTCTATGTGACATTTGTAAATTAAATCATCTATTTGTTGTGTTATATGAACATAATTGGTACGCATATCTAAAGAGTCCAAATGCTCATTCAAGACTATATGTAATCCTCATCTAACTTAGCCAGGGATTTGCAATACTATATTTGAGTTGGCTAGCTCCATTTCAAGATATTATGGTTATCCAAGAGGGGATATAAAAAATGAAAAGAAGAATGGAAAAGAGGATTTCATAATCGATGAGGGTCAAGATGATTCACATGATGAAGTGCAACTAAAAGAAGCGCCATTGAAATGGTTTGCTGACAGATGGTTAGATTTCTTATCCAATTAAGCCCTAGCATGTATTTTGATGTTTCATGAATTTCTTTGCAAATTCAAACTATGGTGCATGTTTTATGAAGCAAGATGTTGAAAGTAGAGTTATGTTGACACACTTAAATGCAACAAATATGGACATTTGTACATGAGCTCTATTATTTGACTTAAGAGTCAGTTGTTTGAAGAGGCATGTTTTGTCAACTTGTGTTTGGTTGATGGTTTTGTACACCAATATGTAAGAGTACATGGACATATTCACATGATGTGAATTTTTTTCTCTTTGAAGGAGAAAAATGATATGTCAGCGAGCTATGTTTCTTGCATGATGTGTTTTCAGTTTGATGGTTTTTTTTGTGACAAGACGTCACAAGATTTTGCGAAGGTCCACTCTTGAGTGAGAGCCTCAAGATTACAACCTATTCGTGAGAATCAAATGGGAGTGCATCCTTATTTTGAAAACAAGTAGGATTCTAAGCTACCTAGGACTCAAACCATCATTTTTAAATTTGAAATATCATGGTGTGTTGTTTCAATGCCTGAATCCACAACCTTAACACATGAAATCACTAATCTAATTACACATGAAATAAATAGTTATTTTCTCCAACATTAAAAATATAACTAAAAACTAAATTCAACATAGTTGAAAGAAAAAGACGCGCCATTGAAATGGTTTGCTGACAGATGGTTAGATTTCTTATCCAATTAAGGACTAGCATGTATTTTGATGTTTCATGAATTTCTTTGCAAATTCAGTATGGTGCATGTTGCATGAAGCAAGATGTTGAAAGCAGAGTTATGTTAGACACACTTAAATGCAACAAATATGGAAATTTGTACATGAGCTCTATTATTTGACTTAAGAGTCATTTGTTTGAAGAGGCATGTTTTGTCGACTTGTGTTTGGTTGATGGTTTTGTACACCAATATGTAAGAGTACATGGAGATATTCACATGATGTGAATTTTTTTTTCTTTGAAGGAGAAAAATGATGTGTTTTCAGTTTGATGGTTTTGTTTGTGACAAAACATCACAAGATTTTGCGAAGGTCCACTCTTGAGCGAGAGCCTCATGATTACAACCTATTCGTGAGAATCAAATGGGAGTGCATCCTTATTTTGAAAACAAGTAGGATTCTAAGCTACCTAGGAATCAAACCATCATTTTTAAATTTGAAATATCATGGTGTGTTGTTTCAATGCCTGAATCCACAACCCTAACACATGAAATCACTAATCTAATTACACATGAAATAAATAGTTATTTTCTCCAACATTAAAAATATAAATAAAAACTAAATTCAACATGGTTGAAAGAAAAAGAAAATGGAACTTTAAACATTCAATGAAAATTTCTAAATAAGAACATTGAAATTATAAGTTTCTTTCTTACACAGTTTAAGATTTGGGGTGTAAAGTTTTTTTCAAAAATTCTTTTAAACTTTTTGATGCTTCACGTTTCCGCCCAATTATCTATTCCTAATGTATTGCAATAACTGTTAGTTAATTAAACAATCCTAAACCATTTCAATCTTCTTTCCTTTTATGTCTTTAAAATATCAAGATAAGGAAAAAAAACTTTAAAATATCATACATCAATCAATAAGAAAACATATCAACTCAACCAGAGCCAACATGGAGATATCATTCTATAGTATGTACCATTCAAACATGAGCATCAAGTACATGTCCAAAAAAAGAGAATTGACCAAAATCGACCCAAATGTTTCTCCAAAGAAAAGCATTGCAGTATGCTAGATTTGTAATAAATTCAAAAAAATTAAATATTACTTGAAATATGAATTTGGATGTGAAATAATCATAGCTAAATGTAAAAACAAAAATTATATATATTTGTTTTAACTCCAATGTACTATGGGGTTTAAATCTATGATACTATGGGAAATAGAGATCTATCCAAAAAGTATTTCTTTCAATATCAATATAAATATACATAAAGTCTTGAATATTCTACAATTTAATGAAACAATAATTAATAATCCATCTTTGAAACCATCTAAATAATAAGGAAATAACACATATGTGGAAACCAAAAAGCACCATCAATTTACCAACCAACCAAATCCCCACTGATGGCAAGGGTTAGGCTGTTACATTTTATCTACATATAACCCAAATGATTTGGTTGTCCTTTGTGCTACTTCTTAGAAAAACTACAAGATGAAAGTTAAGGAAATTCACGATTGCGAAATTCTAGGTTTTCAAGAGGTGTAAGAAAAAGGAATAAAATAAAATAAAATAAAAATAATTTAGCTCCCAAGGTCTCCAACGAGGAACCAAAGCATATTTCTTTGTCAAGTTTGTCCTTAGAAAAGCTACAACATGAAAGCACGAGAAATTCACAATTACAAGATTCTAGGTGTCCAAGAGCTTAAAGGATAAAAAATAATGTAAAAAACTGAAAACTTGAACTCGTAAAGTGTACAACAGGGAAACAAAGTATATTTCTCAAGGCCATTTTTTACTTAGAAGAGAAGCAAGATGAAAATAGAGAAGATTCACAATTGCAAGATTGTAGGTGTCCAAGAGCTTAAACAAAAAAACTCAAGTTCCGAAGGTCTACAGAAGGCATGAGAGGCTTAATATTAAGCAAAAGTAACCACCAAATATCTTTCTTGAGAAAATAAAATAAAGGAAATAAAGAGTCACCAAATAACTTTAAGGTAAACTATGTACATGTTCGGCCAAACTTTTATTTTTAAAAAGTTCGGCCGAACCAAGATATAGTCAACAATACAAGTGCTACACAAAAACAAATGTAAACACAATGGAAAACTGAAACATATCTCACTATCAAATTCGTGAATTCTTATTTTAAGATGGTAGAACTTAAGTCTCAATTGTAATTGGATTCTTTCTAAAGTGTAATTCCAAGCTCATTAAGCTACTAGGTGACCAAATTTTTAAAGTAACTTGAGATTCACAACAAGAGATACACAACATGCACCACAATACACAATGTGCCCTTGTAGATAAGGATTTAGACAAATATACTTCAACAAGGATGGAATCAACCTTCAAAAAGAATGATATAATGGAAGCAATATATCAATACTAGTGTCCTTTTTCATTCCTTAATAGCTATGATGACCAGAAACTTGAAATGCTAGAGATTTTAGCACTTGAGTATGGAATGGACCAAAAAATTATTGACCGCAATTGTTTGGTGACCTTCAACTTTATGGAAAATGTAGGACTACAGGGAAGTTCTCTTTGAACATGAAATATGTAATTTCATTCCACCATCGATAAATTATCTGCTATTTCTACAATAGGATTCAAAAGTATAGACAATGTGATTGCATATTTATATTTCAAATCAAAATCAAAATTTTATAAAGTGCCTAAATCTTCTTCAAAGATTAACATTTCTAAGATTAGTGGAATCACTAAACAACATCATAAAAATATAACAATAGAATAGTGTACATGCTTCTATTCTATGGTTATCCCTCTATCCTTGTAACCTAGATCTATTTAAACATTAGCAGTTTTAGGAGGAGATCCCATGTCAAGTCTAACTTTGAATATGAGTTGTACAAGGACTAACTAACTAACGTACATATGTGAGAAAGAGATTAACAAGAAGTATATAAATGAAAAAGTAAGACAAGGGAAAAGCGGAGTAAGACATGAGAAGAGTAAGAAAACGCTAGAGCAGAGTAGAGTAAGACATGAGAAGAGTAAGAAAACGCTAGAGCAGAGTAGAGTAATACAAGAGAAGAGTAAGAAAAGGCTAGAGCAGCGCATTTTTATAGAAATTCAATCCAGAATTAGATCCATTTTAATTTGGATCTTGAGACAGAAGTAGATCTCAAATATGAAAAATATATATGTAACAGGTTGTAGGTATTCCATTCTTACAACCATCTTATAGTATAAAAAACCATCTTAGACGAGAAAAATTAATGCTTTCCTTTTATAATGGGAACACAAACACAATATATATTAATATAGTCCAAATCTCATGCAAAAATTCCCTTATTTTTCCAATAGAAACAAAAACAATAGAAATATAGTTCGAATCTGATGAAAAAAATTGTGAGAAAAAACAAAACAGTATCAATACAGTCCAAATCTACAAAGTTGTGATGCAAGTTGTTTATCAATGCAGTCCTGGGTGCTTTTTTTCTTGTCTGTTATATTTAATTTTTGAGCAATAAAATGTCTGTCTCAAGGTGCTTATAACGTTTTTTTTTTCTTGCAGGTGTGCAGGATAATTCTCAGAGATTATTTTTCCAATAGAAACAAAAACAAAAACAATATATATTAATATAGTCCAAATCTCATGCAAAAATTCCCTTATTTTTCCAATAGAAATATAGTTTGAATCTGATGAAAAAAATTGTGAGAAAAAACAAAACAGTATCAATACAGTCCAAATCTGCAAAGTTGTGATGCAAGTTGTTTATCAATGCAGTCCTGGGTGCTTTGTTTGTTGTCTGTTATATTTAATTTTTGAGCAATAAAATGTTTGTCTCAAGGTGCTTATAACGTTTTTTTTTCTTGCAGGTGTGCAGGATAATTCTCAGAGATTATTTTTGACATTGTGGAGCTAATAGCAGAAAATGTTAGCATTCACGCCAGATGGAATCTATTAATTTCTATTCAATGTGGAAACTGTTACTGTTGATTATGCCATATCGTTAACAAGTTCATTAAACCCTGGTTTTGTCTTAGAAATGGGCCATTTTTCATTTATGTTAAATCTAGAGAAGTAAAAACACGTTGAAGATTTTATCTAAATATCACCGTCTAATCCATGTTTACATGAAAAATTTAATTTACACACTAATTACCTGGACAGCAATACAAGACGGACAGGATAACATACCCGGACAGCAATACGAGACGGACAGGAGAACATACCCGGACAACAATACGAGACGGACAGGAGAACATACACCAGCGCGGCAGGAAGAGCACGGACGAACACCAGCGAGACGAATACCAATGCGAACACAGTAGCAGCCAAAGGAACAGTAAACGCGCCAACAATAAACTCGGTAAACAAGAACATTTCGCGGGTGATTTATTTATAGAAAATAGTTCGGCCGAACTATTTTAAAAGTAAAAGTTCGGCCGAACTTTTTTATAAGTTCAGCCGAACTTTTGTTGTCAGTTTTCCAATCCCAGGAAAAAGTTCTGTTTGCTCACACCGTCTGTGTGCCATCAGCCTAAACAGAATCAAGAGTTCGGCCGAACTTTCTAAGAAAGTTCGGCCGAACTTTATAAAATGTTTGGCCGAACTATTGCCGAAAAAAAATTTCTACCCCCGATTCTCACAAAAGTGTAACCGAGCTTCACGTTTCCGCCCTTCTTCCTCTATTTTGGCTTCTACCTCTACCTTTTCCTATGTAGTTTTATCTCCCTTGACCTCTTCCTCTTCCAAAGGAAATTTGGGTCTTGAAGGCATGCTCCAAAGATGAATTTGTTGTTCTGCTCAATATTTGTTCATGTGTCATCAATGATGCATGAAGCTCATCAACAGTAAACAACGAGAGATTATTTGTCTCTTCAATGGTTGTTACTATCACATCAAACCTCGAGGGTAAGCTCCTCAATAATTTCTCCACTATTCTTCTTTCTTCTATTGTCTCTCCATGAGATCTCATTTGGGTAACCAAACAAATCAACAATGCAAAGAATGAATCTACTGTATCAGAATATTTCATGCAAATTACTAAAAAGCTCTTCTCATTAATTGAAGCTTTGTTGTCTTTAAATTCTCCATTCCTTGATAGGATGTCTAGAGGGTATCCCATGCATCCTTGGACTTCTTTTCTGCTACAATTCTTGGAAATATGCTTTCATGCACTGCCTAATAGAGATAGAAGAGGGATTTTGATTCCTTCTTTCTATTACTCTTCAAAAAATCCTTCTCTACTTTTGTTAAAGCATTATAAGTATGTTCATCTGTTGTTTCTTCTAAACCATATTCAACTAGCTCCCATAAATCGTGAGAGGAAAACAGGGCTCTCATTGTGATTTCCCAATAGTCATAGTTCTTCCCATTGAACTATGGGAGTTGAGTATTTCCCATAATTGTGCTTGTGCTGGCTCCTGTCATAACTAGCTTTACTAAACTATGTTTAAAAAACTTGACTGTGTTTCTTAACTAAACCTTCTCACTGTTGAGAGATAAACTTTGTCTCTAAAAGACCTCCTTCCTACAATTATCTGGACTTTGCTCTTAAAAAAAACAAAAAACTCTGTTTTGGTAAATACCTGGCTTTGTTGAATCTTCACACTGCTGGAGAAAACTTCAACAAACTTCTTCTTCCTTCCTTCAAATTCTTTGGCAAATGAAAAGAGCGTGGACTAGCTCTGATACCATGTTCGAATTTCTTGTTATTCTGGAACAACTGAGAGGAAATAAAATTCCTCTGCAAACACAGAGATTTAACAAAAGAATCTGGACAGAGATGTGGAGTAAAAAATCTTTTTCATTAAACATAAAACTGACTGTTACAAAATGAAATTCTTTCTGAGAAATACAGTTCTGGATTACAATGCAAAAATTGGTTTCTTGACTGCTACAAAACACAGTGCTTCTTGCTCTCTGTCTTCACTGCTCATTTCCTTCACTGCTACGCACATAGTTTTTGCAGTCTGACTGCTCTTGGCATACAATGTTTAACATACAATCCTCCTTTTTGTTCTTGGCCTATTACACTGCACACACAACATTTCGCACTGCTATCTTTATATATTATAAAAATATTATGTTTATAATATATATATATATAATAAAACTATATATTATAACCCTAAGAAAAAAAACATGAAATAAAATTATCGCAACACATAAAATATATGAAACATTAAACCTAAGGTTAAAAACCTTATTACATCATGGACTTCAAACATATTGCAAAATGGTTCAGTGTGTTATTGCATCCATCTGAGGTCCTTGCTGACTGTACATCAAATGATATGATATCGCTCTCATTGGTCGGAGGCGGATGCGCTGGAAGATTTCAAACGCAATTCAAAAACATTTCAAAAAGGTTATCGCATCCATTCGAGCGCTTGGTGACTGGACACCCAAACGATGTGATAACGCTGCTATTGGTTGATGTCTTAGTGACTTGGCAAGGTGGGTCCTCCGTTTATCGCACAGGTTAAGGGAGGTGGTGACGTAAGCTAAGGTTTTGCCATAGCGCGTTGATTGGTCGGGAGATTTTGTGACGTGGATTTGTGGGGACCACAACTATGACGTGGTGCATTTAAACTTAAAACACAGCACGGGGAATAAACGGTGCTTGGTGGAGAGTTTTAATGGCGGTTAGATTCTAGGTTTTAAATGCAGGATGGCGTGGTTTAAAGATGGGGTTTTGTGGTGTTTCTTTGCAAAGAAAGGGCTACGGCCATAAACAAAGATTTGGGCTTTTCAGGGTTATTTAAACCCTGAAAATGAATGCACAGTGGTGTGAAAATTTAAACAAAAATATCTGCACTCGCTGTCCTCCATTCTTCAAATCAAAATTGAATTTTCAGTGTCCTCCTGCTCAAATTGTAGTTGGAATTAATTTCCAACAATTTCCACAAGTTTTTGTTTTGTTTTAAATCCAAACCTAGATAAATTATATTGCTTCCAAGTCTTGCACTTATTGTTTTTTGTGCAAAGGAGCTTCCTTTGTAGTGTGGCAAGGGGATTCTGTATCGTTTTCAGGTTAGTTTGTTCACTTACCATGATGCTCTCTTTTCCTCTTTTTAATATGTCTCTTTATTATTGTCACTCGAATTAAGGTAAATAATTAACATTTTTGGAGCTTGTGCATGCAGATTTATTTTCTAGGAACAAGTTGGTATACGGACCAATACAGAACCTTCACTTACTAATTTTTTGACCCATCATTCCAGGTGCCAAGTAATTTTTATTATGCTTTGAAATTTATTCTTTTGGTTCATTGAATGGTGTTAGAGACGAACACCTAGACAAGAAGTTCCAGATCTATTTATGGTCCTTAGGGTTAACAAGAATGTTATTTGTAGGTTTTCATTTCACTACGGTAAAGAATTAAATAAGGGTTACGGCTTACCCAACCCGCATAAAAAATTATAATGAGTATCAATTATTTCTAGGGAATATCACTGCTTTGTTAGTTTCCTTAGCTCAAATGTCATATAGAGACATATTTTCCCACATATATTAATAAATGTGCATACCATATCAATGAAAAATTCCATCGATTAACCCTTATATCATACTAAATTCTTTGTATTTTTCAATGGATAGTTGGCACGCATGTGATTGGAGTTCTTCTGCATCTATATCTATAATTTCTCTCTCTCGATATAAATTGCTAGCATGCTTTGAAATAAGAAATCAGGGCTGCCTCCACCCTCAAAGATTAAATCAAGTCCATGGCTACCATTAGCTGTTTATGTATCAAAAATCACCATTTTTTTATTATTCATAATCATTTAATCCTGTGCTCCTGAAGTGGAAATGTTTTGAATATATTCATACATAAAAAATAAGATTAATAAAACACTCATTATTTAACCATACCTGAAATTTTAGTTCAAAGAAAATATTTGGTCTTTCTCATTAATGGTTATATAGATTTCCATGGAACTAATAGATCTGCTACTTCGATGTAATGGCAGGCTTTTGCGGGATTGCTAAATATCCCTAGAGAACCACAGGGATATTGATATTGGAAATTAAAAACATATATTGATACTGGAAATGGAAAAGAGATACTTGGTCACCTTGTAGCTGTAATTGTACATTCGAACACGTTAGAAGAGCTCATGCGATTTTACTTTCAGTTACTACATTGGATAAAAGTCAAAAAAATCACAACATGTGTGGGTGAATTCTCCATATCTGATGATCTCGTTTGTGGAAACACATAGTATCTGTGGAAACAAAGGGACTAAATACCAGCGCAAGGTAAAATCCTTTCAATTCCCTGAACTTCCACGTTATGGATGCCTGCAATCACCTCAAACACCGTGTTACAACCACATTATGGGATGATTCAATTTAAGTTGTAACACCCAGGAGCAATGCGCTCCCAATATACTTTTTAATGTCTTCATTTATTTTCCGTTGCCATGCTTCACCCTCCCGACCTGCCCAACCATCGATATGGCACTCAAACGAAGCAAATACTCTGGGGGCTAAATCGTGGCTTTCCATATTTAAAAACTTTATTCTCTGGGGGCTAAATTGTGGTCGACCATATTTTAAAAAATTATGTTCAAAATATAATTCAACCACTGTACATTCACATAGGGTCGGTATAGGGAAGCCACCTAGGGTCAGTATAGGGAAGCCTTCGGCCAAAAGTGAGTTATAATTACAAGTTTGATAATAAATAGACTCAAAATTAATTAAATCGACACCTTTTAATTATTAAAAAAAAATTATCTAAAAAAAAATCACAATATCAAAAGTAGACATAAAATTAATTAACTAGACACTTTTTAATTTTTTTAATAAAATAAATAATTATTAAAAAAAAAATCACACTAATTGTAGAATTTCAGCTATGTAACTTTTAAAATAAATTTCTAATTTGACAATTCCATGTTTCAAATTAAGGAATAAAATAGAATTTTTTAAAACTACTAACTCTCTAACTTGAAGATTTTTTATTTTTTTCCAAACACGATTGAGGTGGATATGCATGAACTCCACTTTCTAGAAGATCCAATGTTGATCGAAATCAACTTGATTCGAGCGGAAGTTGTACAAGTTTAATGGGGTCTAGTGAGACATTGATGTTCCATTTTTCCTAAGTTGTATTGTCCAACAATCAGTTTTACAAACCTGAATCCTTAGTTGTATTGTCCAACATTCCATTTTACCAAAATAACTTGAGCCTACACTACCATTTATCTCTTTTTGGTTTTAGTACTAGCACATATACGCCTTGTTAGCACTCTGTAATTTATTAAATAGTAAGGTTGTGAAAGAAATTCCAGATGTAACCAGAGAACCACTTTGGAAGCTGGGATCTAGCCCTGCCATCTTAAGAGAGGGATCTATCTATCATATTTAACTTTGTTTACTTTTAGAATTTTAGGCTAGCTCTGAAGTTCAAATTTTGTTTCTTAAATTGTTTTGGTTGGAACAACATTGGAAAGCCATTGAGAAATGCAGTCAATTGAACTTTTAGTAGATTAATTGCGTAAATTATAGAGAAATTTAAAAGGGAAACATAGGCAGACTTATTAGATCCAAAAGATATTTTTGATATGGTAAAGAAGAATAGATTAAGGATCCATTAAACATAGAGCAATTAAGAATTATATTTTTTAACTTCAATGAAAAACATTAATTTTGTTCAAAAGCCATAATTAAGTGTACTTAGAGAAATTCAAATTCTTATTTTTCCTAGAACAAAATATATGAGACAAACATATGAATTAGAAAATAAAGAAACACATTAAAAAAATAAGAATAACCTCACCAACAAGTCTAACACATGAATCCTAAAAAACTTTATATATTTATGAAATCTGTGCACTTGACCTCAAGGAACAACTTTACAAGCAACAGTCTATTTATTCATACAAATCTCAACACTAATACCTCTAATTTGGAAGTATTTCTAAAAAACTTAACAAAATTATCTTGAGTGAAAATATCAAGATATTTTACAAAATATCAAAAAATATCTACAAAAATAGAGCAAGATAATAGGAAATTCGAAACTGATGTGTTTTTTGGGTGTATTCTTGAGGATGCTTGTTGATTATTGGACCTCAAGAAGTGTTGCATTGTTGGGAGATGGAATTGCTTTACCCAAGTAAATCACATAGCTTCTCCCATTGGTCTTCAGTGGGGATAGAAAATTTTATTAAATTTCTCTATGACTCATCTACATCCGTGTAAATTTGGAAGGCAGTCTTGATGACAAACAAGTGCTTGACCTCATGACAGATGAATAAGTCAAATTATATGGCCTCCATGAATTCGTTCTCTGTGATGTTTCCTTTTATACCCGCAAATCTTGATTTATCTTAGGAAATAGTACATAATTTCTCTTGATCGTATTTCAGGTTAACCAACTTGTCTCCTATCCCAATCAATCCCAATAGTCCTTTCCTATTTAGCCCCTGCAGCTTCATATGGAATCTTTTAATACTGGATTCCATTTTGTTGCATTTATTCTCAAGTTTCAGCATAAGGTTCTTTTTAGTATGCATTATCTTCACCTCTAATATCGGTTTCATCATGTCTTGAATTCCGAGCTCCTCAAGTCCTGCTCTAGTTTTAGAATTCAAGATTTTTATAATTGTTGTTTCTTCACCAAGTTTCTACCCTAAACCTATTTTTATATTCTTCACCACTTCTTTGGATCGTTGTATCAATTCTTGCTACTCAAAAATAATTTGGATTGAAGGCCATATTTCAATGATGGCTTCATTGGTCTCTATCCATATGCTTTATTTTTCCTTTGCCAAAGTTTGTGCCATTGCTGATTCACTTTCTAATTGTTCAACTCTCTGAGTGAGCTTGTGAGTTTTCTGCAGTTCTGCAACATAACAACTATCAATTCTTAATTTATGTTCCTGTAGCGTTTTAAGTTGGGCCTTTAATTTAGCAATTTTGTGCCCTTGAATGGACAGATTGTCCAAGGCCTTAACGAACTCACTTGAAGGATCTGTAGTATGTGTTGTTTCTAATGTTGATGTAGATGCCCATGGGGTTGTTGCGATAGAGATAGGAACTGTTGTGAGTAGAACTATGGCCAACTATGATGACTACTCCTTCTCTTTGAGAAATTTCTCCATTTCGACTTCCATGTCTCTAATATGTCTGTTTTGTTCAATTATTATATTGAACATGTCTTCTTTGTGCTTCTCAATTTATCCAACTTCCTTGGCATGTAAATATGTTGTAGTGGGAAACTTGAGTTGTTTCCTCAATGCATCTATGTCAACATTTTTCCTTTTCACAATCTCCTCTACTGCCTTTACATCACTGGGATTGTATCCCAGCTTGATCACCAAGTCTTCAAGTGACTTGATCTTGGTATCCTTGGCTAAGGATGAAACTATTTCCAACTTTAATTGTTTTTGTATGTTGTTTACTCATACCTGCAATTTGGAGGCTGACATGGCATCATTAGTTAAAGCTTAGTACATCATTGCACTGGTTTGTTTATGAATATCCATTTGTTCAATGGGATGAATTTATTGTGCATCAAAATAAAATGTAGATTCTTTGTAATCTGCTGGTGTCTTTGGCACTAGAACCTGTGCTTCAAGAAATGAAATATGAATTTTCCCTTTCTCTATATCCAAGGCTGAAATGAGCATGTACTGTGAGGCAGATATTTTATTCCTTAATTGGGTCTATGTGTTTAATTTTATAAATTTATTCCTATGTTTAATTGCCTTGTATTTGGAAAAAAAAATTGGCTCAGTTGTCTCCTGAGCCAATTCTATTGTCCGAGGTGTATCTAGGGGATATTTGGAGGTTGAAGAAGAGAGAGATCCTATGAAGATATCATATTCTATCGTATAAACATGAGGACCTGTAATGAATATAGTTTCTTTCTCTTCATTTCTGTGTTGAAAAACTGGTGCAGAGATAGTCTTATGTTTCTTCTTATATATCAAGAACTCCTTAGCTCCAATTTTTGTCACTAGAGAAGACTCCTATTCCCTTATCCTTTTCTCCTTATTTTTTTTTTGAGGTGTAGGGGTTTGAGAGGTGGTCGTGGAAATGATTTTTTCTTCGGCTTCTTGCACTGTGTTCTCCTCCCACTGACCCTGGTTCATAAATTGTTTTATCTCTCGGCTAAGAGTGTGGGTGTAAGGAGTGGTATTTTTATCCACTCTCAACTTTGAAATTAAGCTGAAAGGGTCATAAGACCAAGTGAAACACAATTTGAAATTCATTTTCTTCAAGAGAAAATATGCCTCTTTACCATTTTTTCTCGTATTGCAAATAAATGGACCAATCCATGCTTTGATTTTGAACTGTTCCTTCTTTTTAGCTGCAACAAAGTGTAAGTTATCCATATGTATCATTTTTCTTATGTATTCTAATGAGAAAAATCTCATGGGAACAAATTTTGGAAGCTTGTAGGGTGGAAATTCCCACCCATAAACTGATCTCAGTGTAGTTCTGATATAAATACCAATGTTCTGTTGCTTTGATGATTCATGTAATGCAGCTACCAGTGGTATGCATTTTTACCCATGAATTCATGTATGTATAACGCTCGTGTGTTAAATTTGATTTTCTCCCTTAATTCGTGCTCCACGAATCTCTGTTAATGGTCATATTCCACTTGCATATGCTTCCTCTAAGTTCGTGAGAGACAAAGTCTTAATGATTTTAAGCCTGTCTCTCGCGGGTTCCTCCTCCTCTATTTCTTCTCAACACCTCCGCATATTTTGAAAGCCTCTACTCATTCTTTCATACTTGGCCCATTTGAAATACATCCAACCATACAACCTCCTAAGCCCTCTAATAGTATAGGGTAATTCTCCATTCCTGAACCACCAAAACCATTATTCTCTTATTCCATATTCTGTCAGAGGAATCCTTAGAGTTGTCTACATTTAACTTCTAATTTTAAGATGTCCTAAGGACTGGTATTTTGCAACTGAAGGTTGTCTCTAGGAGCTAAAACATAGTTTTGATGCCGTTTCTGGGGATACAAATGAAGAAATATTTTCCTCGAGAGATTATATAAATTCCACCCTTTAGGCAGGTGAGCACAAAGGGTTGGGAGTTGTGTATTCCCCACCTTGGCGACTCCACTGCAAAATAGTCCTAATCGGAATTAATCTTTGATTTCACCAATCCTCACACCAAATCGAGATCCACCATCTACCCCCACCTCTAAATCAGATGGTTGTGTTGAGTTCCTTTTGAAAAATCATGCTCCCTTGGCCCTCCCTCAACCTCTAAATGATATGCCGCAAGGCTGTGTGGAATGATTTCCTCAGTTCACTAGGGAAGATAATACTTCTGCACAAAGAGATATTGAAACCTTTTGCGCCTTCACTGAGAATGTGAATGTAGAGCACTTACATGTGGTATTAAGTATTTTCTTCCAATCCTTAGAGGGAGAAGCTTGGAAATGGTTCAAGTATCTAACGAACAACACATTCCACACTTGGGAAGAAATAGAAAATTTCTTCACATTGAAATTGGGAGAAAAGAGGGACCATGGATACGTTCTCACCGAGTTCAATGCTCTAAAAAAGAGACACAATGATGATGTAAAATAATTCATAAAGAGGTTCAATAACCTGTATAATAATCTCTCTGCTGAAATAATGCCTCCCCAAACAACTGCTAAGGTGGTCTTCACAGGAGCTTTGGAACTAGAGTTTGGGTTCACCCTAAGGGAAAGAAAATCCACACCTATGGATCAGATCTAGATTGATGTATTGGAGGTAGAAGCAGACTTTGCTTATATTGGTAAATTCAAGGGGAAGACAGAAAATGAAGCCAGATGAAAGAACAAGGAGGAGGCTTCTACTTCAAATCAGGGAAGGGAATCACAAGAGTGTATAATTGAAGAAATGAATAATTTAATCAAGAAAATTTCAAACAAGATGATTAATCTTGAATTGGAGGCCAAACATTCCCCTCCTCGTCCCAGCAAAATAATTCATATTCAAGGGTTTAATCCCCAATATCAGAAGCCCCCTCTGTAGCTGTTGTAGTGGCGGAGGAAGGAAAAACAAGATCACATTCAACCCCCTGTATATTTGGAGGAAGAAGTGCAAAGACAAGTTGAGGAAGTCACAAACTACCAAGAAGATCAATTCCTCGCTTACTCTGATGATGAGGAGGGTGAACTCATCCTGTAAGGGGAGAAAAAGGAGAATGAATTCCCTCCAGAGGATCAAGATATTGACGATTACCGCAGACAATTTTTGGATTTCATGCAAGCTCAACTCCAAAATAAGTATGACCTTAGGTCCTTCAGAAAGACAACACGAGGGCAAGACAAAAATGAAGGTTCAATATCAAGAGAAAAAACCCCTCCTAGTCCTGCTAGTAAAGGGAATAATCCTTTATAGGAGTCAGCCCCTCATAAGGCCACTGCATCCACTTTCACAAATCAAGAACATGATCCTCCAAAAAATGAGAAGTCCACTTCTACACCCTTGAAACTGCTCGACCCTCCTAAAGAGCAGTTCAAAGAATCCATTACAAAAAAATGGCCCACACCATTTAATCTTCAAGAAGAACATCCCATGGTGTTTTTTGGACCACGTGTAGAAAACCATTTCCTAGCCTATTCTGAAGAAGAGGGAGTCGATATTATCCTCCATGAAGAAGGGGAAGAGCTGGAGTGTTTCCCAGAAAACAACACTAAAAACCACCAGTAGTCTGGTTATCCAGAGACAAAGGAAGAAAATCTTAATTGTCTATATCCACAAGAGCATCCTCAGCAAGCAATGTTTCCTTCAGAGAATGAAGACTAGTCAGATTTTCATTATGAAGAGCATCTCGCAAATTCTCTTTCAGTACTACAACAAATTGTTACAAATCAAGTTCCTTCACCTGAAATTAATGAGAGGTTGCAGCTCCCTTTAAAGCTTCCGTGTGACAAACAGAAAGATAAAAAACACTCAGATCACTTGACTACCATGGATAGTGAGGAAAGACAATTGGTTCCATTGCTGTGTGAAGAGAACCACTTTCAACACACAAGAAAAGAAGAAGTTTGGAATGAGGTTTGTTTTCCGGTTAAAAATATTCAAGAAGATATTATGTTGCATGTTTACCATCATTCTTTAGTCAGTGTATTGAAATCATTAGTAAAGGAAGAATATGATGTATGTATCATGATGTTTGTCTTACCATGGCCAGGTAAAGTAAAAAATTGGCTTGAGAGTCTTCCAACTGATAGAATGAGAAATTTTCATCAATTCATGCAATTTTTCCTAGGTCGATGGATAATCATGGGAAATGTCTTTCTTATCATAGAAGAATATGGAAATTTAAAAAGGCAGCCTGGGGAGACAGTATAATATTTCTTAGCCATGTCCAATAAGGTGTATCATACAATGCCTGCTGATATAAGGCCACCCCCAGGAGTATCTCTCTGGAACTACCCAAATTCCTTTAACCCAAGGATGGAATTCAAAATAAGAGAAATGGACATTGCAACCCTTGAAGAAATGAAAAATGTTGCAGCTAATGTGGAAGTAAACCTGTTGAACATGGAGGAAAAGTTTAAAGAAAAGGATGAATTGATTCATTCTGATTCTTTACCTTTATGCCTTAACTCATCAGATAAAATGAAAACATGTCCCAAGTTGTTTGAAGACAAGAAGAACACATGTGCATTACCAAGTTTTGAAGTTGGATCGATTGGGTCAGAATATTTAGAAATAGGTCAAGTGTATCTTGATCCAGTGGCTATCTATATTGAGAAAATATTCATCACAAGGCCACCATACATTTCCAACATTTTTTGTTGTTGTTTAGGTTTACCAATCTCCTTGCAAGGAAGATCCAGCTGGTAATTCCTATCAAATAAAATTAAAAGGTTTCTTCTCGAGTTTGGTGAAAAACAATTAAAGAACAAAGTTATTAGAGTAGTTTCTTGCCTAGTTACACTAGCATTATTGTATCATTTAGAATAGAAGAAATTCCAACATATTAGGGTAGGTAAGTGTGCAAATAAGCTCATTTCTATGAGCATATTTCCAGTTTAGTTTTAGATTGCTTTGCAGTTTTCAGTTCAAGTGTGTTTCAGTTTCCAGTTTCAGCATAGGTCATATTTCAGCATTCAATATTTTCAGGGTGTGGCAGTGATTTCCGTTTTGATAGTTGGCAGTGCACAACTCAGTTGTACTTTCAATTCTGGCTTACAATATGAATTTGCGACTCCATACACCCAATAAAGCACACGAATTCAGGTCTACAGGTTCTCAATGCACTTAGAACAACACGTTATCCTCAGATGGAGCCAATGTTGGCCTGTGACTGCACACAAGGTGGAGAAGTGAGCCCCTTCTTTAACTGTTGATCGCATATCGTAAAACTCCACACATTTTCCATTGAAATCCTTCACAAAACCCTCGACATGATAAAACCTTAGCGCTTTTATCCTCTCCACTCTAAAACTTTATCGGCACCAATATAAATTTTTGCATCGCACATCGAATTTCATAGATCACAACCATTTACCCTCCGATTATGATTTGCAGGCGGGCCCCACTTCCGTCATACCGCATCATATCCCACTCAGTGCACATCGCTCATCGTAGGATATAACCCTTACCCTCCACTTCTTGTAACAAAACACTTCTGATTGCGATTTGCAGGTGAACCCCACTTCCATCATACCACATCACCTTCCCACCATCACACTTCGCAGATCGCCAACCATAACCTTTACTCCCTCTTTCTCATATGTAAAACACTCCAATTGTGATTTGCAATGTAAGTTGGGCCCCACCTCTGTCATGTCATGTTACCGTTCCCTTAATCGTGCATCTCTCTTCGCAGAGTATAACATCTACCCCCACTTTCCCATAACTAAACACTCCCATTTGTGATCTGCAGGTGGGCCCACGTCTGTCTAGCCATGTGTTATAGCATCATTTCTCACCTTGATATGATTCATGATTGCTTTGATGGTTTTGGGCACCCATTCCTACAGACTTGGACAAATTCACTTAAAAACAGTGTAAAAATCCCCATACGCGACTATGCCCGTGTTTTTTCGCGTGTATACGCGAGTCCAGCTAGACTTTTCTGCGTATGCCATTAAAATGATTAAAAAATATATAAAAAATCCATAATTTCACGCTGGGTTGATGGTTACTCAGGTAGTTTAACCACCCCAGCCCGTGGGCAACTGTTTCCAACTGCTGAAACTACTTGGAGGGACTATAAAAAGCCCTCATGTGTATGGCCTAAGAGAGAGAGAGAATTATTGATATTATACTCTGTTGGTATTCCCTATCCAAGTCTGATTCCCCGTGCCTCCTGCAATTTCCCATTTCATTACAGGAAACCCTTTTTTCCTTGAGATGCACATCCCTTTATATGTCATCTCGTATGCACCAGTTTGGAAGGAGTCTTAGCGAGGCAAGGGCTGGACGGATCCAGATGACGGTCTGCGAAGGCCATGGAAGGATCAGGTGATCTCTCCACTCGTTACTTTTGTACATGCTATTTATAATACAGAAGTACCATGCTATTCCCGAAATAAACGTGTTAGTGTATGCTTATATGTATGAGAATATTTGTTATACAAGCATTCATTATGATTTATTTAATGTTTTATATGAATCTCACTAACATTTAGGGTAGATATATGCTGTACAACCTGTCCTTTGTGCTGGTTTCTTCTTGTTTTTCAGGTTAAGAAGGAAGGACGGTTGCTGGGGGTTTGGACCCCACGTGGATCTACTTCAACCGTAGGACCTACGGGTAACTTTCTCATTCTGCTCTATTTAGTTTTTCTGAACGTGCATGGTTGTGTGAGTCTTTGTTAAGTAGCATGCCCCTGCTCTGTGGAGGTTGTACCCCAACCAACCTCTAGGGTGAGATTTCCCCGAAACAGAACTGGCGACTCCGCTGGGGATCACATTTTTGTGATTCTCCTGTTGGGTGGTTTCAGCTATTTGGTAGGATCCCAGCAGTTTTAGCTTTCATTTGCAGTCCAATTTATTTTCTTGCAATCAGTCTGAAGTCTTGGTGTCTTTTCCAGGCTTGTTCTTTTTGTTTTTTCATTATTTACCTTTGCATACGTGCCTTATTTTGCACACAGTCGCGTATACACGCTAGTTTGTCTGAAGGAACCCGCGTATACGCGAGTTTCCCTTAGAACAGACGCGTATGCACGCTGGTTGCATAGCTGTGAAGTAGCGTATACCTAGGCAGATTTTGAATTTTTGAGTTTCTTGACTTTTTGGTCCTTTCTGGCTATGGAGACCTGTTCCTACAGAGTCTCTGTACTTACTGGAGTGTGAAGGAAGTGGTTTCATGTCTTTTCTCTCTTTCGTTTGAGTGAAAACTAGTCTTTTCGGCAAAGTGTTGTTTCTGGTGCTGGCACTTCTGGATTGAGTTCCAAGATCGCTTTCTGAGCATTCTTGGCTATTCTGTTTTATCAGAACAGAGAGCTTCTGCTCACTGACTCACTCCTATCTTTTTGTTGTGCTTCGCATTGCAATTTTTGCTTCGTTTTTGATTGGTGTTCTTGAGTTCCATAGGCTAGGTTTTGTTGCAATTTTCGAAGAACTTTTCTTGCTTCTTTGGAGTTTTTGTTTGCGACGAGTTTGCACTATTTGTCTAGGCTGAGTGGATGAGTTTTTGGTCTTCTTTTGCTCTTATTGATCTTGCTATTGTTAGCCTTATAAGGTTTGGGAGCATTCTTGAAGTTTGTGCTTGAAATTCGGTCTTATTTGGTTTGGATTTTGATAGTTTGTGCTTGGTCTTTTCGAGCTCTTGCTTTATAAACAAAAAAAGCACAAAGAACATTTGTTTTGCTTTTTTTTTTTGCATTTCAAAAACTCAAAAAACATTTTGTCTTGTTTTTGTTTTTGTTGTTGCATTTTCATTTTCGTTTTGCCATATCTTTTGGAGCTTTTGTGAGGTTTCTTCCTTCTAGTTTTTGACTTGATTTTGAGGAGGAGTTGTCATTTGATTTCTTCTTCTTGTTTTTAAGTGTTTTTGGTGTCTTACATTAAGAGTTCTTGTTTCTGAGAACTAGCTTTTTGGGCCATCAAAAAGGAGTTAAAACTGAAGGAGCTTTTTGGGAAATTTCACTATGTTTTAAGAGATTTTTGCATCTTAGGATTTACATGCTCGTAGTGATTTGCATTAAGTGCATTTCAACATTTAGTTAGCTTCTTAGTTTTTGTGAGTGTGAGTTTGCTTTTTGAAAAGAAAAATACAATTTTTAGTCTCGTAGAACCTGTATAGAGATTACTTTTCATCGAAAGACAAAGAACTGCATGTGCATGTAGTTAAGTTTTTGTTAATTTATTTTGCGTCAAAACACCATTGGTTTCATCTCCATATCCTTGTGACTTAAAATAACAGCCCATAAAATAAGCGATTTAATCTAAAATCAACTAGCAAGTTTTTCTAAGTGTCAATCACCAACTAGCTAGGTTGTAGGGCCTTGGAATAGGTGAATGGAGAGTTAACTCTCCAAGGCCGCTCAAACAAACATAGAAGTTGATTAATTGAGTGAAATCCAACTCCGTGAGGTGGACTGGGAAAGATCTCATCCGAGAGTCAAGCGCGAGGGGAAGTGAAGGTTGAGAAGAGGGATACCCCCCCTCCGATTAGCTGAATCTGACCTCAAGACCGTTCCGCCCAGCTTCTGATACGGATTGGTGTCCATAGTTGCCACTCTTAGGTTCCACACAGGTGACTGCGGGGGGGAATACCCGTGGTACCTGAGGCAGACGTCGCATCACTTTCAGCAGTACTTCTGGGGGGTGCCCTTGCGAAGCTTGGGTGCTTGTGCCGGCAAAGGCTGTCGTTAGGAGGTCGGCGTAACTGTTTTTGATACCTTCGCTAGTTGTTCTGGGCCCTAATCATCCCAGACTGCTTTCGGGAGGTCCTATACTTCGCTTTCCTGTATTTTGGTGTCCGGTCCTCATCACCCAGAGCGGAAATACTTGGAGGTTGTTTGCTTGCTGTATCTCAGGGATTTTTATTTTAGTGAGTGCTCTTTGCTCCTAGCTTGCCTAGCTTTTCACTTTTTTGAGTCTAATACATAAAATCTATAAAAGTGGCTGATCAAGCGCCTCGACGTTCGAGGAGAATCCGGGGGTTATCTCCCGAGAGTCCAGAGCCTTATTCGAGAAGGCGTAGGAGTGATTTAGCAGGTGGTTACCACCCTATGGCATCTGACGCGGTGGAGAGTGATCCTCCACAGAGGTCTGAAGGCTTCGTAGCTGATTCCAGTTTCAGTTCCGAGAGGAGCGTTCCGCTCACCTCGCGAGTGTTTTTTCCTCAGGAAGAAGATTTTCAGATAGAAGATATACCCGAGTCTCCTGCTACAGGTCCGTCTCCTCTTCCTCCTGATTATCCGTTTGTTGTTAAGTACATCGGACCGGAGTCTGAGAGACCGCCGAATCTTCCGTATCATTCTTATCTTTCGATGGCCACGACTGGGAACGCGGCTTCTACCGTGAGAGCTGCAGGCATTCAGACCCCTGCTTCTGCTGAAGCAGGGGGCACTATTGCTTCATCTTCAATTTCTTCTAGTGCTGCTGTGTTTGGCTCTGGGTTCACCCAAGAAAATGCTTCTCATTCTGGTCCCTTTTGTTCAGGGATGTCCATTAGTGAAAATCCCTCTTTTTTCTTTTCCGCCAGTGCAGCTGGATCTACACCCATGTCTAACATGGCTAGTGGATCAGCTTCGTTTCAGGGTTTCACCTTTGGGAATGGGCACATTCCTAGTTCCAATCCTTCTTTAGGGTCGTTTCTGTTTACGTCCCAAACCCAGAGTTTCAACCCTTGGTCTGGGGGGCAAAGTTCGACTACTTTTACGGGATGGAATCCTGTGTTTACAACGGCTAGGGCAGGGAACCAGTTTTACGCAGGTCATCAAGGGAATGCTTCTTTCCCTTCATCGAGTGCTTATCAGACCTTTTCTCCTCTGTCTAATGCTTGGAACCCCTATCAGGGGCTCTCCTCTTCATTTAACACTTCAGCGGGGGGAGATGTTCTGGGCTTTGGTAACTCGGCGTGGGGAGGAGGTTCTTCTCCATTTTCTACGAGTCCTTTCTGGCAGCCTGGTGCCTCATCAAATCCAGGCTATTCTTTTCAGAATGTTGGGAATCCATCCCATCAAGGATGGAATCCTCAGGCTCTGCCTCGCTTACCTTTTCTGGCAACGTTAAACTTGCCAGATTTGTCGAAGTTGACTAATGACCCGATTCGTTATAGTTCGGGGTGGCCTCCGGTCCCGACCAAACTTCCTTCAGACATTCCAAAGTTTGAAGGTAAGAATGGAGAGGATCCGGCAGACCACATCACCACTTTCCACTTATGGTGCTCTTCGAACTCCCTGATCGATGACTCGATTAGGTTGAGATTATTTCAACGCACCCTAGATGGAAATGATGCCAAATGGTATATAGAGCTCACTGGGGGCAGTTTCGCCACATTTGGAGAACTGGCTGTCACATTTCTAAACCATTTTCAGTTGCCTGTCAGATATGAGGCTGGGACCGAACTCCTGGCTAATTTTAAGTAGGATGAGGCAACTCACATTTCTGATCACATTCAGGAATGGAGGAGAAGGAAGAGGCTTATCAAAGCTCATATTCCAGGTGAATTCCTTCTCGAGTAGTTTTTGAAATCCCTGCAGTCAGATATTTCAAAAGATGTATCCCTATCTGGGGTATTTTCCGAGGAGCAGGCCATCTTTAGGGCCCAGTAGTTAGAACTGATCTATTCTCAGTCTGGGATGCTTTATAAGTATTTTCCCAATGCTCCTCGCTCCAAATTGGATTTATCGAAACCCAAACCTAGTCCGCATGGTGACGGGCTTGTCGGATCGGTCAATAGTAGTGTAGCCAGCCTGCTTTCTCAATTGCAGCAGTTGTCTTTACAATCTGCTCCTTCTGGTCAGGCTGTGCCTGCTGATTCATCACCTTCCCAGTCTTTGTCCATAAATGCTGTCCAAGCTTCTGATCCCAAAGGAAATCAACAATCCGATGGGAAGAAGAAGGGACGAAATAACAAGAAGAAGGGCAAGAACGGGAAGAGCAATGCAAATAAAACCAACGAGCGTGTTGGTGAGGGTCAAAAGGAGAAAAAGAAAGTGAAGTTTCCATGCAAGCTTTGTGCTGGAGACCATCTCACACACCTTTGCCCTAAAATTCAAGATGCTCAGCGCCTGTTATCCCAGCAGGGTTCTTCTAGTTCCCAGGCTGTGCTAACAAACCCTTTTCCCCAAGGGCAGCAATTAGTTGTTGGCGCGAACCAAAATCCTGGGGCTTCCTTTGGAGGTACCCAGGAAGGGGAAATTCCATCGAACATCTTTATGATGAGTGCTCACGTGGATGTCGCTACGAGATCCCATGATTATGGCGAAGAGGAATCTTCGAAAGCTAAGGAAGTTCCTGATGCTACTGAGCCGCTTCACATCACGAAACCAACTGTTGAGTCTATGCCTCGGATGTCAAAAGCATCTTCTAAGCGGTCAACGATTAATCCGAACACGAGGGCTACCCAGAACTACTTGATTGTAGAAGATCTGGCGCATAGTCCTTGTGCTATGTCAGCTTTAGAAGTACTCCAGTCTTGTCCGGCTCAGCGCAGTGCTTTGCTCACTGCCATTGGGGCTATTGATCCGAAAAATTCTCTTCTGATTACTTTTGATATGACTAATTTTAAGAAGAGACTTCCTCATCACATGGCTTTTCACATTAAATCGTCGTATCGGAAGTGAAATATCTTTCGAACGGTTGTTGATGAGGGTGCTTCTACATGCGTGATGTCTCTCGCATGTTGGAAGACACTTGGATCTCCCAAAGCTGTTCCATCTAGCACTGTTCTTACTGCATTCGATGGTCATTCTCACAGACCCCATGGTATTGTCCCGGCTTTGCCCATCTGTGTTGGGGGCAAAACCGTTAACATAGAGGTTGAGGTAGTGGATGCAGCCTTGGACTACAACCTTCTGTTGGGGAGGAACTAGATTTATGAGATGGATGCCATTGCATCCTCACTATTTTGAATTGTATGTTTCCCCCACGAAGGGAGGATCGTTACAGTGGATCAACTGGACTGTCCTCCTGTAGACCTGGATGCGCCTTCTGACTCATCTATTCCTAAGTTGGATAATACTAAGGCGCCTGTTGAGAATCTAGGAGTTGGAATGTATTCTTCCCTGATGGGTAATTTCGATCTTCCTCCTCCTAAGGCTCATATTAATGCTATTTCATCCTCCAAGGCTCCCCTTCGAAGAGAGTTCTTCCGAACTCATTATTTTTCGGACCCTTGGACCTTACCTTCCCCTACTGCCACATTAGCGGAAGGTCAAGTGGGTGGAATGGCATTCCCGGTTTCTGCAGCTGAGATTGCATATCAGTCCATTGTTGAATCTGCAGGAACCGTCCCAGCTCCTCTTTCACCGGAAGAGTTGGATGGTGATGTGGCTCCGGCTTGGACGCTTACTTCTTCTTCTGCCCAGGATTGTCTTGATACCACTCTTCCATCTAAAGAGGCCATCCTGGAAGCGATGACAGGTATAGATAGACCGTGGGATGATTTGCATCATCGGTCTTACTTCCTACCTGACTTGAGCGAAGTCGAAACAAGTTTTCCAAGTCCTCAGTCTCCTGGACCTGTTCACCCAGTCTTGAGCCCTTTAGCACCAGCACAGGTTTATGCTGAATGGAACATGGTTGTGATCTCTCCTACTATCCCGGTGAACATTTCCAGGGATCCCAACATTATCGAGAATGTCTTCATTGGAGCTGAATGTTCCCACGAAGAGGTTCAAATCTATACCGAGCTCTTCAAAGAGTATAGGGATGTTTTTGCTTGGTCTTATGAGGAAATGCCTAGCATAGATCCATCTATCGTCCAGCATCATCTATCGTCCAGCATGAGATCAAGACGTATGAAAACGCTAAGCCGGTCAGGCAAAAACTTCGTCCGGTTAATCCTAGGAAGGCAGCAGCTATCAAAGCTGAAGTTGAAAAGCTACTTAAGGCGGGATTCATTTTCCCAGTTCCTCTGACTGAATGGGTTTCAAACCCCGTTCCGGTAGATAAAAAGCAAGGAACGATTCGAGTGTGCATCGATTTCAGGGACCTAAATAAGGCATGTCCTAAAGACAATTACCCCACACCTTTCATCGATCAGATTATTGACGAGTGTGCTGGTAACGAGATTTTCTCCTTCATGGACGGTTTCTCTGGTTATAATCAAATTACTATCCGTCCAGAAGATCAACATAAGACTGCATTTATTTGTCCCTGGGGTACGTTTGCATACAAGAAAATGCCTTTCGGTCTTAAAAATGCTGGAGCTACCTTTCAGCGGGCCATGTCTTACGCCTTCCACGACATCAAGAAGATTATTGAGGCATACTTAGATGATCTAGCTACTCATTCTCGAAAGAGGATGGATCATCCTGGTCACCTCCGGCAAATATTTGAAAGATGTCGTTTTTATAAAATTCGATTGAATCCGAACAAGTGCGTTTTCGCGGTTACATCCGGTCGGTTGTTGGGATTTATTGTGTCTAGGGAAGGGATAAGGGTAGATCCCTTCAAGGTTGAGGCAATACTTCGGTTGCCTCCCCCGTCTTCAATCCGTCAGCTTCAAAGTCTCCAAGGGAAGTCTAATTTTCTTCGGAGGTTTATCTTCAACTATGCTGAGATTACAAAGGGATATATGAGACTGTTGAAGAAAGGAGTTCCTTTTCTTTGGGACGACTACGCTCAACGCTCATTCGATGCCTTGAAGAAGGCATTGACCTCTGCTCCTTTACTGAGTCCACCCGATTATAGCAGAGATTTTATTTTGTATCTGGCTACAGCAGAATCTACCATCAGTATGGTTCTGGTTCAGGAAGATGATGCTCTTGCAGAGCATGTTATTTACTACCTTAGTCGAGGACTAGTAGGACCTGAACTTCGATACACTCCGATAGAAAAATTAGCCTTAGCAGCAGTTCATGCTGTGTAGCAACTCCGGCATTACATTATTCTCCGCAAAACTTATGTCTTGGCAGCTGCCAATCCATTTCAGTTTGTCCTCAACATGCGAGTGATTGGGGGAAAATATAATAGATGGATTGTGATTTTACAGGAATTTGATCTCGAGTTCATGTCTGCCAAATCCAAGAAGTCATTAGTTTTTGCGGAATTGATCTCCGAGTTGCCCTATGGGGAGGAGATGATCTATGATGAGTCCTTTTCGGACGAACACTTGTTTCTGATCTCTCCACAGGATCCTTGGTATGGGGATATCATTATGTATCTCCAGACTCCGAAGTTTCCCTCCACTTTTTCGAAATATGAGCGTCGTAAGCTGCGTCACTTAGCCAAGAATTATATGATTATTGGTGATGCTTTGTACCGTCGAGGGGTTGATTCAATCCTAAGACGCTGCTTAACTTTCGAAGAAGCTGAGGCTGTGCTCAATGATTCTCACAGTGGAGCTTGTGGGGGTCATTTATCTGGGCTTGCTACAGCCCAAAATATTTTGCGTGCTGGATAATTTTGGCCCTCGATTTTCAAAGATTGTATTGAATCGGTCAAGAAGTGTCATCCGTGTCAGGTTTATACTCGAAAAATGCACGCTCATCCAGCTCCGCTTTTTCCAGTCGTTACTGTCGAACCCTTTACAAAGTGGGGTATGGATTATACTACTTGTAACCCGCCTTCGGCAAAAGGTCACAAGTACATTATTGTAGCAGTAGACTACTTTATGAAGTGGGTCGAGGCTATGCCTACTTTTGGGAACGATGGTGAGACTGCAGCTTTGTTCCTTTTCAACCAAGTTATTGCTCGTTTTGGTCTACCTAGAGAGATTGTCACTGACCATGGCAGTCATTTTCAGAATAGTATGATGGCTAAGTTGGCTCTTAAATTGGGTTTCTGGCAGGAGCATTCATCTCCATATTATCCTCAGGCCAATGGGCAAGTGGAAGCCGTGAATAAATCCTTGAAGACAATTCTTCAAAGGACAATTGATAAACATAGATCCAACTGGCATATTATGCAATATCCTGCACTTTGGGCATACAGGACGTAAGTGAAAACTACAACTGGCTTTACTCCGTTTCAGTTAGTCCACGGAGTGGAATCCGTATTTCCTATTGAATGCGAGATTACTTCTCTTAAATTATCTGTTGAGCTTCTTCCTGACACTTCTAGTCTGGAAGAGCGGCTTCTTCATCTGGAACATCTCGGTGAGCAGCGTCGGGATGCTGCCACGATGAATGAAGCGCATAAAAACCGAGTCAAAGTTCAATACGATAAGGCGGTTAAGCCTAGGGTATTTTCCGAAGGTGACCTTGTTTTGGTCTATGCCCAAGAAAAAGATGCCTTGGGGGTAGGAAAGTTTAAGTCGATGTGGTATGGCCCCTATATCCTTAAAAAAGTCCTTAAGAAAGGAGCATATACCTTGGTTGATTTCGAAGGGAACGAGTTGCCGGAGCCCCGAAATGGGCTCTATTTGAAGAAGTATTATGCCTAGGCTTTGGCCTAGCATATTGCTTTTGTATATATTTGTAGTTTTTGTTTTGTACATATCTGATTGATTTTCGATCTTTGATGAGTTGGTGATGTTTTTTGATCTGCTTTGGCAGGTTGTGTTGGATGTCATGAGTCATTTTGCTTTCGCCGATGGTGCTAGTAGACACACCCGAAACTTAGCTTCCGCGACTTGGGTGCTTCATTATCCTTCCGGTCAGCTGTTGGTATCAACAGGGGTCTGCATTGGTCCTGCTTCCAATAATGTAGTAGAATACACCGCAGTCATTCATCTACTCTCGGAGGCAATATATTTGGGTGTTGATTCGTTGGTAGTTTTCTTGGACTCCCAGCTGGTGGTGTCGCAGTTGAAAAACACTTATCGGGTACGAGATCCATTTTTATTACGATTGTTCTTGAGGGTACGTTTGTTACAAAGGTCATTTCAATTTTTAACATTCATTTATATTCCTCGAGCTGACAATTGGTTTGCTGACTCATTAGCTAATCAAGCTTTAGATTGGCATATTAATCATTCAATATAATAAATTTTAATCATCAAAAACATCATACATTTGATACATTTATCACATCACATCAAATATCGCTGTATGTATATCATCGGAGTGTCAAAAAACTTTACAAAATTTGGATCCATAATCTCGTACAAAACTTGGGCTTATGACCCATCATGTTCAGTCTCAAAAAAGAATATACAGTCATCTAATATATAAAATCTATCTACTCCTGAGGACCCTGCCCAAAAGTCGTGTTGGTATAGAACATAACTGCAGTGGCCACTCGGCGGAATAATCTAACCCAGTCCCGGGTTACTCCTACAACCTGTCTCTGGACGACTTCCGGCAAGTCCTCCACGGCAGCCATAGGGATTTGGCGGGTCAGTCCCTCAAATTTTCTCTGCACGGCCTGAAGAGTCCTGTCGGAGTCCACTGTCTCTGCCTCACCTCTGTGACGCTTATGGCGCGGTAGGCCCTCAGGACGAACTGGTCCAACATCTGAAACACGATCATTTTTAATTGTCAGTCATTATGAATCCAATCAAAAACATGTTTGTTTTCATTTTTTCATACACATTTGAAAAATCCAAAAAAATCATATAAGTCAAAAATTTTTGCAAAACTTACCGACTGCTCCCCATGCTATGCCAGGTGGAAGAACTAGATCTAGATTTCCACAGAAATCCATCCCGGCATAGGGATAGTCGTCCACTGTGATGATCTGTTCTCCCCACCACAGGAAGAACTCATCGTCCCAGGTGGTCCGGGGTACCTCACTACCCCCCAGTCTCTTCATCATGTCTGCCCAACGGGCAATTCTTGGGTCCCGCGGGCTACTGATAGTCGAGATGACTCTGGGTCTCAAAGCTAGAATCCTCTCAAAGAAGAATGTTGTCAAAATGGTACCATAGCCAAAGTGTTTGGTCTTTACTTGGCGAATAGAAGTCAGTTGTTGTTTCATGTTCAGTAACAGGGCTGTGCACCAGTCGTAAACATGAGTCAAACACTCTACAGCTATACTCATTTGCGTCCTGGACGCCTGATGTAGTGAGGCAGATCCTGCCACTCTGCTGATGGTGAAAAGGAGGATCTTCATGTGCAAATCCCTGATATCTCTAATTGCAATCTGCGTTCCATCCTTTTTGGAATTATCTACGCAATATACGTGGACATAATCTTCCACGGTTAACCCTCCCAGGGGTTTTCCGTGCAGGTCTACTGGTTCTCCCCTCCTGGAGAGTCCAGTGATGAAATATATATCCTCCACTTCAATGCATAGTGGCATCTGATCAATTATGAAGCAATCATGATCTGGTTCCCAGTAATTTACGAGCATTTCTGGCAATCGCACATTGCTTTTCATATTGGGCATTTTAAAGAATTTGAGCAACCCGCAATTTCGGAGGATATTTTGTGCTGCGCGATCCTGCATGACCTCTTGGTCTATTGCGCTATGCTAACGTTCCCTCCATGAGATGGTCATCCTGAGAAATTTTACCAAATTATGCATTAGCCACGCTTTTTAAGTTTCGGCCTTGCGCATATGCAGTTTTTCTTTTACACAGTCGCGTGTATATGCGGGTTTCCTTCAATAAACCCACGTATGCGCAGATACACAATTTTTAGCAAGGGTTTTAAAGCAAAAAATCACTTAATTTTAATTTCCAAACGGACAAAATGAATAAACAGGATGATTAAGGAGCCTACCTGAAGTTTCGCTGAGTTCCGACGGTCGGTTGTTCCTGATTTGACGAAAGAAGTTTTTAGCTCCAGAGCACTTTTTCCAAATCAGCTATGCAATAATGAACCAAATGAGAGGTAATTTGTCTATTTTTGGCTAAAAAGTTGAAAATTTTCGCAAAAATTCCTTATGCTTATTTTTTCGATCTATCTTATGCTGTATAACTCGATTGCTTGGAAGTGCCCAGTTTGGTATGTTTCAGGTACATTTTGACGATTTTGAGATATTTTCCCGGTTTTTGATCCATGATTTCCGACTCGTCACAGCAGGTATATGATCTTCACTGGCATATAGGTTAGGGAATCACTTTCCATTGCATCTTGCATACTAGCCTCCATACTGATCACTTGCCTTAGGGTCGATCCCATCAGGTCATGAGTATTACACCCATTTCACTCGCCGATTATTTAATCATGACTTGATGGTAGAGCCTTCCTTTACATGGGCTTCCTAGTTAGTCCCTCGCTATCACTTGTTGCCAATGCTGCTTTTTATGTAGGCTCGGGAGTCCTCTTTAGTCCCGCCATGTCTTCTGTGTTGAAGCTTCATTCTTCTCTTTCATCACTTATCATTTTTCTGGCTTATACCCTAGAGGCTCCCTGGTGTCGTTAAGTTGTATTACTGCATTGCATATTGGCTACTTGTTTATCCTGGCCTTTAGCCGGCTTCATTTGGACTCGATGTTTAAGCCAAATTTTGACCTTTACTTTCTGTACAAGTTAAACCATTGCATGCACTTAGCTATCATGACTTGACACCTTTGTACCCATGGATGGAACGTTCCTCTGAGTATCACTGACCAGTTTTCGCCACCTTGCATTGAGCATAGGATTGTTCCAATCCCAGGAACTAGTGCATCTGCTTTCTTGATACTCGTTCTATCCATTGTACCATAACATTCTTTTATTCTTTTTTAGGCTTATTATATGAAAAAGACAAAAAAATTAAATATAACAAAAAGAGCGGGAACGGGATGTATCTTCGTTGTTTTGATGGCAGTACAGAGTCAGTTTGTCGCCCTTGAACAAAGCACATATACTTATATATATTTCCTTCATTTGGGATGGTTCTAGTTTTTGACCTAGGTTCAGCCTTTACCATGTTTCACTTGTCAGTTCTCCCCCGGTTGGTTATCTCTTCCAATCATATGGAGAGTTTGTTCTGCCTCCTGCATAACAGACTTATACAGTGTCACTTTTTACTGCCATGGTCATCACGAGTCATGCTTTTGTTCAAGGGAAGTCTAACCAAAGTCGGCCATTACGCGGTGTCTCTTGACTCA